>JAGSMP010001827.1:0-62554 GCA_029286625.1 Parnassius orleans | reverse complement strand
ACTGATTTGTAAAACCCTATCCTAGGAAGAGCCATCAATAAACTCAGACTTTTTCAAAGCAATAACACAATAAAGTATGTACAATTAATTATAAAATCATTTTGAAATAGCTTGGAGCGATCATCTAGTTCACATCATATTTTGTCATCCCTATACTAATAAATGTGCTTGAGTCTTTATTTATTAATAACTTAACCCGGACAGACAGACAGGAAGACAGACAGGAAGACAGACAGACAGACAAAAGATTTTAAAATTGGTTGTTTATGTCTTAATGGCATGCAAATAACCCCTGAGCTTAATAAAGCCAGTTATTTTAATATTACATACAGACATTCCAACTTTATATATAAATGGTGACATAATAAAAATAGGGTGTGATATGCCACACTTTATCAGTTATCGGTTCTTTTGGGCTATATCACCGCCTATTGCCCTTCAACTTACTAATCCATTGCATATGTTGGTTACTCTGGTTCTACTAGGTATCCTCATTACGAAGTCTATCGCATAGAGAAACTTCAAGCATAACGCTATCCATAGCCCTAAGAGTATATAGTACTCGTATTTATGTGAAAGTAATTTTTATTGATATTTGGTAACTTCGTTATTATATGAAATACATACACTGTTGTGTAGTGCGCAGCAATTACATGACTTAATTTCCATTTCGTCATCGGGTGACCAGACACTCGACGGTACTCTCTACTGTATTTTTCCACATTCAACGAATTTGAACTAAATGATTTGCTTCGTCAAAGATAATGTTCCTCCAGACATAGCTTCAGGAGCTGATTACAAAAGAGTCCTCAATTACATCGTTTGTGGAATATGTGAGTTATATAGTCAATCAACTTAAAAGCTTTAACAGCACCACTTCAACTTAGGGGCGGAGGAAAAAAAAAGAATACTTTTCTATATATACCTATATATATATATAACTTAATTAAGATATGTATATTTATAATTATATTAATATTTATTTAATTATAATCCAATTAAAAACAGTGTTTACTGTTCTGAGGCAAAACATGAAAGAAACGAAAGCATGATAAGCCAAGTGAGTTGTATCCCATTAGCAACCACACGGCTATCATGTGTGTCGAAAAATTTTTAAAATAAATTACTAGCAAAAAAAACGTAAATAATAGCGTTTAAAAAAGCATTTTAAGCGAGATAAGAAAAGAACATAGTTCATACAATAAAAAGTGAATCAACGTATAAGGAAAAAAAAAAAAAAAAAAAAAAAACCTAACCTAACCTAACCTAACCTAACCTAACCTAACCTAACCTAACCTAACCCAACCTAACCTAACCTAACCTAACCTAACCTTTTTTTTTTTTTTCAAAACTCATGGACTACCTCCGCCTGGGGAAAGGTGGAGGGCGCCGGACCTACCGGCTAAAACCACCCCGTGTCTCCTCGCACGTGCGCGGGGCCGCGGAATCCAATTCTTCCGCAGCCCACACTCAGTGCTGGCCCGGCTGTCCGCCCGTCTCCCGCACGTAGTGAGGTGTTCGACTACCCCGTGCATCGCCCCAGAGGCGCGCCGACACCCGCTTGCGCCTCCGCCTCGGGTCCATTAGTGGGGACTTCCTCCCTCGCCCTGGACCCATTCATGGGGCCGGAAAGGGCGTTGTCCGCCTTCTCCTGCGCTCGGTGCGCCTTCTGCGGCCGGGAGTCGAGACTTCCTTCACCCGCGCCTTCTGCGACATCACGTCCTCGCAGAAGGACACCACCGCGTCCACGACTCTGCGCTACCGACCATCTTCCGCACTAAGGCCGGCAGCGACAGATCGCTTCCTACTTCATTTGTGAGGACACGGCGCTGCTCCTCCCAAGCTGCACACTGGCGAGTGTGTTGCGCCGTGTCCTCCACACAATGGACGCAGTGGTGGCACCGAGCGTCCGGCCCTGTCTATGCGGCACAGGTACTTGCCGAAGCAGCCGTGCCCCGACAGCACCTGCGTCACCCTAAACGACAGGGAGCCGTGCCTTCCCGAGCCAGTCGTCGAGTACTGGCCGGATCGCCTCGACGGTAGCGAGGCCGGCGGTAAGCGCAGCTTGCCGCCATTCCGCCACCAAGACCTGACGGAGCTCTCGGCGCAGCGCGATCTGCCGCTGCACCGGCCTCGAGCCCCGTGCCCGCTCTTCCTCGCGCCATCGATATAATGACGCGACTTTCTGCCCTAAGTCCCAGGGCGGGGATCCGGCCAGGACGCAACCGTAGGAAATCGTGCGATACCTGCGGACGACTCTGACGGCCATCGCCCTTTGCGGTTTACGCAGCATGGCGAGTGCTGGCCGTCATGTCCATCGCCCACACAGGGCCCCACAGGGCCATGGACCGCACGATTCCCACGTACAACCGCCTCCAGGCGGCACCGGGCCCCCAAGTTGGAAGCAACGGAAAGCGCGCCTGCTGCACCCATCAATTTGGGCACCAGCCGCTTGGGGAATTCCATCGGCTGTCGAGCACCAATCCCAGATACTCATCATGGTGGACCTGACAGCTATCCGCCCCGCTGACCACGATGTGTGATCCGGAGGCGGCGCGCGTCGAGGCCATGGAACTCGATGGCCTCCTGACTTGTTTAGGGCCACCTCCAGGCCCAGGCGCCGGATGCGGTTCACCATCAGACACCGCAGCCGTGGCAACCAACGCTGCCTCCTGCGAGCCCCGCAGTGACAAGCGTGTCGTCTGCATACGTCAAGTCGGCGCTCGACGGGAGTTCACCTCAGCACCCAGTCGTCAGCCGATGTCCCAGGAGCGGTCCCAAGACCGATCCCTGCGGAACACCGCACGACATGACGCGCCGACCAGCGCCGTCACGTCCCCGATACGTAACGCATCTTCTGTAAGCCCACAGCGGCGTAGGAGGACGCGATGGTAATTCAGCGCCTCCCGAATACAACTCCAGGGTAGGGTGTTGAAGGCGTTGGAGATGTCTAAAGACACCGCCAGCACCACCCCACCCCGGGATACTGTCTCCTCCGCCAGGGCCCTCACGCGCGTAATAGCGTCTATGGTGGAGCGCCCGCGACGAAAACCAATTGGTTCTCGTCCAGGTCCGGCCCCTCTCTGCACAAGTGGCTGACGAGGCGATCTGCGATGATACGCTCAAAAAGTTTGCCCGCCTCGTCAAGCAGCACTATGGGCCGGTACGCGGACGGTGAGTCCGTGGGGCGCCCCTCCTTCCTGAGCAGGACCAACCTCCTCCTTCACACACTGGGAAGCTGACCCTGCTGGAGATGCCGTGAAGAGCCCCTCAACTGGGGCTCTAGCTTCAGAGCCAGGACGAGAGCTCGACCAGGAACCCGTCGGTCCGGGCGCTGCGTTCTTATCCCGAGTCGACACACGGCCGTCTCGCTTTGCGTCACCTCGGGGACATCGGTGCCTCTTCTGGAGAGTTGTGGCTGAGGGCGAAGCCATCGCCGGGGAACGTGTCCCACTGTTCAGGAAGAGAGCCGATACCACCGCCCCAGCAACTGGGGTTGCATGCCTTGTGTTAGTGGAGGCGCCCAGGGACGCAACTTGCCCTGTACCCAACGGTAGGGCGCCCCACGGATCCCGATCTAGGGACCCCAGCAGCTCCTCCCGGCACGCGACTTTGAGTCGCCGATGGCCAGCCACAGAGTCTTTCAGACGCGCGGTACACCTCATATAGCGTCCTCCTCGGCGGAATCCGTCGACGCCGCGTATCGGGTGTACCGGCGACGAGCCGCAACGCACGCTATGCGCAATTGCGCGATCTCGGCGGTCCACCAGTACACCTGGTGCTTTGCGGACCGTTGACGGAACGGGCATGGACGCGTCGCAGATCTGCATCATCGCCCCGCGAAACCGTAGCGCCACCGCTTCGACGTCGACGGGGCCGTCCGTCGTCGACTCCCAGATCCAGGACTGGACTAGGCAGCCTCGAGTAGTCCCTGTCGATGCGCTTTAGCGCCCAACGGGCCGTCGTTAATCGGGGTTGTTGGATGGCGGCCGCTCGCGGACTGGGCAGAGACGTCGAACCGATATATCGATGGTCCGACAGCGTCTCCACCTCACGGCGACACGCCAGTCGCGGACTCGGCTGGCGACAGAGGGCTAGCGAGCGAGACGTCCACTATCGACCCGCCCGCTGCCGCACGCACGTGTATTCCGAACCTGATTCAGGACGACCAGACCAGTCGTCACCGTCCACTTTCTAGCACCTCGCCCCGAGGGTAGTGACCGAGATCCACGCCGATGACTTGCGTTGAGATCTCCGAGCACCAGAACAGGACGAGGGTGATAGCGGCCTACGACGGCGCCCAACTCGACAAGGAAAACCTCAAAGTCGGCGAGACTCTTGTTGGGGAGAAAATATTAATAACGATGCCGCCTGAGGCAGCAGCAACCCAGCGCGGCCCGAGACGGGTCGATCAGAGTCTGCTAATATGGCCACCAAACCGTCAGCGCATCCCAACCAGTTGTCACGCGGGCGGGTACGGTTCGGCGACCACAGCCACGTGAATCGACCACTCTGCCATGCTCTGGAGTAGGAGATCCTGAGCTCTGGCACAGTGGTTGATATTGCCCTGGAGAAAACGGAATTGTGCCGTTACTGACATTCCATTCCTCGGCAACGGTCCTGGGCCGGAGTCGGCCGCGGAGCTGCTAGCTGCGGGGGCAGCGAGGTTAACCCGGCAGGCTTAGTGCCTCTTCTTTTCTTTTTCTTTTGGCCTTGCTGGCAGGCGCCCACAGGCCCTCCGCTCACTCTGTGCTCCGCTGGCCTTCCCGCAGCAGAACAAAGGCTGCAGTTAAGCGCCGCGGTGCACAGGGCCTTTGTGGCCAGGCTGGCCGCAGCGATAACAAAGGTCACTACGGTCAACCTCGGCGGTGCACTTCGCCCGGACGTGCCCTTTTCCAGGCACCGGAAGCACCGCAAAGGCCGGGGCTGTAGTTTGGTCCTGCCGCCACCCAGCCTACCAGCAATCTGCCGCTATCGGCGATCTTCGCCGACGCTACAGGGCACCGAACCCAGACCGCGCGAGTCCGGTGGCGTCGGTGCGCATATCGCCAGCCCGCACCTTGTCCGGCGGACATCCGCTTCGCAACGGCCGCCACCACCTCCTCAGAGGTCACCGAGTCGTCCAGGCCAGCAATCCGCACCTCTGCGGTTTTCATTGGTCTGAGACCCGGACGTCCTCAGGGCTGAGGACTCTCTCATCTTGGCGGCCAGTGCATCCGCCTTTTCGGCACCGCCGCTCGCAGTACCAGCCACCTCGAACAGCCGCGCACCCGTGGCAGCCTGCTTGAGGGGATGGACTGAAGGCCAAGATCTGATAATTTGATCTTGGCCTGGCCTCGGCGATGACCGACTGGTACGTCACGCCACGCTCCACAGCCCGGCTGCAACGTTAGCGTCACAGCATTGACCGCGGAACATGCACAGTCGGTCTCTTGCGACCGCCTTTGGCAGTCCGCCGCGCAGGTTTAGGAGCCGTCTTTGCGGTTCCACCTGGGGCGCGCAACTGCTGCGGCCTTCTTGGCGGCTTTGCGGGTTTTGCGGCCCACGACTTTCGCCCAGGTCTCACCTTAGACCTGGCAGTTGGCTGGTCGCCGGAGGCTCCGCGGGCTTTTTGTTACCTCCGCGGGCTTCCCCTTTGAAACGAGTCTCGGCCCTCAGTCCTCCGCGTGTCAGCCGCCAAAGGCGGACGGAGGATTTCCGCGGGAGACGCCGAGAAATTGCCTCCAGCCGAGCGTTAACCATGCTCCGCACTGGAGCATGCAGAGCGGACAATGCGCTCGACCTCTTCGTCGGTACGAGGGCTTGCCGGTCGCGGTGCGGGAGTCGGGGCCACAGGTGCGGCATCGGTGGACGTGCGTCGCTGTTGCTGCTCGCTTAGCGCAGCGACCTGCCGCCGGAGGTCCTCCAGGTCATTTCTGAGGCGGCTGTTTTCCTCCTGCAGCTTTGCGACCTCGTCAGAGGCCGTCCTGTTGAGGAGGATGCCAACCGCCTCCTGATATCAGCGGCAGCCTTTAAGCCACGGGTGAACGTCCTTTCAGGCTGCCGGACGCAACCTTCAGGACTAAGTCCAATTCCATCTAGGCCAGCTGGCCAAGGCCACCGCAGATGGCTCTCCCTTCCGCTGCAAGAGCAGCTCGTCGCTCGCGAGCGCGTCGGGCCATTTCCGATACTTCGTCGGCCGCGACGGCCTTTGCGCGCTGTTCTTGGCGGCGTTGAGCTCCGCCTTGAGCTCCCCAGCGAGGCACAGCTTTCACCGCCATCGCCAGGGTCCTCCGTAGTGAACCCATGTCACTTTGCTTCACCAGCCGCCGAGGTATTGGAGCACACGAACCGTCCGTGCATCCCTCCGCGGCTGCGAAGCACTCGCCCTCCTCGATGCCTGTCGACCCTCCCGAAGTCGGCAATGGGGCCGGCAGGCCTTCCTCATCTGAAGATCGGCACACTGGACGTTTTGGCGGAAGATGTCCCACGCGACCGATTTCACCGCTTCCAGTATCCGATCCAGCCTTTTTTCAACCTCTACTGATTTTAGGTATTTATTTATTTTTCCATTCTTATCCCACGAGTGTGGAGGAAATAAAGTCCATCCGGGCAGCGCCTCCTTGCCCGATAAGCCTATGCGTAACCCGTCAAGGGTGTCGGCCGGTACCCGACGGGGCAACGCTAACGACTGAACATTTACCCATCAGCCATGCAGCTCCTCACGGCGTGCCACGCTTGAGCCTGGGGTGATTTTTAAAGAGGTTATCATCCTCGCGACTCCAGGCGGTTAAGCTAAGAGCCCTCGGCCCTTAGGCGCCGCGAGACGTGATCCACGACACGCCAGAGGGATTCTGAGGTTCGAACGGTGGCAGAGTTGATACGGGTTCTTCCCATGCCTGCCCAGAGTCCGGGTGAGGGAACACTGAGCCCATTCAGTTTCTTTTTAACAGGGTGTGGTCCCTGAAATCCTGGTGATTGGTTGCCCGGCGTCGGCAAGCCGAGTGCACCTGGCACCTCACCGCGCATGTCACATTCTCTGTTCCTCTCAACGGAGAGGATACAGGAAGCAACTAGTAGGCCCTCCATCATCTAAACAAGCCCTCACTCAGCAGTTTTGGTCCGCGACGGTTTCCGCCACCACCATATCTGAGTGGCGTTCCCTATCCGCCACCTGGGACGCGCCCGATGGGAGCTCTGGCAACTCCACGGGAACCTAACCTAACCTAACCTAACCTAACCTAACCTAACCTTTTTTTTTTTTTTTTTTCGGGGAACTCAGGACTACCTCCGTGGGGAAAGGCGGAGGGTGCCGACTTTACCGGCTAAAACCACCCGGTGTCTCCTCGCATCGTGTGCGCGCCAGGGAATCCAAATTCTCCGCAGCTCCACACTAGTGCTGGCCCGGTTCTGTCGGCCTGGTCTCCCTGCACGGGTAGTGAGGTGTTCGACTACCCCGTGCATCGCCTCAGAGGCGCGCGCCGACACCCGTCGCGCCTCCGCCTCGGGTCCATCGAAGAGGGGCGGGACTTCCCGTCCGCCCCTGGACCCATTCATGGGGCCGAAGAGCGCTTAGTAGCGCCTGCGCAGGCCCCAGCGGCGGATCTGGTCTCTGGCCCGCCGCCAACCAAGCTCGCCGTGAGGGAGAGCGGCGCCTCGCATACGCGACACTCCTCTCCCCGCGGCCCCACCACCACCGCATCAATGCGGTGGCCCCGTCTGAGTCGCGGAGGATAGGCGAGTGGCGCATCGCTACACCAACACCCTCTTCCTCCGCGACTCCACCCGGTTGCAGCGGCAAGGGAGACCAACCCTTCCGCAGCAGCCCACCAACACACATCCAAGTGGGCTGAGCCCACACGGAGTGGCCACTGGCCGGCCCCACACCTGGGCCAGCCAAGGGGTTCTCTTTGTTCACCGCGGTCGACCAAGCCACGGCTATTAAGCCCCGCCACGACAAGTGGAACCCGTCTGGGGAACCTAACCTAACCTAACCTAACCTAACCTGTACACTGGTGGAACACGCAGCTAGAAGGAGAACGACGCAAAGTTATACGACTCAGAAGAAGAATAAATTTGCCAATGAGAGACGAAAACCATACGTTATCCAGGATTTGTAGAAGCAAAAGAAAAAAAAAAAAAAAATATGTTAATATAATGTCAGCAATAACTACGAGCTGGAAAGAACTATGCACTAAACAAGAAAAGAAACTGTATGGAAGCATATACAGAATAATAAAGATGAAGGAAATCAACGAAGACAAACTGCTGAAATCAGGCGATGAAATTCTCAACGCTAATGACTCAATGTTATTGGCAAAATCCTACCCAGATGATGATAAAACAAAGATATCAGAAGAACAAACCAGAATACGAGATGAAGCGGATAAAATTATTAACGAACTAAGAAAAACACGACCATTGCTCATCGTAGATTTACAGAGATAGAAATAGAGACAGTTCTAGATAAATGGACCCTAAAAGGCGCCTATTACGATATTTGTTATCAGTCGTATAAGACCATGCCTTCAACACTAATGGCTATCTACAACAAGAGTCTTGAAATAGGCTATTTCTAAGATCTGGAAAAAGCCATAATAAAATAATCCCAAAACCGAACAGAGAGGACACACAATTCCTAAAGCTACCGTCCCATTGGCTACACACCTATATATTTGGAAAGATATTAGAGAAACTTTGTAACCAGGCTTTTGGCAATTGGAAAAGAAGGTAAACTTAGCAGTCGACAATACGGTTCATGCCGCAACGTAGCACAGAAGACGCCTTGTACGACGCTATGTCCTATATAAAACAGGGATCCAGGAAAAAGATCGTTGTGGTGGTATCCTCGATATAGAAGGAGCATCGACAATGCAATGGTGGCCACAAATAATAAAAAGAAATGCATAGAAAACAAGTGAGTCAAGATATTCTGAGACTGATTACCAGCTACCTATCTTCGAGGAATATTATGTTAAAATATGCAGGTGCAGTAGTTACCAAACCTACCACCAAGGGGTGTATTCAGGATCTACTTGCGGGCCTATACTATGGAACATTCTCCTGGACCCCTCCTCGAAAGTAACACATCTTAAGGTACACGTTCAGGCGTTTGCCGACGATATACTTGTTATCGCAAAGCCACTCAGCCAAATCGATTGAAGAAGAACTGAATCCAGCCTTGACTACATAGTGGCATGGGGAAAACTCATGTTGAAATTTGCAACCAGAAAACACAAGCAGTAATAATTAAAAAACTATCTCCTGAACTGCCTCAAATAAAAGTGGAGAATGTTAATGTCCAACCATCAGCGAGTAAAGTACTTGGAGTCACAATTGATAAAAATCTAAACTTTACAGAACATATTGAGGAAGCCCTAAGAAAAGCTATCAATTTATATAAAAAGTTGCTAGAACAGAAAAGCACACTGGGGATTAAACTCCGAAATAATAAAGACAATTTATGTAGCAGTAGTGGAACCAACGATCCTTTACGCAGCAAGTGTCTGGGCTGCAATGGTAAAGAAAGTGTATGAAGAAGAAACTAGATCGTATCACAAGAATGTTCGCTATCTCGATTTGCAAAGGACATAGAACAGTCTCCTTTACTTCCAGCGTTTTACTAGCGGGCATATTTCCTTTGATCTCAGAGCAATAGAGCATCTTAAGCTCTATGAAATAAAACGAGGAAAGTCTCTAACCCAACTTCCAGGAAGAATCGGTGAAAACCAGTGAACCCATTACCCTACCACATCCAGCCAATAGACATCGTATTGCCTTTGAAATAATTACCTCAGAAGAAGAAAAAACTAACTGATTCCCAACAACCAAAATTGTACACAGACGGAAGCAAAATTCAAGGTAAAGTCGGAGGAGCTGTAACAGTATGGAAGAACAATCAGGAAGTACGGAAATCGACATTTAGGCTGGAAAATTACTGCAGTGTCTACCAAGCTGAGCTCACGGCAATCTTAAGAGCACTGGATCTGATGCACAAACACAAGACCCAAGGAAAGGCATCATCTTAAGTGATTCACGCCTCGCCCTAGAATGCCTGAGTGATACATCGTCCTATCCATTAGCTGTAGAAATACGGGATCGAATAATGTCACTACTAGATAAAGGAGGCGAGGTTAAGCTTTGCTGGATCAAGGCACACATCGGCATAGCCGGTAATGAAAGAGCCGATGAACTGGCAAAAAATGCTGCGCTTTCGAACAAGCAAACTCCAGCTTACGATAAATTCCCCCTGTCCTTCGCGAAGCGACTTGCCAGGGACTCTACTTGCATAGAGTGGCAGTTACGATACAGTGAAATCATGAGCTGTAACAAAGAAATTTCTACCGGACATAAAAGAAGCATATAGAACACTTAACATATAAAATAGACAATTTAAAAACAACTACTGACAGGTCATGGAGGTTTTAGGCTTATTTGTATAAATATAAGCTAGCGCAGTCTCCATCTTGTGTTTGCAGTAACGATGAAGAAGAAAATATCACACATTTATTAGTAGATTGTCCTAGATTCGCCATACAAAGACTTGACTGTGAACAAAAGATGGGGATGACGCTTACAATTTATAATTTAAGGCATGCAATCAACAACGACGACTGTCGGACCTCATTTCCTTAAGTTTTCAGAAGCAGTAGTACGCACTGGTGGGTAAGGCTAATGGATCCAAACTAGTTTAAGGAATATAAGATGATGATGCCTTATATAGTAGAAAGAACAAATGTATACAAAAGATAATATAATGTATTATATAAATAAAAGAATTATTAATAAATTTGCCGATACCACTCAAAAAAAAGAAACAAAATATATATATACAGTAAAAAAAAAGAAAAAAAAAGGGAAAGAAATGAATAAAAAAAAGAATAAAAAAAAAAAAAGAATAAAAAAAAAAAGCAAAACTAATAATAAGATAACGGGTGGCGCACTATGTAATCTAATTTAAGAACATTACTTTATTTTAACTTTAGATGTAAGGAAACTTAATTAAGATTATAGATAGTACTATAAGAATAAAAAAAATTAAAGTGTAATAGTTAAATTTTAAGCAAATATCAATAGTTATAAGAATAACAGATATAAGAGTAAAATTATTTAAAAAAAAAAAAAAAAAAAGTAAAAGATAACGATGAATACAGTTAAAAGTATACCATAGTAAAATGTTAATTAATAAATGAATATTTAAAGTTATAATAAGGAACAAAAAAAAAAAAAAAAAAAAAAAATAATATAAATATAAAAAAAAAAAAAGTAGTATAAAGTATATAGTATAAAGTAGACAAATTGTAAAAGATGCATGCATAGCAGCAGTAGTATTAATTTAAAAAAAAAAACCTAACCTAACCTAACCTAACCTAACCATTTCCAGCGCATACGAGAAATGGCTGAAGAAGTAATGCAGGAACGCAAGATAACTCTTGCGATCCACCATTCACTTCTCTGAGCTAAAGAACGCTCTAAATAGCTTCAAACCAAAAAGTCTCTGGGGGACGGCTTACGGCCGATATCTGCCGAGAGGTGATTCCATAACCCTGAGATTTACCTGAGCCTTGCAACAAATACTCGAGTTGGGTTACTTCCCACTATATGGAAGGAAGCAGTAGTTGTGGTCCTTCGAAAGCCGGAAAGGAGGACTATACAACCCGAAGGCCTACAGACCTAAAGGTCTGCTACCAGTTATGGGATTAGGATTAGTTAGTTAAAGTTTTGGGGTTTACAGTGACTGAGAGCAGCACTTGAGACCACGAAACCAAACATCCTTGCAGTAAAAACTGCAAAACATACAAGCCGTTTTTCACAACAAAAAGTATCCAATTGTTCTGGATTAAAGCCCACGCGGGTCTGCCAGGAAATGAACGGGCCGATGAGTTGGCAAAACAAGCTGCGTTACGAATTAAGGGCAAACCAGCATATGACGGCAGTCAGTATCTTTTGTAAAAGACTAATCCGACTGGAGACACTAGAAAAATGGAACCGAAGATATGTAGAAGGCGATGGGTGGAACAACAAAGATCTTTCTCCCTAGTGCTGTGATTGCATATAAGCTGGTTAGGAAACAGCACTGTCTCCTACAATGGTTCAGGCCAGATCCGGGCATGGTGGGTTCTCCGATTACCTGTACCGATTTAAATGTAAGGAGAATCCCTCATGTACCTGTGAACCAGGAGTAGAGGAGACAGTGCTACACATACTACTTGAATGTCCCAGATTTGGTAAAGATAAACAGGAGTTTGAAACTGCGTTCGGAATAAACATGGAAAGAGGCAACATTTGGTCATTGTTAGCTGAAAAATATACGAGAGCAAAATTTATTACTTATTGTAGGGAATTGTTAAACGAGTTAAAAAACGAATAAAGATATTATCATATTGATAATACGGCATCTTCATAATTGAAGTAAACAAGATAAACGTGCTTCCTTTGTATCTATATCGCATATAGATAGAGAGAATGAATGCACTGAACATAGTAACATAGTGAGTTCTTATCACTTATTAATAAAAAAACTTAAATAAAGAACTCAAACGTTAACAGATAAAAAAAGACTGAAATTAAATGTCAGAGGGGCCGCATAAAAAAAACCTAACTAACCCAACCTAACCTAACCTTTTTTTTGCGGGGAACTCATGGACTACCTCCGCCTGGGGAAAGGCGAAGGCGTGCCGGACCTTACCGGCTAAAACCACCGGTGTCTCGCATCGCAAGGCGCGTGGAATCCAAATTTTCCGCAGCCCCATTACCAGTGCTGGCCCGGTTCGTCTGCCCGCCCTGCACGGGGTAGTGAGGTGTTCAACTACCTCCCGTGCATCGCCTCAGAGGCGCGCGCCGACACCCGCACGCGCCTCCCTCGGGGCTATCGAAGAGGAAGCGAGTCGAGATCTCCTTTCCCATTCCGCGCAGTTTCCTTCTGCGACATCACGTCCTCGCAGAAGGACACCACTGCGTCCCACGACCTGCGCTACCGACCATCTTCTGCACTAAGGCCGGCAGCGACAGATCGCTTCCTACTATTTGTGAGGACACGGCGCTGCCTCCCAAGCTGCACACTTGGCGAGCGTAGTGTTGCGCCGTGTCTCCCTGCAATGGACGCTTTTTTTCGTGAAATTCACGGGATACCCTCCGCTGCGGGGCAACGAAAGGTTATGCCGGACTCCTACCGGCTAAAACCCACGGTGGTCACCATCATGCGTATATGAGGGGTCCGGGATCTCCGTTCGGAAACGCCACCGGGGCCTCCATCGCTTTCTACACTAATAGACGTCCCTGGGGCATGCATACCTCCCAGCACCCTCGTGGCAGTGCTACCACGATGTCTCGAGACCACTTCCGAGTCATCGTCCTCGGGGCTACAGACCAGGCGCTCGGAGGCCCCGCCCCGAGTGTCTGCAACCCGGAGGCCCTGTTTCAGGTAGGGGAACACCGTTTTCAAGAGGAGGGCCGGACGAACGCCTTGGTGACGTCACCCGCGCGATCCGCCTCTGCCGATCCTGCTCAGAAGCCTTCTGAATCATAACAGATTCCACAGAAGGTGGCTGGCCCTCCACGCCGAATCCTTGCCTCAGCATCGCCGACACGACCGCTGGCAGGGAGAGGTTCTGTCCAATGCGGTTTACCAGGATTGTCTCGTCCTCGTTCCCACGCTGGACATACCGCGAAAGCGGAAGCGGAGTCCCGGTCCCGTCCACCACAGTGGAAGCAGTGCCGTCGCCGTTCGCGTTCGATTTACACAGATAATCACCGCAAGCAGCATGCCCGGTAATTACCTCGTAAGTCCGTAGGTGAGTCTTCCTGCCTCGTCGCCGCATCCAGGCTTCGAAGACCGGCAGGATTGCTCCAATGACGCCTGGTGTCTGCAGCGCTCTCAAGTCGAGAGCCAATGCAAGAGCGTTTTGTCGCTCCTGCTGTTTAATTGATTCGAGCGCCCTTCCGGCTCCACTACCACCACCGCCCTGGCGGAGGGCACGGATTCGAAGTACACCGCGTCCATTTCCGCCAATATATTCAGTGGTGGAAAGCGAGCCAGGATTGTCGCCGCCTCAGGATATAGTGCAGTATCCTCATGATCCGTATGGCCATCCTCCGCTGAACACCGTAGATTTTAGTTCAGCGTCGGATGGCCAGTCTTGCCCTACAGGCGCTCCATAGCAGAGCCACGGATCGTATACCTGCATAGAGGCGACGTACTTCTCCGTCGGTCCCCTAGATTGGGCAGCAGTCTATGCATAGCACCCGCTACCCTTTCGATCCGGGGACTAGGCGCTCGAAATGTTCTTCGAAGCCCAGCGACTGTCCAGGTGGAGGCCTAGGTACTTCATGCGTACCCTACCTGACATCAGACCCACCCACGCGGACACACGAGTCGGTGGTTCCCTGCCCTGGTAATTTGGCGGAATTGTATCTATATCGCATATAGATAGAGAGAATGAATGCACCGAACATAGTAACATAGTGAGTTCTTATCACTTATTAATAAAAAAACTTAAATAAAGAACTTCAAACGTTAACAGATATAAAAAGACTGAAAGAATGTCAGAGGAGCTGCATATAAAAAAAACCCAACCTAACCTAACCTAACCTAACCTTTTTTTTTTTTTGCGGGGAATCATGGACCACCTCCGCCTGGGGAAAGGCGAAGGGCGCCGGACTCTTACGGCTAAACCACCCGGTGTCTCCTCGCACGTGCGCGGGCCGGAATCCAAATTCTCCGCAGCCCCATACTAGTGCTGGCCTGGTCTGTCCGTCTGGTGTCTCCCCTGCACGGGGTAGTGAGGTGTCTCAACCACCTGCATCGCCTCAGGAGGCGCGCGCCGACACCCGCACGCGCCTCCACCGGGGCCATCGAAGAGGAAGGGTCGAGATCTCCTTTCCCATTCTGCAGTTTCCTCTGCGACATCACGTCCTCGCAGAGGACACCACCGCGTCCCACGACCTGCGCTACCGACCATCTTCCGCACTAAGGCCGGCAGCGACAGATCGCTTCCTACTTCATTTGTGAGGACACGGCGCTGCTCCTCCCAAGCTGCACACTTGGCGAGCGTGTGTTGCGCCGTGTCCTCCCCGCAATGGACGCTTTTTTTTTCGTGGGGAAATTTATGGATACCTTCCGCTGCGGGGCAACGAAAGGTTATGCCGGACCTACCGGCTAAAACCCCACGGTGTCACCATCAGCGTATACGAGGGGTCCCGGGATCTCCGTTCGGAACGCCACCAGCCCCTCCATCGCTTTGCTACACTAATAGCACGTCCCTCGGGGCAGCATGCTACCCCAGCACCTCGCAGTGCTACCACGATGTCTCGAGACCACTTGAGTCATCGTCCCTCGGGGTTACATAACCAGGCGCTCGAGGCCCCGCCCTGAGTGTCTGCAACCGGAGGCCCCGTTTCAGGTAGGGGAACACCGTTTTCAAGAGGAGGGCCGTGACGAACGCCTGGTGACGTCGTCTCCGCGCGGGATCCGCTCTGCCGATCCCTGCTCAGAAGCTTCCTTCTGAATCATAACATTCACAGAAGGTGGCTACGGCCCTCCACGCCGAATCCGCCGCTCAGCATCGCCGACACGACCGGGAAGCAGGCAGAGGTTCGTCCAATGCGGTTTACCGGTGATTGTCCGTTCCGTTCCCACGCTGGACATACCGCGAGCGTGTAAGTGAGTCCTGGTCCCGTCCACCACAGTGAAGCAGTTCGCCGTCGCCTGCGTTCGATCTACACAGATAATCACCGAAGCACTCATGCCCGGTGGCATTATCTGTAAGTCTGTGGTGAGTCTTCCGCCGTCGCCGCATCCAGGCTCGGAAGACCGGCAGGATTGCTCCAATGACGCGCCTGGCGTCCAGGGACCTGTCATCACATTAGATTGACAGCGTCGGATGGCCAGCCTCTGCTCCACAACAGGCGCTCCATACAGCTACGGATCGTATAACTCCCGCATAGAGGCGACGTATCCAGTCGGTCCCCCAGATTGGGCAGAAATCTATGCATAGCACCTGGGCTACCCTTTCGATCCGGGGACTAGGCCTGAAATGTTCTTCGAAGCCCCAGCGACTGTCCAGGTGGAGCTCAGGTACTATGTACCTCCCACTCTGACATCAGACCCACCCACGCGGACACACGAGTCGGGTGGTTCCCTGCCCTTGGTAATTTATGGAACCATAGGGTCTCGGTCTTGTGAGCTATTTCTAATCCCAACCTGATTTTGGCGACGACGACTTCGCCCGAGTTCGGCGAGCTCCTGGCCCTTCTCGAAAGTTATCCCACTGGCGATCACCAAGGTGTCGTCGGCATAGCACACGACATTTACGCCAGCGGGAAGATCAATTGCAGAACCGCATCATAGGCGAGGTTCCACAGTAGCGCCCCAGCACCGAGCCCTGTGGAACCCCACGTTTAATCTCTCCGATTTTCCTGCCATCTTGCCCCATGTACAGAATGTACCTGTCGCGCAAGTAGTCCCCGATAATACCTTAATGAGGGCACCTGATGATGCCAGTGCCCTCCTGATTGCATCCCAGGGTAGGAAAAGGCGTTGACGATATCAAGACTTATCGCCAACGCCACGCCACCTGGGATACTGCTTGTTCCAGGGAGCGACGCGCATAATCGCATCTGGAACGCCCCCGTCGGAACCCAAACTGGCTATCAGCCGCGGGACCGACGCACGACAGATGCCTATTGAGCCAACTGGCAATTATCCTCTCGAATAATTTGCCAATCTCGTCCAACAGGCATATGGCACGCAGAGGGAGAATCAGCGGCCTGCCCTTCTTCAAGAGGACCAGCCTTGTTTCTTTCCAGGCTGTGGGGAACGTGGCACAACGCAGACAGCTGGTAAACAGCTGCCTGAGCCTGTCCCCAGGGCAGCCAGACTCAGCACTAGGGCCTGGCCTGGTATTCCATCGGGCCCCGGTGCAGTTCCGGCTTTTAAGCGGCTAACGGCTCGGTCCAGCTCTTCGACGGTCACCCCATCTCATCCTGCCACTCCCATGACGACGGTAGGTGACCTGAGGATCGATCCTCTGGGAAGATGATCACCCTTCCCAGAAGATCCGGATCGAGAGTCTCCGCCAAGGGGCGACCAGGCGCCGAGCTACCCAGTACCATCCTGTATGGACGCCCCAGGGATCTTCGTTGAGTCCTCTCCAGCCTTTTCCGGACCGAGACCTGGCGTTGGTAATGGCGATTTGCAACGCCTTTGTAGCCGCTCGGTATGCCCCATAGAGTCTGGCTACCTCCCCTCAGGCGGAGCTCGCCTTCTTCGAGATCTGGTGTACTGGCGCCGACTTCACAAGCAGAGCGCACGGAGCCGTGCGATTTCGCCGACCACCAGTACACTGCTCTGCTTGGGGCGAATCTTCCGCACTAAGGCCGGCAGCGACAGATCGCTTCCTACCATTTCAGTGAGGACACGGCGCTGCTCCTCCCGCTGCTGCACTCGGCGAGCGTGTGTTGCGCCGTGTCCTCCCGCAATGGACGCAGTGGTGGCACCGAGCGTCCGGCTCCCTGTCTATGCGGCACAGGTACTTGCCGAAGCAGCCGTGCCCTGACAGCACTTGCGTCACCTTAAATGACAGGGAACCGTGCCCTCCCGAGCCAGTCGTCGAGTACTGGCCGGATCGCCTCGACGGTAGCGAGGCCAGCGGTAGGGCGCAGAAGCCTTTGCCGCCATTCCGTCACCAAGACCTGACGGAGCTCCTCTCGGCGCAGCGCGATCTGCCGCTGCACCGGCCTCGAGCCCCGTGCCCGCTCTTCCTCGCGCCATCGATATAATGACGCGAGTACTTTCGCCCTAAGTCCCAGGGCGGGATCCGGCAGGACGCAAGCCGCCTCGTAGGAAATCGTGCGATACCCGCGGACGACTCTGACGGCCATCGCCCTTTGCGGTTTACGCAGCATGGCGAGAGTGCTGGCCGTCATGTCCATCGCCCACACAGGGGCCCCATACAGGGCCATGGACCGCACGATTCCCACGTACAACCGCCTACAGGCGGCACTCGGGCCCCCCAAGTTGGGAAGCAACGTTGAAAGCGCGCCCGCTGCACCCATCAATTTGGGCGCCAGCCGCCGGAAGTGGTCCGAATTCCAGCGGCTGTCGAGTACCAATCCCAGATACTTCATGATGGACTCGACAGCTATCCGGCCCCTGACCACGATGTGTGATCCCTGGGGCGGGGCGGGTCCGGGGCCATGGAACTCGATGGCCTCCGACTTGTTTAGGGCCACCTCCAGGCCCAGGCGCCGGATGCGGTTCACCACTTGTGACACCGCAGCCGTGGCAACCAACGCTGCCTCCTGTGCGAGCTCCCCGGCAGTGACAAGCGTGTCGTCTGCATAACACGTCAAGTCGGCGCCCGACGGAGTTCACCTTCAGCACCCAGTCGTAGCCGATGTTCCACAGGAGCGGTCCCAAGACCGATCCCTGTGAACACCGCACGACATGACGCGCCGACCAGCGCCGTCACGTCCCCGATACGTAACGCATCTCTTCGTTGTAAGCCCTATTGTGCGGCGGAGGTAGAGGCACGCGATGGTAATTCAGCGCCTCCCGAATACAACTCCAGGGTAGTGTTGAAGGCGTTGAGATGTGTAAAGACACCGCCAGCACCACCCCACCCCGGATACTGTCTCCTCCGCCAGGGCCCTCACGCGCGTAATAGCGTCTATGGTGGAGCGCCCGCGACAAAACCAAATTGGTTCTCGTCCAGGTCCGGCCCTCTCTGCACAAGTGGCTGACGAGGCGATCTGCGATGATACGCTCAAAAGTTTGCCCGCCTCGTCAAGCAGCACCATGGGCCGGTACGCGGACGGTGAGTCCGTGGGCGCCCCTTCCTGAGCAGGACCAGCCTCCCTCCTTCCACACACTGGGAAGCTGACCCTGCTGGAGACATGCCGTGAAGAGCCCCTCAACTGGGGCTCTAGCTCCTTCAGAGCCAGGACGAGAGCTCGACCAGGAAGAACTCCGTCGGGTCCGGGCGCTGTGTTCTTAGCCCGAGTCGCGACACGGCTGCCTCGTCTCTGCTTGCGTCACCTCGGGGACATCGGTGCTCTCCTCTTCTGGAGAGTCTGTGGCTGAGAGCGAAGCCATCGCCGGGGAACGTGTCCCACCTGTTCAGGGAAGAGAGCCGATACCACCGCCTCTAGCAACTGGGGTTGCATGCCTTGTGTTAGTGGAGGCGCCCAGGACGCAACTCTGCCCGTACCCAACGGTAAGGCGCCCCACGGATCCCGATCTAGGGACCCCAGCAGCTCCTCCCTGGCACGCGACTTTGAATCGCCGATGGCCAGCCACAGAGTCTCTTAGACGCGCGGTACATCTCATATAGCGCGTCCTCCTCGGCGGAATCCCGTCGACGCCGCCTCCGGTATCGGGTGTACCGGCGACGAGCCGCAACGCACGCTATGCGCAATTGCGCGATCTCGGCGGTCCACCAGTACACCTGGTGCTTTGCGGACCGTTGGCGGACACGGGGCATGGACGCGTCGCAGATCTGCGTCATCGCCCCGCGAAACCGTAGCGCCACCGCTTCGACGTCGACGGGGCCGTCCGTCGTCGACCCCAGATCCAGGACTGGACTGAGGCAGCTTCCTCGAGTAGTTCCTGTCGATGCGCTTTAGCGCCCAACGCGGGCCGTCGTTAATCGGGGTTGTTGGATGGCGGCCGCTCGCGGACTGGGCAGAGACGTCGAACCGGATATATCGATGGCGTGACAGCGTCTCCACCTCTACGGCGACACGCCAGTCGCGGACTCGGCTGGCGACAGAGGGCTAGCGAGCGAGACGTCCACTATCGACCCGCCCCGCTGCCGCACGCACGTGTATTCCGGAACCCCGATTCAGGACGACCAGACCAGTCGTCACCGTCCACTTCAGCACCTCGCCCTGAGGGTCAGTGACCGGAGATCCACGCCGATGACTTGGCGTTGAGATCTCCGAGCACCAGAACAGGACGAGGGTGATAGCGGCCTACGACGGCGCCCAACTCGACAAGGAAACCTCAAAGTCGGCGAGACTTTGTTGGGGAGAAATACCCCCTACAATAACGATGCCGCCGAGACCGCAGCAACCCAGCCGCGGCCTCGAGACTGGTCGATCAGAGTCTCGCCAATAATGGCCACCAAACCGTTAGCGCATCCCAACCAGTTGTCACGGGGGGAATGAAGTACGGTTCGGCGACCACAGCCAAGCAACTAATAGGCCTCCATCATCTAAACAAGCCCTCACTCAGCCAGTTTTGGTCCGCGACGGTTTCCGCTACCACCCATATCTGAGTGGCGTTCCCCATCCGCCACCTGGGGACGCGCCCGATGGGAGCTCCAACCCACACGGGAACCTAACCTAACCTAACCTAACCTTTTTTTTTTTTTTCGGGAAACTCATGGACTACCCCGCCTGGGGAAAGGCGGAGGGGCGTGCCGGACTCTACCGGCTAAAACCACCCCGGTGTCTCCTCGCACGTGGCGCGGAGCCGCGGGAATCAAATTCTTCCGCAGCCCACACTAGTGCTGGCCCGGTCTATCCGCCTCGTCTCTGCACGGGGTAGTGAGGTGTTCGACTACCCTGTACATCGCCTCAGAGGCGCGCGCCGACACCGCTCGCGCCTCCGCCTCGGGTCCATCGAAGTGGGGGCGGGGACTTCCCAAGTCCCTCGCCCTGGACCCATTAATGGGGCCGAAGAGGCGCTTAGTAGCGCCCGCTTTCGCGGCCCCAGCGGCGAATCTGGTCTTTGGCTCCGCCGCCAACCAAGTTTCGGCCGCGGAGGGTAGAGCGGCGCCTCGCAATACCGACACTCCTCCCCTGCGGCCCCACCACCACCGCATCAACGGTGCGCCCCGTCTGAGTCGCGGAGGATAGGGCGAGTGGCGCATCGCCATACCAACACTCCTCCACCTCCGCGACTCCACCTCGGTTGCAGCGGTAAGGGAGCAGACCAACCCCTTCCGCAGCAGCCACCGACACATCCGAAGTGGGCTCGCCGAGCCCACACGGAGTGGTTACCAGGCCGGCCCTACACCGGGCCAGCCAAGGGGTTCTCTTTGTTAACCGCGGTCGACCAAGCCACGGCTACTAAGCCCCCGCCACGACAAGGCGGAACCCGTTCGGGGAACCTAACCTAACCTAACCTAACCTTTTTTTTTTTTTTTCGAGGAAATCCTCATGGACTACCTCCGCCTGGGGAAAAGCGGAGGGCGTGCCGGACTCTTACCGGCTAAACCACCCGGTGTCTCCTCGCACAACGGGGCAATGCGCGGGAATCCAAATTCTTCCGCAGCCCCATTTCTTCCTGCACGGGGTAGTGAGGTGTTCGACTACCCCGTGCATCGCCTCAGAGGCGCGCGCCGACACCCGCACGCGCATCCGCCTCGGGTCCATCAAAGAGGGGCGGGGACTTCAAGTCCCTCGCCCTGGACCCATTCATGGGGCCGGAAGAGCGCTTAGTAGCGCCTGCTTGGCCCCAGCGGCGAATCTGGTCTTTGGCTCCGCCGCCAACAAGTTTCGGCCGCGGAGGGTAGGAGAGCGGCGCCTCGCAATACCGACACCTCCCCCGCGGCCCCACCACCACCGCATCAACGGTGCGGCCCGTCCGAGTCGCGGAGGATAGCGAGTGGCGCATCGCCATACCAACACCCTCTTCCTCCGCGACTCCACCCGGCTGCAGCGGTAAGGAGGACCAACCCTCCCGCAGCAGCCCACCGACATCCGAAGTGGGCCTGCCGAGCCCACACGGAGTGGCCACCTCGGCCGGTCCTACACCTCGGCCAGCCAAGGGGTTCCTCTTTGTTCACCGCGGTCGACAAGCCACGGCTACTAGCCCCCCGCCACGACAAGGCGGGAACCCGTTGGGGGAACCTAACCTAACCTTTTTTTTTTTTTTTGGGGGAAATCATGGACTACCTCCGCCTGGGAAAGGCGGAGGGCGCGGACTCTTACCGGCTAAACCACCCCGGTGTCCTCGCACGTGCGCGCGCCGCGGGAATCCAAATTCTTCCGCAGCCCCACACTAGTGCTGGCCCGGTTCGTCGGCCTCGTCTCCCTGCACGGGGTAATGAGGTGTTCAACTACCCCTGCATCGCCTCAGAGGCGCGCGCTGACACCCGCACGCCTCCGCCTCGGGGCCATCGGATAGGCGGGACTTCCCAAGTCCTCGCCCTGGACCCATTCATGGGGCCGGAAGCGCTTAGTAGCGCCCGCTTCCGGCCCCAGCGGAGGATCTGGTCTCTGGCTCCGCCGCCAACCGTTTCGGCCGCGGAGGGTAGGGAGAGCGGCGCTCGCAATACCGACACTCCTCCCCGCGGCCCCACCACCACCGCATCAACGGTGCGGCCCGTCTGAGTCGCGGAGGATAGGCGAGTGGCGCATCGCCATACCAACACTCCTCTTCCTCCGCGACTCCACCTCGGCTGCAGCGGTAAGGGAGCGACCAACCCTCCCGCAGCCCACCGGCACATCGAAGTGGGCTCGCCACACGGAGGCCACCTCGGCCGGCCCTACACCTCAGGCCAGCCAAGGGTTCCCTTTGTTCACCGTGGTAGACCAAGCCACGGCTACTAAGCCCCCGCCACGACAAGGCGGGAACCCGTTCGGGGAACCTAACCTAACCTAACCTTTTTCTTTTTTTTGGGAAACTCATGGATACCTCCGCCTGGGGAAAGGCGGAGGGCGTGCCGGACTCTTACCGGCTAAAACCACCCGGTGTCTCGCACGTGCGCGCGTGGGGCCGTGGGAATCCAAATTCTTCCGCAGCCCCACACCAGTGCTGGCCCGGTCTGTCCGCCTCGTCTCCTGCACGGGTAGTGAGTGTTCGACTACCGTGCATCGCCTCAAGCGCGCGCCGACACCCGCTCGCGCCTCCGCCTCGTCCATCAAAGAGGGGGGACTTCCCAAGTCCTCGCCCCTGGACCCATTCATGGGGGCCGGAAGAGCTTAGTAGCGCCCGCTTCGCGGCCCCAGCATGGCCTGGCTTTGGCTCCGCCGCCAACCAGTTTCGGCCGCGGAGGGTGGGAGAGCGGCGCCCGCAATACCGACACTCCTCCCCGCGGCCCCACCACCACCGCATCAACGGTGTGGCCCCGTCTGAGTCGCGGAGGATAGGGCGCGAGGCGCATCGCCATACCAACACTCCTCTTCCTCCGCGACTCACCTCGGCTGCAGTGGTAAAGGAGCGGACCAACCTCCTGCAGCAGCTCACTGACACACATCCGAAGTGGGCTCGCCGAGCCCACACGGAGTGGTGCTACCTCGGGCCGGCCCCACACCCGGGCCAGCCAAGGGTTCCTCTTGTCAACCTACCTAACCTAACCTAACCTAACCTTTTTTGCGGGGAAACTCATGGACTACCTCCGCTGGGGAAACGAAGGGCGTGCCGACTCTTACCGGCTAAACCACCCCGGTGTCCTCGCACGTGCGCGCGGGGCCGCGGGAATCCAAATTCTTCCGCAGCCCCACACTAGTGCTGGCCCGTCTGTCCGGGCCTGTCTCTCTCACGGGGTAGTGAGGTGTTCAACTACCCGTGCATCGCTCCTCAGAGGCGCGCGCGCCGACACGCACGTGCCTCCACCCGGGGCCATCGAAGAGGGGCGGGATTTCAGGTCCTCGCCCTGGACCCATTCATGGTGGTCGGGCGTTGTCCGCCCTTCTGCGCTCGGTGCGCCTTCTGCGGCCGGGAAGGGAGTCGAGATCTCCTTTCCTGTTCCGCAGTTTCCTTCGCGACATCACGTCCTCGCAGAAGGACACCACCGCGTCCACGACCTGCGCTACCGACCATCTTCCGCACTAGGCCGGCAGCGACAGATCGCTTCCTACTTCATTTGTGAGGACACGGCGCTGCTCCTCTAACCCAACCTAACCTAACCTAATTTTTTTTTTTTTTTTGCGGGGAAACCTCATGGACTACCTCCGCCTGGGGAAAGGCGGAGGGCGCCGGACTCGTACCGGCTAAAACCACCCTGGTGTCTCCTCATATCGTGCGCGGGCCGCGGGAATCAAATTTCCGCAGCCCCACACCAGTGCTGGCCCGGTCTGTCCGGGCCTCGTCTCCTGCATGGGGTATTGAGGTGTTCGACTACCCCGTGCATCGCCTCAGAGGCGCGCGCCGACACCCGCTCGCGCCTCCGCCTCGGGTCCATCAGTGGGGGGCAGACTTCCAAGTCCCTCGCCCTGGACCCATTCATGGGGCCGGAAGAGCGCTTAGTAGCGCCCGCTTTCGCGGCCCCAGCGGCGAATCTGGTCTTTGGCTCCGCCGCCAACCAAGTTTCGGCCGCGGAGGGTAGGAAGAGCGGCGCCTCGCAATACCGACACTCCTCTCCCCCCGCGGCCCCACCACAACCGCATCAACGGTGCGGCCCCGTCTGAGTCGCGGAGGATAGGGCGTGTGGCGCATCGCCATACCAACACTCCTCTTCCTCCGCGACTCCACCTCGGCTGCAGCGGTAAGGGGAGCGGACCAACCCCTCCCGCAGCAGCCCACCTCGGGCCAGCCAAGGGGTTCCTCTTTGTTCACCGTGGTAGACCAAGCCACGGCTACTGGGCCCCGTCTCCTGCACGGGGTAGAGGTGTTCGATCACTCCCCGTGCATCGCCTCAGAGGCGCGCGCCGACACCACACGCGCATCCGCCTCAGCTATCGAATGGGGCGGGACTTCCCAAGTCCCTTGCCCCTGGACCCACCATGGGGCCGGAAGAGCGCTTAGTAGCGCCCGCTTCCCGGCCCCAGCGGCGGATCTGGTCTCTGGCTCCGCCGCCAACCAAGTTTCGGCGGAGGTAGGGAGAGCGGCGCATCATTTCCATGTCGCTCCGCATTCAACAATTCGTTAAAATAGGCTAAAGTGCTCTGATTTTCGTGCAATAAGTGTTATAAGGTGCAGTTTCGTGCAATCTCATCAGTCAGTCAGTGTATTGGTTTTGATTAAAAGTGCAGTTATTTTTTGTGGAAAACCTGAAATCTCGAGAAAAGCGCGAAAAGGTAAAATTTTGAGGTTAAGTTTACACTTTTTGCGTACGCCATGATTTTAGGATCGATAACCTACATTTTTTATTTTTGCACTGCATGCCGCTTAACTTGCTCTACATTTTGGCATATCTCTCAGATTTTTCTGATAACAATTTCTAGAGTTATTAACGAAAAACTGAAAAACCACGTGGCAACGAAAATTTAAATTAAGATCGTGCGGCTGTTTTTGAAAAAGTGTTCTATTTTAGCACTTTTAAACTAACATTTCTAAACTTGTTGCGTTAAAATCGGAGTACGTTAAAATCGGAGTACATTATAAGGAGTTATTAGCGAAAACATCAAATTTAAAAATTTCTTAATAATTTAAACTTAAATATAGTTTATTTTTTAGCGATAACATATTAATTTTATCATTTAATTTTGTACAAAAAGTATTTCTTAACATATCTCCAAAATTTTAGAATTTTCTGTTTAAAATTACTCGAGAAATTGACATTTTCGTGAAAACACTCTTCGACGTGCTACCTCTCCCAAGTCACTGTGGAAAAATGTCCTACACCAATATTTAGTGTCGTTTTAGATAAATTTGCCGTTTTTAGTTTTAAAATATCTTATTTATCTTAGAATTTACGCGTATTTCAGCCTTTTTTCAGGATTTCTCTTTACTAAAAATTTTCTCGTTAATATTTTTGTTTTTTTTTTTGTTAGGTCTCGTCATCACCTTTCTAACGAGCCCAAACTCGACCTCATTACGTGGCCCCGTTGCTGAGAAATAGGCTTTTCACACTTTTTCGCCATTTTGGCAGCCATCTTGGAAAATTTAAAAGTGCCGTATCTTCTAAACGGATCATCATAGAAAGCTGCGGTTTTCTTTATACACCTAAGGGTGGCTTAACAAAGCTCCAGAAGTTGACTGCTGAAATTCCGAATTAGACATACGACCAGGTACGGAATCAGGTAGAACACTCAAAGACAAACCGAATAAGCCCAAACTCGACTATCTCCGGAGTTGTGAGTCTGAAGTTATTCAAAAATTAGTTTTTAGTGGCCATCTTAATCCGCCATCTTGAAAATTTTGGAAGCCTGTAACTCCGGAACGGAAGGTCCAATCGGGACGCGGTTTTCACTGCAGATATCGGCTTTTTAAGCTTTATAATATAAAGATTTAAATCATTAGAGTAAACTCCACCTTCAAAA
This sequence comes from Parnassius orleans, assembly GCA_029286625.1. Lineage (NCBI taxonomy): Eukaryota > Metazoa > Arthropoda > Insecta > Lepidoptera > Papilionidae > Parnassius > Parnassius orleans. The sequence continues at coordinate 36,424 of JAGSMP010001827.1, read as the reverse complement.
AAAAAAGCTAAAAAAAATGTCCTGCAAATCTGGTTCATCGGGATCCAGCTCTGCTAAAACAAGGCCTACTAAAACAAGTAGAGGAGGAAGTCCAACACCCAGTGTGGCTCTGCACAAAAAGGTTTTAATTCAAAACGCAGCTACATCTGGAAGAGCACCTGAAGAAGATCAGGACACCAGAGATCTCACGATAGCGGAGAGTGAACCCAAATCCATAGGCACTGCTCCAACTAGACGAAGCAGTGGAGGTAGTAGCGAACCTATAAAACCAAGCGCAGAAAGTGGCAGCTCGATAACAATAGATATTGACAAAGAGCTGGTTGCTTTAGGCCTCTGCAAGCCGGTCCGAGAGACGGAGGACGAATGGTCGGATGGCGATAGCATAATCAGCGACAACAGCAAAAGGTCCAGTATATTACCACCAGCATATAAACGTGCAGGCATCTCTATGGACCTAGCAACCCAGAGAGCAAACGAATTTCTGCTTTCTAGAAAGGAAGCCCTGGAGAAGCAGGAAACATGAAAAAGAGTGTAAAAAGCAGTTCATGACTGTCTCCAGGCTTTATGAAACTTTGCTGTCGCTATCTGACCTGCGCCTCGGCACCGGTCGCAGCAGAACAAGAAAGATCTCGAGCCGCAAAAGAATTAGTACGCGTCGAACGAGCCTAATAAAGAGATGGCTGAATTTCGAACTTTATATTATAAACCCATGATCAGCAAAATACAGCAAGAAACAGCGCGCCTTGCAACAGAGACCTGCCTTACCAACAACGATAAAAAGAAACAACTCATTGCCCATGCAGATAAATGTATTGAAAGCTACGCTTCCCTGATAAGAGAAATATCAGAACTGAACCAGAAAATAACCAACCTAAGCCTGGTAGTACAGAAATTAATAAATAAAGAAACAGAATTGGAGACTGAAAAATCTTATTGCGAGAAAAATATCACACATACAGACCCCCGAATAGATCAAATAATTGCGGAGCTCGAGGACACAAAAAAAATAATACAAACACATCAAACCGCAAATTTACCGAGGGAAAGAGAAAACAAAGAGACAATACTAACACAAGAAGACCTAGAAAACTCAATAAAGCCGATGACACGTCTCTTGAACACGGTTCTCAACGAAATTAACGATCTTAAAGACTTTAATACTACCCAAATAGCATTCCAAGGAAATACTGGACTAGAAACTGAATTAGCAATAACAGAAATTAAGGATAAATTAACGAACTCAAAAATATCACTCACAATAACACTTCCATAGACGAAGAAATTAATCGCATAAAGCAAAACGAACCTGCTAAAGTATCTAACAATAAAAAAACATATGCAGAAGCAACTAGTACCCCCCGCTATGCAATGATCATCGAGTCCATAGGCCCCCGCTCAACATGTGATGATATTTTAAAACAGGTTAGAAAAGATGTGGACCCTGTAGATCTGGGAGTACATGTTAATAAAATTTCTAAACTAAAAAATCAAAAAGTTATAATAAGCTGCGACTCCCAGCAGGACAGGCATCTTCTTAAAACTGCAATTCGTGATACCTGTGATAGGCTAACAGTATCAACACCTGTAATTAAAAACCCACAGCTGCGTCTCGTGGGCGTCACAAATGACTTAAACGATACTAAACTTGTTAAAGCCATCACAAGTCAGAACGGCTATTTATTGCAAGAGCTAACAGGGGAACAAAAAAGTATAAAAATCTTACGCAGAATCAAAGGAAGAATTAGAGAAGTCAATAATGTAATACTCGAAGCTTCACCGCAAATGTGGTCAAAATTGACAAATCAAAAACTGCGAATTGGCTATCAAGTCATTCCATGCATCGACCAATCACCACTCACACAGTGTTATAAATGTCTGGCTTGGAAGTCACAAAGCAAAAGACTGTAATAACAAACAACGTTGTGGATACTGTGCTGAGGAGCATGATACAAGAGATTGTCCAAATCGCAATAATGCTCCCAAGTGCTGTAACTGCAATAGCGCTAAAAGGGACAATTTCGTACATCCAGCATACAGCCCAGAATGCCGCCGGAAGTGGGGTCCGAATTCCCATCGACTGTCGAGCACCAATCCCAGATACTTCATGGTGGACTCGATAGCTATCCGGGCCCCGTTGACCACGATGTGTGATCCCGGAGGCGGCGCGCGTCGAGGGCCATGGAACTCGATGGCCTCCGACTTGTGTAGGGCCACCTCCAGGCCCAGGCGCCGGATGCGGTTCACCACTTGTGACACCGCAGCCGTGGCAACCAACGCTGCCTCCCTGTGCGAGCTCCCCCGGGCAGTGACAAGCACGTCAAGTCGGCGCCCGACGGGAGTTCACCTCTCAGCACCCAGTCGTAGCCGATGTTCCACAGGTGCGGTCCCAAGACCGATCCCTGCGGAACACCGCACGACATGACGCGCCGACCAGCGCCATCACGTCCTACCTAACCTAACCTAACCAGTTGCACTCCAAACGCCGTCCCGTACGCAGCATTTTTGCATCGCTCCGCGCTCGAAAAATCAAAGTGTCGGGTCAAAGTGCACCAAATTAAAAGTGGTATACACCAGTAGACGAGTGTAAATAATAATATTAAGCTATTTTTAAAAATTTTATTTAAACACGTGGAGGCTGAAAAATACTCCTGAAAATCCTGAAAATAATATTCATATATTTGTAAGCCTATAGACAATATCCCCAAATTTTTTTCAAAATTGTCCCTATTGAAGTACAAGATTTAGAGCCTATTTGCGGTTTTTGGTTTTAGTAATCCAGTTTTCAAAATTAAAAACCCAAAAATTTTTCAGGACACCATTTTTATTAAAAATTATTTATTAAAGAGCAATTAAGGTTCTATATACATTATTTTTTTCGGAATTTTCGGGAAAGCCGTTTTTAAGATAATAAATTAATTATAAGAGCTAGGAGATCCTGAAAACTGCACGATAACTGTGTTTTCAGTTTACAGGAAAACGGAGCCTCCTAACTCAATTTTGACAAATTTTTCGGGCCCCCCCCCCCCTAACTCCATCTCACACTATTCAGTAGACGGATTGTCTTCGACCCCCACCGGATCATTTGGACCTATTTTCAACCCCTACCCCTAAGTTGATATATTGACTTAGTCTCAGGGGATGAAAATATCAAACACGTATAACATAACAACCGGTGGGCCGATTCGAACAGGGTTTGAAATAAATTTTAGACTTATAAACTTTTACCTTATGTGTAGATAGACTTATAGAGACTAAAAAATTTTTTACATTTTATTTTATTTTATTGTTATATTCTTTTGAGTGTAATAATTAGAACTTAGGGGACCAGCTATGGTGTTATGTTACTTGCTATTTTTAGGTTATATTATAGAGACGCTGGATGCGGTTCACCACTTGTGACACCGCAGCCGTGGCAACCAACGCTGCCCCTGTGCGAGCTCCCCGCAGTTACAAGCGTGTCGTCTGCATAACACGTCAAGTCGGCGCCCGACGGGAGTTCACCTCTCAGCACCAGTCGTCAGCCGATGTTCCACAGGAGAGGTCCCAAGACCGATCCCCGTGAACACCGCACGACATGACGCGCCGACCAGCGCCATCACGTCCCCGATACGTAACGCATCTCCTCAAGGTAAGCCCCTATTGTGCGGCGGAGGTAGGGAGGCACGCGATGGTAATTCAGCGCTCCCGAATACAACTCCAGGATAGGGTGTTGAAGGCGTTGGAGATGTCTAAAGACGGCGCCCAACTCGACAAGGAAACCTCAAAGTCGGCGAGACTTTGTTGGGGAGAAATACCCCCTACAATAACGATGCCGCCGAGACCGCAGCAACCCAGCCGCGGCCTCGAGACTGGTCGATCAGAGTCTCGCCAATAATGGCCACCAAACCGTTAGCGCATCCCAACCAGTTGTCACGGGGGGAATGAAGTACGGTTCGGCGACCACAGCCAAGCAACTAATAGGCCTCCATCATCTAAACAAGCCCTCACTCAGCCAGTTTTGGTCCGCGACGGTTTCCGCTACCACCCATATCTGAGTGGCGTTCCCCATCCGCCACCTGGGGACGCGCCCGATGGGAGCTCCAACCCACACGGGAACCTAACCTAACCTAACCTAACCTTTTTTTTTTTTTTCGGGAAACTCATGGACTACCCCGCCTGGGGAAAGGCGGAGGGCGTGCCGGACTCTACCGGCTAAAACCACCCCGGTGTCTCCTCGCACGTGGCGCGGAGCCGCGGGAATCAAATTCTTCCGCAGCCCCACACTAGTGCTGGCCCGGTCTATCCGCCTCGTCTCTGCACGGGGTAGTGAGGTGTTCGACTACCCTGTACATCGCCTCAGAGGCGCGCGCCGACACCGCTCGCGCCTCCGCCTCGGGTCCATCGAAGTGGGGGCGGGGACTTCCCAAGTCCCTCGCCCTGGACCCATTAATGGGGCCGAAGAGGCGCTTAGTAGCGCCCGCTTTCGCGGCCCCAGCGGCGAATCTGGTCTTTGGCTCCGCCGCCAACCAAGTTTCGGCCGCGGAGGGTAGAGCGGCGCCTCGCAATACCGACACTCCTCCCCTGCGGCCCCACCACCACCGCATCAACGGTGCGCCCCGTCTGAGTCGCGGAGGATAGGGCGAGTGGCGCATCGCCATACCAACACTCCTCCACCTCCGCGACTCCACCTCGGTTGCAGCGGTAAGGGAGCAGACCAACCCCTTCCGCAGCAGCCACCGACACATCCGAAGTGGGCTCGCCGAGCCCACACGGAGTGGTTACCAGGCCGGCCCTACACCGGGCCAGCCAAGGGGTTCTCTTTGTTAACCGCGGTCGACCAAGCCACGGCTACTAAGCCCCCGCCACGACAAGGCGGAACCCGTTCGGGGAACCTAACCTAACCTAACCTAACCTTTTTTTTTTTTTTTCGAGGAAATCCTCATGGACTACCTCCGCCTGGGGAAAAGCGGAGGGCGTGCCGGACTCTTACCGGCTAAACCACCCGGTGTCTCCTCGCACAACGGGGCAATGCGCGGGAATCCAAATTCTTCCGCAGCCCCATTTCTTCCTGCACGGGGTAGTGAGGTGTTCGACTACCCCGTGCATCGCCTCAGAGGCGCGCGCCGACACCCGCACGCGCATCCGCCTCGGGTCCATCAAGAGGGGCGGGGACTTCAAGTCCCTCGCCCTGGACCCATTCATGGGGCCGGAAGAGCGCTTAGTAGCGCCTGCTTGGCCCCAGCGGCGAATCTGGTCTTTGGCTCCGCCGCCAACAAGTTTCGGCCGCGGAGGGTAGGAGAGCGGCGCCTCGCAATACCGACACCTCCCCCGCGGCCCCACCACCACCGCATCAACGGTGCGGCCCGTCCGAGTCGCGGAGGATAGCGAGTGGCGCATCGCCATACCAACACCCTCTTCCTCCGCGACTCCACCCGGCTGCAGCGGTAAGGAGGACCAACCCTCCCGCAGCAGCCCACCGACATCCGAAGTGGGCCTGCCGAGCCCACACGGAGTGGCCACCTCGGCCGGTCCTACACCTCGGCCAGCCAAGGGGTTCCTCTTTGTTCACCGCGGTCGACAAGCCACGGCTACTAGCCCCCCGCCACGACAAGGCGGGAACCCGTTGGGGGAACCTAACCTAACCTTTTTTTTTTTTTTTGGGGGAAATCATGGACTACCTCCGCCTGGGGAAAGGCGGAGGGCGCGGACTCTTACCGGCTAAAACCACCCCGGTGTCCTCGCACGTGCGCGCGCCGCGGGAATCCAAATTCTTCCGCAGCCCCACACTAGTGCTGGCCCGGTTCGTCGGCCTCGTCTCCTGCACGGGGTAATGAGGTGTTCAACTACCCCTGCATCGCCTCAGAGGCGCGCGCTGACACCCGCACGCCTCCGCCTCGGGGCCATCGGATAGGCGGGACTTCCCAAGTCCTCGCCCTGGACCCATTCATGGGGCCGGAAGCGCTTAGTAGCGCCCGCTTCCGGCCCCAGCGGAGGATCTGGTCTCTGGCTCCGCCGCCAACCGTTTCGGCCGCGGAGGGTAGGGAGAGCGGCGCTCGCAATACCGACACTCCTCCCCCGCGGCCCCACCACCACCGCATCAACGGTGCGGCCCCGTCTGAGTCGCGGAGGATAGGCGAGTGGCGCATCGCCATACCAACACTCCTCTTCCTCCGCGACTCCACCTCGGCTGCAGCGGTAAGGGAGCGACCAACCCTCCCGCAGCCCACCGGCACATCGAAGTGGGCTCGCCACACGGAGGCCACCTCGGCCGGCCCTACACCTCAGGCCAGCCAAGGGTTCCCTTTGTTCACCGTGGTAGACCAAGCCACGGCTACTAAGCCCCCGCCACGACAAGGCGGGAACCCGTTCGGGGAACCTAACCTAACCTAACCTTTTTCTTTTTTTTGGGAAACTCATGGATACCTCCGCCTGGGGAAAAGCGGAGGGCGTGCCGGACTCTTACCGGCTAAAACCACCCGGTGTCTCCTCGCACGTGCGCGCGAGGGCCGTGGAATCAAATTCTTCCGCAGCCCCACTAGTGCTGGCGGTCTGTCGGGCCTCGTCTCCCTGCGGGGTAGTGAGGTGTTCGCCACCCCGTGCATCGCCTCAAGCGCGCGCCGACACCCGCTCGCCTCGCCTCGGTCCATCAGAGGCGGGGGTTTCCCAAGTCCCGCCCCTGGACCCATTCATGGGGGCCGGAAGGCGCTTAGTAGCGCCCGCTTTCGCCCGGCCCCGGCGAATCTGGTCTTTGGCTCCGCCGCCAGCCAAGTTTCGGCCGCGGAGGGTGGAGAGAGCGGCGCCTCCTGTCTCGACCTCCTCCCCCGCGGCCCCACCACCACCGCATCAACGGTGCGGCCCCGTCTGGTCGCGGAGGATGGGGCGGAGTGGCGCATCGCCATACCAACACTCCTCTTCCTCCGCGACTCCACCTCAGCTGCAGCGGTAAGGGCGGACAACCTCCGCAGCAGCCCACGACACACATCGAGTGGGCTCGCCGAGCCCGGTGTACCTCAGGCCGGCCCCTACACCTCGGGCCAGCCAAGGTTCCTCTTTGTCAACCTAACCTAACCTAACCTAACCTAACCTTTTTTTTTGCGAAATCCTCATGGACTACCTCCGCCTGGGGAAAAACGAGGGGCGTGCCGGACTCTTACCAGCTAAAACCACCCGTGTCTCCTCGCACGTGCGCGCGGGGCCGCAGGAATCAAATTCTTCCAGGCCCACACTGGTGCTGGCCCGGTCTGTCCGGGCCTCGTCTCACTCACGGGAGTGAGGGTGTTCAACTACCCGTGCATCGCCTCGAGGCGCGCGCCGACACCCGCGTGCCTCCACCTCAGGGCCATCGAGGGGCGGGATTTCCCCAGATCCCTCGCCCTGGACCCATTCATGGTGTGGAAAGGGCGTTGTCGCCTTCTCCTGCGCTCGGTGCGCCTTCTGCAGCCGGGAAGGGAGTCGAGATCTCCTTTCCCGTTCCGCAGTTTCCTTCAACATCACGTCTCGCAGAAGGACACCACTACGCGTCCACGACTCTGCGCTGCAAACCATCTTCCGCACAGGCGGCGGCGACAGATCGCTACTTCATTTGTGAGGACACGGCGCTGCTCCTCTAACCTAACCTAACCTAACCTAACCTTTTTTTTTTTTTTGCGGAAATCCTCATGGACTACCTCCGCCTGGGGAAAGGCGGAGGGCGTGCCGGACTCGTACCGGCTAAAACCACCCAGGTCTCCTCGCACGTGCGCGCAGGGGCCGCGGGAATCAAATTCTTCGCAGCCCCACACTAGTGCTGGCCGGTCTGTCCGGGCCTCGTCTCACACGGGGTAGTGAGGTGTTCGACTACCCCGTGCATCGCCTCAGAGGCGCGCGCCGACACCCGCTCGCGCCTCCGCCTCAGGTCCATCAAAGTGGGGGGGGACTTCCCCGTCCCTCGCCCTGGACCATTCATGGGGGCCGGAAGAGCGCTTAGTAGCGCCCGCTTTCGCGACCCCAGCGAATCTGGTCTTTGGCTCCGCCGCCAGCAAGTTTCGGCCGCGGAGGGTAGGAAGGCGGCGCCTCGCAATGCGACCTCCTCTCCCCGCGGCCCCACCACAACCGCATCAACGGTGCGGCCCCGTCTGAGTCGCGGAGGATGGGGCGTGTGGCGCATCGCCATACCAACACTCCTCTTCCTCCGCGACTCCACCTCGGCTGCAGGTGAGGGCAGATACCCCCTCCCGCAGCAGCCCACCTCAGGCCAGCCAGGGGTTCCTCTTTGTTCACCGTGGTAGACCAAGCCACGGCTGCACCTGAGCCCGTCCTGCACGGGGTGGTGAGGTGTTCACTACCCGTGCATCGCCTCAGAGGCGCGCGCCGACACCACGCGCATCGCCTCAGGGCCATCGAGCAGGGCGGGACCCCAAGTCCCCCCTGGACCCATTCATGGGGGCCGGAAGAGCGCTTAGCGCCGCTTTCCCAGCTGACGGCGGATCTGGTCTCTGGCTCCGCCAACCAGTTTCGGCCGCGGAGGTGGGGAGGCGGCGCATCATTCCCATGTCCTCACGCATTCAACAATTCGTTAAAATAGGCTAAGTGCTCGATTTTCCGTGCAATAAGTGTTATAAGGTGCAGTTTCGTGCAATCTCATCAGTCAGTTATTGGTTTTGATTAAAGTGCAGTTATTTTGTGGAAAACCACGTCTCGGAGAAAAAGCGCGAAAAGGTAAAATTTTGAGGTTAAGTTTTACTTTTTGCATGCCATGATTTTAGGATCGATAACCTACATTTTTATTTTGCACTGCATGCCGCTTAACTTGCTCTATTTTTGGCATATCTCAGATTTTCTGATAATTTCTAGAGTTATTAACGAAAAACTGAAAAACCACATGGCAACGAAAATTTAAATTAGATCGTGCGGCTGTTTTTGAAAGTGTTCCTATTTTAGCACTTTTAAACTAACATTTCTAAACTTGTTGCGATAAAATCGGAGTACATTATAAGGAGTTATGTGAAAATATCAAATTTTAAAATTTCTTAATAATTTAAACTTAAATATAGTTTATTTTTTAGCGATAACATATTAATTTTATCATTAATTTTGTACAAAAGTATTTCTTAACATATCTCAAAATTTTAGAATTTTCTGTTTAAAATTACCGAAATTGACATTTTCGTGAAAACACTCTTCGACGTGCTACCTCTCCCAAGTCACTGCGGAAAAATGTCTACAAATATTTAGTGTCACTCTTAGATAAATTTGCCGTTTTTAGTTTTAAAATATCTTAAACTTAAATTACGTATTTCAAGCCTTTTTCAGGATTTCTCTTTACTAAAATTTTCTCGTTAATATTTTTGTTTTTTTTGTGGAGTCTCATCATCACCTTTCTAACGAGCCCACTCGACCCTCATTACGTGGCCCCGTTGCTGAAATAGGCTTTTCACACTTTTCGCCATTTGGCAGCCATCTTGAAAATTTAAAAATGCCGTATCTTCTAAACGGATCATCATAGAAAACTGCGGTTTCTTTATACACTAAGGTGGCTTCAACAAAACTCAGAGTTGACTGCTGAAATTCGAATTAGACATACGACCAGGTACGGAATCAGGTAGAACACTCAAAGACAAACCAGATAAGCCCAAACTCGACTATCTCCGGGTTGTAGTCTGAAGTTATTCAAAATTAGTTTTAGTGGCCATAATCCGCCATCTTGAAAATTTTGAGCCTGTAACTCCGGAACGGAAGGTCCAATCAGGACGCGGTTTCACTGCAGATATCGGCTTTTTAAGCTTTATAATATAAAGATTTAAATCATTGAGGTAAACTCCACCTTCAAAAAAAAGCTAAAAAATGTCCTGCAAATCTGGTTCATCAGGATCCAGCTCTGCTAAAACAAGGCCTACTAAAACAAGTAGAGGAGGTCCAACACAGTGTGGCTCTGCACAAGGTTTTAATTCAAAACGCAGCTACATCTGGAGAGCACCTGAAGAAGATCAGGACACCAGAGATCTCACGATAGCGGAGGAGTGAACCCAAATCCATAGCACTGCTCCAACTAGACGAAGCAGTGGAGGTAGTAGCGAACCTATAAAACCAAGCGCAGAAAGTGGCAGCTCGATAACAATAGATATTGACAAAGAGCTGGTTGCTTTAGGCCTCTGCAAGCCGGTCCGAGACGGAGGAGGACGAATGGTCGGATGGCGATAGCATAATCAGCGACAACAGCAAAGGTCAGTATATTACCACCAGCATATAAACGTGCAGGCATCTCTATGGACCTAGCAACCCAGAAACGAATTTCTGCTTTCTGAAAGGAAGCCCTGGAAAGGCAGGAAACATGAAAAAGAGTGTAAAGCGAAGTTCATGACTGTCTCCAGGGCTTTGAAACTTTGCTGTCGCTATCTGACTCGCGCTCTCGCACCGGCTCGCAGCAGAACAAGAAAGATCTCGAGCCGCAAAAAGAATTAGTACGCGTCGATGACCCATAATAAAGAGATGGCTGAATTTCGAACTTTATATTATAATAAACTCAACAAAACATATGACGCCATAAAAATACAGGCAAGATTGCTGAGTCAATACGTTCTTGGCTTAGTTACGAAATGGATGAACCCATAAGGCGATCAGTAAAATCAGCTAGAAATACATGGCCTTGCAATGAGACTCAAGCCTTACCAACAACGATAAAAGAAACACCTATGCCCTTGCAGATAAATGTATTGGCTACTTCCCTGATGAAATATCAGAACTGAACCAGAAAATAACCAACCTAAGCCTGGTAGTACAGAAATTAATAAATAAAGAAACAGATTGGAGACTGAAAATCTTATTGCGAGAAAATATCACACATACAGACCCCGAATAGATCAAATAATTGCGGCTCGAGGACACAAAAAAATAATACAAACACATCAAACCGCCAAATTTACCGAGGAAAGAAAACAAAGAGACAATACTAACACAAGAAGACCTAGAAAACTCAATAAAACCGATGACACGTCTCTTGAACACGGTTCTCAACGAAATTAACGATCTTAAAGACTTTATACTACCCAAATAGCATTCCAAGAAATACTGGACTAGAAACTGAATTAGCAATAACAGAAATTAAGGATAAATTAACGAACTCAAAAATATCACTCACAATGCGCCCATAGACGAGAAAATTAATCGCATAAAACAAAACGAACCTGCTAAAGTATCTAACAATAAAAACATATGCAAAGCAACTAGTACCCCGCTATGCAATGATCATCAGTCCATAGGCCCCGCTCAACATGTGATGATATTTTAAAACAGGTTAGAAAAGATGTGGACCCTGTAGATCTGGGAGTACATGTTAATAAAATTTCTAAACTAAAAAATCAAAAAGTTATAATAAGCTGCGACTCCCAGCAGGACAGGCATCTTCTTAAAACTGCAATTCGTGATACCTGTGATAGGCTAACAGTATCAACACCTGTAATTAAAACCCACAGCTGCGTCGTGGGCGTCACAAATAATTAACGATACTAAACTTGTTAAAAGCCATCACAAGTCAGAACGGCTATTTATTGCAAGAGCTAACAGGGGAACAAAAAAGTATAAAAATCTTACGCAGAATCAAAGGAAGAATTAGAGAAGTCAATAATGTAATACTCGAAGCTTCACCGCAAATGTGGTCAAAATTGACAAATCAAAAACTGCGAATTGGCTATCAAGTCATTCCATGCATCGACCAATCACCACTCACACAGTGTTATAAATGTCTTGGCTTCAGTCACAAAGCAAAAGACTGTAATAACAAACAACGTTGTGGATACTGTGCTGAGGAGCATGATACAAGAGATTGTCCAAATCGCAATAATGCTCCCAAGTGCTGTAAACAATAGCGCTAAAAGGGACAATTTCGTACATCAGCATACAGCCCAGAATGCCGCCAGGTGGGTCCGAATTCCCATCGACTGTCGAGCACCAATCCCAGATACTTCATGGTGGACTCGATAGGCTATCCGAGGCCCCGTTGACCACGATGTGTGATCCGGAGCGCGCGCGTCGAGGCCATGGAACTCGATGGCCTCCGACTTGTGTGGGCCACCTCAGGCCCAGGCGCCGGATGCGGTTCACCGCTTGTGACACCGCAGCCGTGGCAACAACGCTGCCTCCTGTGCGAGCTCCCCGGGCGGTGACAAGCGTCAGGTCGGCGCCGACGGGTTCACCTCTCAGCGCAGTCGTAGCCGATGTTCCCACAGGTGCGGTCCAAGACCGATCCTGCGGAACACCGCACGCTTATGACGCGCCGACCAGCGCCATCGTCCTACTAACCTAACCTAACCAGTTGCACTCCAAACGCCGTCCCGTACGCAGCATTTTTGCATCGCTCCGCGCTCGAAAAATCAAAGTGTCGGGTCAAAGTGCCTAAATTAAAAGTGGTATACACCAGTAGACGGTGTGAAATAATAATATTAAGCTATTTTTAAAAATTTTATTTAAACACGTGGAGGCTGAAAATACTCCTGAAAATCCTGAAAATAATATTCATATATTTGTAAGCCTATAGACAATATCTAAATTTTTTCAAAATTGTCCCTATTGAAGTACAAGATTTAGAGCCTATTTGCGATTTTGGTTTTAGTAATCAGTTTTCAAAATTAAAACCAAAAATTTTTCAGGACACCATTTTATTAAAAATTATTTATTAAAAACAATTAAGGTTCTATATATTATTTTTCCGAATTTTCGGAAAGCCGTTTTAAAGATAATAAATTAATTATAAGAGCTAGGAGATCCTGAAAACTGCGATAACTGTGTTTTCAGTTTACGGAAAACGGAGCCTCTAAATCAATTTTGACAAATTTTCAGGCCCCCCTAACCATCTCACACTATTCAGTAGACGGATTGTCTTCGACCCCCACCGGATCATTTGGACCTATTTTCAACTACCCTAAGTTGATATATTTAGTCTCTGGGGATGAAAATATCAAACACGTATAACATAACAACCGGTGGGCCGATTCGAACGGGGTTTCTTGAAATAAATTTTAGACTTATAAACCTTTTACCTTATGTGTAGATAGACTCTATATAGAGACTAAAAATTTTTTTTTACATTTTATTTTATTTTATTGTTATATTCTTTTGAGTGTAAATAATTAGAACTTAAGGGTGACCAGCTATGGTGTTATGTTACTTGCTATTTTTAAGGTTATATTATAGAGACGCTGGATGCGGTTCACCACTTGTGACACCGCAGCCGTGGCAACCAACGCTGCCTCCCTGTGCGAGCTCCCCCGGGCAGTTACAAGCGTGTCGTCTGCATAACACGTCAAGTCGGCGCCCGACGGGTTCACCTCAGCACAGTCGTAGCCGATGTTCCACGGGAGGTCCCAAGACCGATCCTGCGGAACACCGCACGACATGACGCGCCGACCAGCGCCATCACGTCCCCGATACGTAACGCATCTCTCCTCAAGGTAAGCCCCTATTGTGCGGCGGAGGTAGGGAGGCACGCGATAATAATCAGCGCCTCCGAATACAACTCAGGATAGGGTGTTGAAGGCGTTGGAGATGTCTAAAGACATCGCCAGCACCACCACCAGGATACTGTCTCCTCCAGAACCCTCGCGCGCGTAATAGCGTCTATGGTGGAGCGCCCGCGACGAAAACCAAATTGGTTCTCATCCAGGTCCGGCCCTCTCTGCACAAGTGGCTGACGAGGCGATCTGCGATGATACGCTCAAAAGTTCGCCCGCCTCGTCGAGGCACCACTATGGGCCGGTACGCAGACGGTGAGTCCATGGGGCGAACTCCTTCCTGAGCAGGACCAGCCTCCCTCCTTCCACACGGGAAGCTGACCCTGCTCGAGACATGCCGTGAAGAGCCCCTCAGCTTGGGCTCTGGCTCCTTCAGAGCCAGGACGAGGCTCGACCAGGAACTCCGTCGGGTCCGGGCGCTGTGTTCTTAGCCAGGTCGCGACACGGCCTCTCGTCTGCTTGCCTCACCTCAGGGACATCGGTGCTCTCCTCTTCTGGAGAGTCTGTGGCTGAGGCAGGCCATCGCCGGGGACGTGTCCCTCGTTCAGGGAAGAGAGCCGATACCACCCTCTAGCAACTGGGGTTGCATGCTGTGTTAGTGGAGCGCCCAGGGACGCAACTTGCCCGTACCCCAGCGGTGAGGCGCCCCACGGATCCCGATCTAGGGACCCCAGCAGCTCCTCCTGGCACGCGACTTTGAGTCGCCGATGGCCAACCACAAGTCTCCTTAGACGCGCGGTACACCTCATATGAGGCGTCCTCCTCGGCGGAATCCGTCGACGCCGCCTCCGGTGTCGGGTGTACCGGCGACGAGCCGCAACGCACGCTATGCGCAATTGCGCGATCTCGGCGGTCCACCAGTACACCTGGTGCTTTGCGGACCGTTGGCGGACACGGGGCATGGACGCGTCGCAGATCTGCGTCATCGCCCCGCGAAACCATAGCGCCACCGCTTCGACGTCGACAGGGCCGTCCGTCGTCGACTCCCAGATCAGGACTGGACTGGGGCAGCTTCCTCAGTAGTTCCCTGTCGTGCGCTGGCGCCAACGCAGGCCGTCGTTAATCGGGGTTGTTGGATGGCGGCCGCTCGCGGACTGGGCGAGACGTCGAACCGGATATATCGATGGTCCGACAGCGTCTCACCTCTACGGCGACATGCCAGTCGCGGACTCGGCTGGCGACAGAGGGCTAGCAGTGAGACGTCCACTATCGACCACCCGCTGCCGCATGCGTGTATTCGAACGATTCAGCGACCAGACCAGTCGTCACCGTCCACTCTTCTAGCACCTCGCCCGGTCGGTGACCGGAGATCCCACGCGATGACTTGGCGAGATCTCGAGCACCAGAACGGGACGAGGGTGATGGCGGCCGACGGCGCCCAACTCAACAGAAACCCTCAAAGTCGGCGAGACTCTTGTTGGGAAATACGCCCTACAATAACGATGCCGCCCAGGACCGCAACAACCCAGCCGCGGCCCCGAGACTGGTCGATCAGGTCTCGCCAATAATGGCCACCAAACCGTCAGCGCATCCCAACCAGTTGTCACGGGCGGGAATGAAGTACGTTCGGCGACCCAGCCACGTGAATCAACCACTCTGCCACGCTCTGGGTAGGAGATCCTGAGCTCTGGCACAGTGGTTGATATTGCCCTGGAGAAAATGGAATTGTGCCGTTACTGACATTCCATCCCTCGACAACGGTCCTGGGCCGGGGTCGGCCGCGGGCTGCTAGCCTGCAGGGGCAGCAGGTTAACCAAGCAGAGCAGGTGCTTCTCTTCTTTCTTTTTTCTTTTTGGCCTTGCTGGCAGGCGCCCACAGGCCCCTCCGCCTACCTCTGTGCGCCGCTGGCCTTCCCGCACCCGGCAGAACAAAGAGGGCACGGTCAGCGCCGCGGTGCACTGGGCTGCCACCAGCCCGGGCTGTCCGCAGCGTGCCAGAGTCACCACGGTCCCAGCCTCGGCGGTGCCCTTCGGCGACTTTACCTTTCAGGCACCAGAGCTTTGCAGGCCGGTCTGGCAATCGCCGGCGATCTGCTGCCGGTGCTGCACCGCCGGCTGCTCTAAGATTGGGTTTGATGCCGGTTGGTCTCCGTTGGTTGCCTCCTCATCTTGGCGGCCAGTGTCCGCTCACATTGCACCTCGAACGGCCGCACCGCGCAGCGGCAGCCTGCTTGAGGGTGACGGACTGAAGGCCAAGATCTGATAATTTGATCTTGGCCTGGGCCTCAACGATGACCGACTAGTACGTCACGCCACGCTCCACAGCTCGGGCTGCAACGTTAGCGTCACAGCGGACCGCGGAACATGCACAGCCGGTCTCTTGCGACCGCCTTTGGCGATCCTCCGCGCAGGTTTGGAGCCGTCTTTGCGGTTCCACCTGGGGCGCATGGCTGCTGCGGCCTTCTTGGCGGCTTTGCGGGTCTTCTTGTGGCCCGACTTTCGTCAGGTCTCACCCTTAGACCCGGCGGTCGTGGGCTGGTCGCTCGGAGGCTCCCTCCGCGAGCTTTTGTTACCCTCCGCGGGCTTCCCCTTTTGAGGTGCAAGTCTCGGCGGCTCCTCAGTCCTCCGCGTGTCAGCCGCTAAAGGCGGACGGAGGATTTCCGCCGGGAGACGCCGAGGGTACCTCCAACCGAGCGTTAACCATGCTCCCCACTGGAGCATGCAGAGCAGACAATGCGCTCGACCTCTTCGTCGGTACGGGCTTGCCGGTCGCGGTGCGGAGTCAGGGCCACTACAGGTGCGGCATCGGTGGACGTGCGTCGCTGCTGCTGCTTAGCGCAGCGACTTGCCGCCGGAGGTCCTCAGGTCATTTCTGAGGCGGCTGTTTTCCTCCTGCAACTTTGCGACCTCGTCAGAGGCCGTCCTGTTGAGGAGGATCCCAACCGCCTCCCTGATATCCGCGGCAGCCTCCTTTAAGCCACGGGTGAACGTTACCTTCAGGCTGCCGGACTTGGTGGCAACCTTCAGGACTAAGTCCACCCCATCCAGAGCCAGCTGGCTCAGGGCCACCGCAGATGGCTCTCCCTTCCGCTGCAAGAGCAGCTCGTCGCTCGCGAGCGCGTCGGGCCATTCCGATACTTCGTCGGCCGCGACGGCGGCTTTGCTCCTCCCTCTTGGCGGCGTTGAGCTCCGCCTGAGCTCCCAGCGAGGCACAGCTTTCACCGCCATCGCCAGGGTCCTCCGTAGTGAACCCATGTCACTCTGCTTCACTAGCCGCCGGGTATTGGAGCACACGAACCGTCCGTGCTTATCCCTCCGCGGCTGCGAAGCACTCGCCCTCGATGCCGGACCTCCCGAGTCGGCAACGGGGGCCAGCAGGCCTTCCTCATCTGAAGACCGGCACTGGACGTTTCCTAGCGGAAGACGTTCCACGCGACCGATTTCCACCGCTTCAGTTCCGATCCAGCCTTTTTCGACCTCTACTGTTTTAGATATTTATTTTTTCCATTTTATCCACGAGTGTGGAGGAAATAAAGTCCATCCGAGCAGCGCCTCCTTTGCCCGGATAAGCCTATGCGTAACCCGTCAAGGGTGTCGGCCAGTACCCCGACAGAACAACGCTAACAACTGAACATTTACCCATCAGCCATGCAGCTCCTCACGGCGTGCCACCGGAGCTGGGTGATTTTTAAAGAGGTTGTCATCCTCGGCTCCAGCGGTTAAGCCAAGAGCCTCGGCCCCTTAGGCGCCGCGAGCGTGATCCGACACGCCAGAGGATTCCGAGGTTCGAACGGTGGCAAAGTCGATACGGGTTCTTCATACCTGCCCAGAGTCCGGGTGAGGGAACACTGAGCCCATTCAGTTTCCTTTTTTACAGGTGTGGTCCCTGAAAATCTCGCGATTACAGGTTGCCCAGCGTCGGCAAAAGCCGAGTGCACCTGGCACCTCACCGCGCATGTCATTCTCTGTTCCTCTCAACGGAGGATACAGGAAACAACTAATGGGCCCTCCATCATCTAAACAAGCCCTCACCCAGCCAGTTTTGGTCCGCGACGGTTTCCCGCTACCACCCATATCTGGTGGCGTTCCCCTATTCGCCACCTGGAGACGCGCCCGATGGGAGCTCTGGCAACTCACACGGGAACCTAACCTAAACTAACCGAACAACTAGAATATAATACGAAAAAAGCAAACTGGAGTGAGTTTCAAGAGAAACTACTCCAGATTTGGAAGAGCAAAACAATAGTAAAAACAGAAATGGACAAAATTGAAACAAGAGAATAACTCGAAATAAAAATAGAAGAGGTTTTCTACGTGGTAGAGCCACGCTGCAGCTATATTATGGTTGTAGCACGAATGGGTCGGCTCGACCGGGGTAGGACCACGCTCTCATAGAATACCAGCGTAAAATAGCAGCTTGATGCTGCTGTGTTTCCTATGGTGAGTGTGAAGAACCGGAGACCCTTTTTACTGGAAATGAGGCATTACATCTTAGTCTAGTCCTCAGGGATAACAACGCATCTGCATTTTGATTCTTACTCGAGGATAAATGTAGATGTCTATAGGCCACATCATCCACTTACCATCAGGTGGACTGTGCTCGTTTGTCACCTATTCTATAAAAAAAAAAAAATTAACAAAAACATTTGGAAGCATGTGACAAACATACCTAAATTGAAGAACAAAATGCGAATGGGATTGCCCTGGTGGACCGAAGAATTAACTTACAGTTCAGAAGAAAGTCTCCAGACTAAAGCGTCGAATATCATATGCAGTACCAGTTCGTCGAGTGGGTTGTAGAGCAGTACCTCAGTGCAAAGAGGAGTACCAGCGGGAAGTTAAAAGGCTCAAACTTCCAGCTGTAAGTTCTCTGCAGCAAACAGGAGCGAAATCAATGTGGGACGGGATTTATAGAGTAATAGGCCGCACAATTAAGAGCCAAGAGGACATTCCCTTTATAGTCGATGGAAAAACCATGGGAAACCAGGAATCAGCCAAGATGCTGGCAGATATATTCTACCCAGAAGACGATATTCGGGGTGATAACATAGGGCACAGGCAAATGAGAAGCAGCGAGTGTTGTAAATGAAGGTCACATGATCATCATGATCACCTTTTACGATGGAGGAGTTGATGTGGTCTGTGTCTAGTTTTAACCCCAAAAGGCACCAGGGAATGACGGTCTTACGGCTGACATCTGCGGAACAGCTATCTCTCTAGACCCGACAATTTTTTTGGTGATAGCCAATAAACGTTTTAGTTTAACACCACAGAAATGGAAAGAGGTGGTAGTAGTGGTGCTGCGAAAGCCTGGAAAAGAGAACTACACACATCCCAAATCATATAGACCCATTGGATTGCTGCCTGTGCTCGGGAAAATCTTTGAAAATATGTTGATTCAACGAATAAAATGGCATATTATACCTAAGCTTAGCCGGAGACAATACGGATTTATGCCACAGCGTAGTACCAAAGACTCCCTCTATGACATGATGCAGCTAATAAAAAAAAACAAGATTGAAGACAAAAAGTTAATAGTATTAATATCTTTGGACATATGCCTTCGATAATGCATGGTGGCCGGCAATCAGATGCAGATTGGCAGAAACTGGTTGCCCGATTAATCTAAGACGTCTCATAGACAACTATTTCAAAGATAGAACGGTCTGCATCAGGTACGCAGGAGCAGAATATATGATAAATACTGCTAAGGGATGTGTGCAGTGGGTCCTATATTTTGGAACCTGTTGATCGACCCACTATTATAGGAATTGAGCGAAAAAGGGGAATATTGCCAGGCTTTCGCGGACGACGTGGTCCTGATTCTCTCTGGGGATAGGGCATTGGAAGTGCAGGATCGGGCCAACGCAGCCCTCGCACATGTTCAGAAGTGGGGAGTCAGAAATAAGCTCAAATTTGCACCAAACAAGACAAAAGCTTTTTGTTATCACCATAACAAAAAGGATAAAGTACGACTCACCACGACAATGGGCGGGGAGAACATTGCGTTGTCCAAAGAAATGAAAATATTGCGACTTACTATAGATGACAGGTTGAACTTCAACACACATGTAAAAAATGTGTGTTATGAGTACAAAGTCTGTACAGTCAATTAACAAACAGCAAAAGAGATTAGTTGGGGCCTGAACCCGGAGATCATTAGGACCATCAACGTTGCAGTAACAGAGCCGATCATATTGTACGTGTGAAGTGTATGGGCACCAGCCACATATAAACAGAAAGTGAAAAAGCAGCTCGACATAGCACAACGCGGGTTTGTTCAAAATAATAAAGTCTTATGAATGTATCCTCCACTCCAGTCCTACTACTCGCTGGTTGCTTCCTTTGGACCTTGGGTTCGGAAGCATTCTCACTTAAAATAAAAGGTTTCTCCCAGCAGTAGTGGGAGACCGGGACGATGGAACGGAAAATAGAGTACACAAAGACACTCACCCCGCAGATCAGGTTGAGCTGCAGTTTGTATGCCTGGAGGATGGTGCAGTCGACCAACACAACAATAAAGGTCTAAAAATGTTCACAGACGGAAGTAAGAACGAGGAAAGTCGGCGCTGCGTTATCCATTTGGAATGACGCAGCGGAGACAAAAGCAATTTAAGTGGAAGACTTCTGCACTGTCTGCCAGGCGGAGTTGCTGGCCATATATGAAGCAACAAATTATGCCCTGAAAGATCTGGCACCGAGCTGCAACATCTACAGCGGCTCAATATCTGCTCTCCAGACAGTTGTCCAGAACGTTTCCCTCCATCCCCTAGCGGCAAAAATTAGACAAAATATTTCCGAAATAAACAAAAAAAAATTACTAAAATTGTTTTTGGATAAAGGCACGCGCAGGATTGGAGGAAACGAGAGAGAACAACAAGTTGTGAAAAACCGCCAAAATAAAACGTAAATCGGACTATGAAGTGCCCCGATTTCATTCGTCAAGACAGATTCGTCTAGATTCGCTTGACGAGATGGGACTCACTTCTACATGGAAGGTGAAACGGCTTCTGTAACAAAATATTTTCCCAGATGCCTTAGCGCCTATCCATTATTAGAAAGATACACATGGACTCGCTGACGGTACAAGTAATGACAGGATATGGCGGGTTCTCAGAATACTGCACCGATTCAAGTGTAAAGAGAGCCCGACATGTGCCTGTGACGATGAAGGAAGAAAGTATATTACATATTATAACCAGATGTCCAGTATACAGTAAAGATAGAAACGATACAGAAATAGAATTACA
This sequence comes from Parnassius orleans, assembly GCA_029286625.1. Lineage (NCBI taxonomy): Eukaryota > Metazoa > Arthropoda > Insecta > Lepidoptera > Papilionidae > Parnassius > Parnassius orleans. The sequence goes on along the minus strand of JAGSMP010001827.1, from coordinate 15,772 downwards.
AATAAAAAAGTAAAGATATATATGTAAAATATTGAAATAAATATATAAAATAGTTTTATAAAATATTAGCAACATTATAGCTAATAAGGTGGTTCAAAAGAATAAATAAAAAGTATAAAAGGAACTATAAATTATATATAGGCATATAATGTAAACAGTCCCGTTAAACTTATAAAACAAAAATAAAATAATAGTAGATTAAGATATAATGATAAGTAAAAGTGTATTAGAAACGTGAACATATATAAAAATAGAAATAAGAACATTATTGTATGTAAGATGTTAAAAGAAAGTAAAAAAGAAAACAGCAAAAAAGATAAAATAAAAAATAAATAAAGAAAAGAAAAAACAATGAAATAAAAAATATAAAAAAGAGGAAAAAAGTCCCTGATCTCCATGTTAGGAGGAACTATTTAAAAAAAAAAACCTAACCTAACCAGCTCTGGAAGGAAGCCGTTGTGGTTGCGCTACCAATGCCAGGAAAGGAGAACTACACGCATCCCAAGTCCTATAGACCAATTGGCCTACTGCCAGTTCTAGGCAAGATATTTGAAAAATGCTGATCAGAAGAGTTAGATGGTACACTACGCCAACCATCAGCCACAAGCAGTACGGCTTTCTACCCCAACGTAGTACGGAGGACTCTCTTTATGACATGATGCAGTACATTAGAAATGAGTTAAAGCTTAAAAAACTGATCGTGCTGGTATCATTGGACATAGAGGGAACCTTCGACAATGCTTGGTGGCCGGCAATACGCTGTAGACTGGCAGAAACCGGGTGCCCAGCAAATCCAAGGCGACTGATAGATAGCTATCTTGAGGATAGAACAGTACGCGTCAATTTTGCTGGAGCGGAATGGTCAAAAAATACGACAAAGGGCTCAATCGGTGGTCCCTCCCTATGGAATATATTATTGGATCCATTGTTGAAAGAAGTGGGGTTGAAGGGGGAGCACTGTCAGGCGTTCGCGGATAATGTGGTCCTCATTGTCTCTGGAGACACGGTGCGGGAGATCCAGAGACGAACTAATGCTGTCCTCGCACATGTTTGGAGCTGGGGTGTCAAAAATAAATTATGTTTCGCGCCACAAAAAACCAAGGCGATATTGTTTACAAATAAACTAAAGTACGACTCACCAGCTCTAACCATGGGCGGGGAGGCAATAGTATACTCCCCGGAAATTAAAATACTTGGTCTTACCATTGACAAAAAACTAAAGTTCAATGCGCACATAAAAATATATGCCCAGATAATGTATGGCCAACTTACGAGGGCCGCAAATGTTAACTGGGGTCTGAATTCGGAGATAGTGAGGACCATATACTTGGCGGTGGTAGAGCCGATAATTCTCTATGCAGCGAGTGTTTGGGCACCGGCGACCAAAAAGGTACAAACAAGAAAATTATTAAACTCGGTGCAACGCGGCTTCGTGCAGAAGATAGTTAAGGCCTGTAAAACTGTCTCCTTGAACTCGGCCCTCCTCCTGCTGCTGATCCAGGAGGCAGCATTAATCTATGAACTTAAAAAAGGATATTCCAGGGAGATGGTAGGTGACCGAGATCTGGAGGGAATGGAAGCCCATATAAAATTGGACCAGGTGGGGCCGAAGTTCATATGTCTGGGCGACGGTGCACAAGTGGTTCAAACAAATAACACCGAGCTTACCATCTTTACTGATGGTAGCAAAATTGAATGGAAAGTTTGTGCGGCGTTGTCCATCTGGGACAGCGCTGCCGAAATGAGTACCAAGAAATTTAAATTGGATTACTTTTGCACCGTTTACCAGGCGGAGCTGTTGGCCCTACTTGAGGCCACCAAATTTGTTCTTCAATCTTCTGCACGAAGTTGCAACATATATAGCGACTCTAGATCAGCCCTGGATACGATCACTCGGGGCGACTCCCTTCACCCCTTGGCGGTGAGCGTAAGGGAAAATATATCCAAGATTAAAGACCTTGGAAAGTCACTTGCTCTGCATTGGGTCAAAGCTCATGCGGGAGTGGAGGGAAATGAAAGGGCCGACATTCTGGCAAATGAAGCCGCTTTGAGGACCAAAACCAAAGCATTTTATGACAAATGTCCAATTTCATTCGTCAAGCGACAAATTAGGATGGACTCGCTTGACGAGTGGAATAGGAGATATAAAAAAGAAAATACGGCCGCCATTACCAAGATTTTCTTTCCGGACGCTCTCAGTGCTTACCCCATACTTAGAAAAATTGAAATGGACCCACTGTTGACGCAGGTGCTAACAGGACATGGGGGATTCTCCGAGTATCTGCACCGTTTCAAATGCGAGGAGAGCCCCACATGTACCTGTGATACAGAACAAGTAGAGACTATAATTCACCTTTCTAAGACTACAATTCTAGGGCATTACGGAATGCCCTAGAAACTATCGAGTAAGAAAAGAACTTGAATTGAAACTTAAAATAAAAATAAATAGAGAGGAAATACACATAATAATGAAAGACAAAGAAAACAGAGGCAAAGTCATAGAATATTGTAAGCATATCGCGAAAATAGCTGTAGATAGAAATAAGTAGATAAAAAAAGGGAACTTGAATATGTATGTAAGAATATATAATACAAGTCCCAAAATAAATAGAAATTAATAAATAAAAATAATGTAAGAAGTAAATAATAAAAAAGCAATTAGAAAGGAAATCGGAAATACGAGTATATATAGTACATATAGATCAATTTCCAATTAAAATGTAGTAAGTAATAAGTAAGGAACAAAATTATGTGGTAGATATAAGTTAGCGAAATGATAAGTAAAAGAATTATATAAAGTAGAGATAAATAGCAAGTAAAGAAATAAGATAATTTAGGATACTGTATTAAGACTGTTAAAAGAAAAGCACTGTAATGTGGTAGAAGAAAAGTATGTATAGTAATATAATAGTAATGAGAAATAGAGCTAAGTGATAAAACATTGTAAAACTAATACAAACAAAATATATAAAAAGTCAAAAAGAACACTGAAAAATAAATAAAAAGAGCGCAAGGTCCCTGATCTCCCATGTCAGAGGAATTAGTATTTAAAAAAAAACCTAACCTAACCTTCCTGGATTCTCAGGTCCAGAGGAAGCAGTCCTGCCAGCGCTAGCGCCGAGTGTAGAGAGACGGTACGGTATGCTTTAGTAATTTTCTGAGCAAATCCTCTCTGTACGGTGTTTAGGAGCCTTCGGACTCCCAGTTTACTGACGGATGGAGCCCACACGCTCGCCGCATACAGCACAACCGGTTCCGCAACCGCCACGTATATGGTCCTTACGATTTCTGGTTGAAGACCCCAACTGATTTTGGCAGCCCTCGATAGTGTAGGCTGTGGCCTTCACATTTTGTGGCTTTTAAATGTGAGCTTGCTGTCAACGGCGAGACCTAGCACTTTGATCTCCTCCGACATGCCAATGTCTATTCCGCCCATGCTCAGACGTGGTGAATCGTATTTTAACTTATTAGTAATTAACATAGCCTTGGTCTTGTGTGGTGCAAAGTTCAGTTTATTACGAATTCCCCACCTCGAACATGCTCGAGCATTTGCGCCTCTGGATTTCAAGTGCCGTATCTCCCGCAAACAGGAGGACGATATCGTCGGCAAAAGCCTGACACCGGTCGCCTCTTGCTTCCAACTCCTTGAGATCAGAGGATCAAGAAGCAAATTCCACAGTACCGGTCCCCCTATGGAACCCTGTACGCACCCCTTTGAAGTGTCCTGGTTGTGCTCTACACCAGCGTACCTGATGCTAACTTTTCTATCCTGGAGATAACTATCCATCAACCGTCATATATTAATAGGGCATTTTTCCTCAGTCAATCGGTATCTGATGGCCGGCCACCGTGCACTATCGAAGGCTCCCTCTATGTCTAGTGATAATTATTTTTTTATTTTGTTTTTGTGTTCTTATATATTCCATCATGTCATAGAGGGAATCCGTAAAAGGCTTTACGAGCGAACCTGCTTCTAAAGCCTTTTACTGGTCTGTGGGATTTCGACGCGAATTTTTGATTGGAAATACGGCTGGGCATATCCCCCAACCTCAAGACACTATAAATTAATTCTCCTTTGGTCGGACCAAAAATAATAAATAGTAGTTGGAGCCTCATCACGCGGTAGAGCTATGCTGCAGTTATATTATGGTTGTAGCACGAATAGGTCGGCCCGACCGAGGAACACCACACTCTCGCTTTAATACCATCATAAAATAAAAGCTCAATGCTGCTATGTTTGGATGGTGAGCGTAGAGAACCAGAGACACTTTTTTACTGGAAACGAGGCATTCCGAGGCAGTCCTCAGAAGTCACAACGTGTCTGCATTTTGATTTTTAATCGAGGTTAGATGTAAATGTCTCCAGGCTTCAGTATCCACTTACCATCAGGTAGATTGTGTGTTCGTTTGTTACCCATATTCAATAAAAAAGCCAGGGTTAGCTGTAACTTTGACCACCTCCGTTCCCCAGTGGTCACGTGTGTGCAAGGCACTCGTAACCGAACGTCGTCTACGTCTACTCTTAACTTCGGGAATATAAAATAATTTTATGGCGGTATTAAATTGCTATCAATTAAACTCCTTAAGAAATGACAAAGACCGTATTTCGGATCTTTTTTTCACTAATAAAACAGACTGTGAGTTCCTGCGGATAAACATCTCCCACCTTTTTGTGTGTCGGTTGCGTATAATGCAAATCATGGATACTTCCGGCTTAAACCATATGTCAACTACTGTTACAGAAACGCGGACTATAATGAAATTATGCAAAAATTTGCGAATATTGATTGGGATGCCTTATTTTTAAATAAAAGTGCTGAGGAAGCGGTTTCATTATTTTATGAAAAAACTTACAGTATTATTGATTTACATCTACCCAAAAAATACCGGGTGTTTGGGAAACGCTCCCGAAAACGAAGACAGATGATAGTACAAAGGATACCTATGATGATGGGTCACAAAGAAATTCGATCCCGAATAATCATGAAAATACTTAAAATTAAAACCAGCAGTGAAACTTAAAAAAGAAAATCAGCTGACAATAGGGTCAATATCCTCGCGGGCGCTGAACTCTTATCTAGATCGGTACGAAACAATGCATTAGGTATACTACTCACTCTACCCTTCCCTTTCACACACACACTGCCTCGTGTCGCCTCGCGCTTTAGAATTTACACATGCTTCAAGGACGTTACTTCATGCGCATTTGTTTTGGCAGGATTGATTAATAATTTTAGTTTTTGAGACATTTCCGTCTTGACTATCACGAGCGATAGTTCAATTGTTTGTTTATTAAATTATTGTCGTTATTACTTGTTATTTATTAATTAATGATATTGTTCTTGTTGTTACGTTTTGTGTTTTTTGTTTTGTTTTAATAATGCCTAACGCGTAGGCGGTATAGTTTATATGAATACGGCAACATGTTAATGTGCCTTGGAGAATCTCATAAAGCCACGGAGGATCGGTAAGCTGTTTCTTACCTAATTTTTTTTAAATAACTTAGTACTGAACTGATCTGAATAGGTACATAACTGAATACATCAGAATAATAAACATACCTACACAATGGATAAAAAAGCATGACTCTAACCTTCTTAACATTTTATTTAAGTATTTTTTTCATTAGCGGGGAATTGAACCAGTTATTTGGTTTATTTAACCTAATTTTTTTTAAATAACTTAGTACTGAACTGATCTGAATAGGTACATAACTGAATACATCAGAATAATAAACATACCTACACAATGGATAAAAAAGCTTGACTCTTACCTTGTTAACATTTTATTTGAATATTTTTTTCATTAGCGGGGAATCGAACCAGTTATTTGGTTTATTTAACCTGTGAATTCGAATTAAAGTGGCTACGTGGAGACAAGTACAGTGGCAAATAGTAGGGTAAGTAGATAAGTTAGGAATACCTAACTTATCTAGACAAGTGTTGTTAATTATTAAGTATTGTGGTACCATCGCTAGTTGCGGGCTGCGCAAATTCAGCGTTCGCGCGTACATTGACCCCTAGTCAGCTGATTGTAATTCAGTAATTCCACTGCAGGTTTTATGTTTAAGTATTTTCATGATTTTTTTTAATGAAATTAACGTTTTATTTAACTATACTAACACGATGGAGCGTGAATAAAGCTAATAAAACGTTGTGAAAAGATGATTTTTTTTTTCATCAGGATCGATTTTTTATTTCACCCATCATCAAAGATATAGTTAGTACTGTCGTCTGTCTTCGTTTTCGGGAGCGTTTCAAAAATACCCTGTATATTAGGTCTTCTTAATAAACCTATTCAATAAAAAAAAACGAGCTTGGGTTAAAATGAAAAAATATAGTAATAATTCAAATTATAATATATTTTCAATATATAGAAAAAAGCCCTTTATAAGGTAAAGGTAGTATACGTGCCACCAACTAAACTATTTTTTATGTCTGTCTGTATTGTTGACGGTCATTTTATTTTTAACGGATGGTAGCATTGATCTTTTTTACGTCATAAATGAGTGTCCCATTGACAGATTCTTCAAAGCTGTCAAATCTAAGTCAGCCATGACTGCGTGAAAGTAGTGTTTGTCTGATGGAAATTTTCATCCAGTTAGATCTTAGATTTTGGCTAAAATGGTAAGATAACTTATTAATTATTATTTTGTATGTATTTAGCTAATGTTTTGCGTGCGATTTTGGCTCTGAGCGTATAGTAACTTGTTTTATTTAAATTTTTATTGATGGTAGTATCTATGCCACTACCCGCTCACTGTTTTGTTTTGGTGGCAATATAAATGCCATTGCCTGTTTGTATTCCAGGCATATCTAAATGATGATGATATTGAGAATGAGCTGGGGCGAATGTTTGGGCTTCCTGATAATCCAGACGAATCGGAAGATGAGTACCAAGGCGAAGATGGCGTATAAATCGGTTTAGATGTTCGTGCGATGTCGAAGGATCGCAATATTATTCAAAATCGAGGAAATGCAACGCCTGGACCATCAACACGCAGTCCTGTGAGTTTTCTTTCTTCTAGTGATGGTGAAATGAGAGAAAATATTGATCCTAATATCATCATTACAGCCCTTCACAAGTCCACTGCTGAACATAGGCCTCCCTCACGGAATGCCACAAAGCACGGTCCCGAGCCACCTGCATCCATTGACTTCCTGCATGTCTTACCAGGTCGTCACTCCATCTAGTGGGGGGACGCCCTACACTTCGCCTGCCGGTACGAGGCTGCCACTCGAGAACCTTTCTTCCCCATCGGTTGTCGGTTCTTCGAGCTATATGGCCGGCCCATTGCCACTTCAGCTTACTAAACCTTTGGGCAATGTCGGTTACTCTGGTTCTACTGCGGATATCCTCATTTCTAAGTTTATCACACAGAGAAACCCCGAGCATAGCCCTCTCCATAGCTCGCTGAGCGACCTTGAGCTTCCTCATACGGCCAGCAGTGAAGGACCACGTCTCAGTTCCGTATGTCATCACTGGCAACATGCACTGGTTGTACAATTTAGTTTTGAGGTATGCCTGACGAGAAGATTGGTCGTAATCTCCCGAACGCTGTCCAGCCGAGCTGAATCCGTCGATTGACCTCTCGGTCGAAGTTGGACTTACCTAGTCGGACTATTTGTCCCAGGTAAACATATTCGTCAACAAATTCGAGCTTAGTGCTCCCAACAACTACCGGCATAGGTGTGACATGGACATTAAACATGATTTTGTTTTGTCCATGTTCATCTTGAACTTATCCGTTGGAGACACTATTGAGGTCATTGAGCATAGTGCTTGGGTTCTCCAGCGATTCTGCCATAGGACTATATCGTCGGCAAATCGAAGGTGAGTGATGTACTCGCCATTGATGTTAATACCGTATCCTTTCCAGTCCAGTAGCTTGAAAATCTTCCAATGCAGCGGTGAAGTTTCAGGGATATTACGTCACCCTGTCTTACACCTCTCTGCAGTTGGATAGGTTTCGTACTCTGGTTCTGTACTCGGATAGCCATCGTAGCCCTACTGTACAAACACTTCAGCACCTCGATATACCGACAGTCCACTTGGCACCGCTGAAGGGACTGCAGCACCGCCTAAATTTCGACGGAATCAAAGGCTTTCTCATAGTCCACATACGCAAGACATAGTGACAGATTGTACTCCTCGGTCTTCTGTACAATTTGCCGAAGGGTATGTATGTGGTCTATGGTGCTAAAGCTTTTTTGGAAACCGGCTTGTTTGGGAGGCTGGAAGTCGTCGAGTCTGCGTGCGAGACACCTTGTAATGACTCTCGAAAACAGCACGTAGACGCGGCTCAGGAGGGAAATCGGTCTGTAGTTCTTCAAGAGAGCATTGTCGCCTTTCTTGAAGAACAAGACCTCCGCACTGCTCCACGCCTCCGGAGTGGTGCCATCATGGAGGATGGAATTAAGGAGCTTCTGAAGGACTTCAAGTACCGGTTTTCCACCCGCTTTCAGAAGCTCCGCTGTAATTCCATCCTCGCCTGGGGCCTTGCCGTTTTTAAGGTGCTGGAGAGCCATTCTAATCTCGCTCAGACTGACGTCCGGGATATCATCGGAATAGTGTCGGATAAGACTTGCTCTTGGATCGTTACTCACACTTGCGTGTGGCTCCAACGATGACGTGTACAGCTGCCCATAGAACCTCTCACTCCAACCATAGAACCTCTCACTCAAACCAATCTCACTCAAAATCTCAGGTGTCCCGGAAACGATGCTGCCAGATCTCTGGCAAAGACTTTGGAGCCCTGGTTCCGCTCGATCGCTTCTTCAATACGAGCTGTATTGAAGTTGCGCAAGTCCCGCCGCATGCATTTGGAGATCTGTCTGTTCAGTTGCCTGTATGCTGTCAAATCTGCTGAAGACTGCAGCTTCATCTCCCGTCTAACAACCATGAGATTAAGAGTGTGATCGGAGAGTTTTTGTGTTCTTCTACGACGGGTCTTACAGAACTTAGCTCCGACCGCATGGACAGTTTCCACGAGCTTGTCATTCATATCGTCCACTGCATTGCAGTCTTCTAGGCACTGAAAACGCTTTTGTAACTCGAGCTGAAAGGTTTCGGGACTCTGGACTAGACCACGAGGGGACGGAGCGTTGACTTCATTAGACGATACCTCTCCAACTTAACGTTTAGGTTCAGTGTGCCTCTCACCATTCTGTGATCGCTGCCAGTTTTCACCCTCACGATCACTGAGACATCACTGAACAGTTGTCGTCTGGTCGTCATAATGAAGTCAATCTCATTTTTTGTCGAACCGTCGGGGCAAGACCAGGTCCACTTTTTGTGGGGCCGCTTTTGGAAGAAAAAGTTCATCATAAAGAGTCCCTCTTTCTCCATAAAGTCCAGACTGCTGGCCCAGGTTCCGTTGCCCTATTCCGAATTTCCTACTTTCAGCTCACCGCTCTCTCTTGTGCCTAGTTTTGCGTTGAAGTCTCCCATTAACACCGTATAGTGGGTTTTGGAGGAATGCATGGCCTAGAGATATCCTCATACATTTCCTCCACCTCCTCATCAGGGTGTGCCGAGTTGATGTAAACCTGTATGACCTTCAGCGAATACCGTTTGGTGATTCTGAGTATAAGGTACGCAACCCTCGTCGACACACCGATCTTTACAACGTTGTTAACGAGAGACTTGTGGATGATAAATCCGACACCTCCTTGGGACATATGGTCGCCCTCGGTGAAAGAATAAGTTGCCGGATTCGAGGATTACCGTGTCCTCCCCCTCTCTTCGGACCTCGGATAGTCCTATTATATTCCAGCGTAACTTATCTATCTCTTCTTCCAGCTCCAGGATCTTCTCGTCAGTCCTCAGGGTGCGTGCGTTATATGTTGCCAGGTCGAGTCGTCGTAGGTGGCAACCGAACCTCCACCGGAGATTCTTAGCACCCCCTGCCCCGCCGTTACCATCGTCGCCTACCGTAGCCAGGAATAGCGGGGCCGCCGGGGACTGGGGGCCGTTTATTTGTGTCGTCGCTCATGGGGGGTATATTGCCATAGTTGCCACGCTTGGCGAGCGGGTTGGCAACCGCAGTTTTTTATTGTTTTTTGGCTTTTATCAGAAAGATGCTGCTGCCCATCTTCTGTATCAGTTTCCCTTTGTCGCCTCTTACGACACCCACGGGAAGATATGGGGTAGTGGGTATTCTTACCCGCCACTACACGGGAAGATCTTAATATAGGAGTAACTAATATTGAACATAGCGATAGCGAAGACGAAGAAATATTGCGACCAGTCCGACCTTCACAAGTAGTATCTCGAACTATTTCGGAATCTTATTCGGAATCTTCCGCTGATTCTTCCTCACATGATGAATGACAATGAAAGACAATGACTGGAAAAATGGTAGTATGTGGCTGGACAGGCCCAATACAGATAAATATGATGAAGTTACCTTGAAACCTAAAGTTTTCTTTCCAAACAGGACTTCTCCAATGGCTTATTTTTCGAGATATTTTTCTGAAGAAGTAACTGACCTTATAATTGAACAAACTAATTTCTATGCCCCTCAGAAAGCGACTTTACATTGGGAACCAGTTAGAAAGCCTGATATTGATGCTTTTTTGGGAATTATTATTTTAATGGGTATTCATGTTTTACCATCTATAGATCTATACTGGTCTAGTGACCCATTTTTTAGAGTCGACGAAATAGCTCAAGTAATGACGTGCAAAAGGTTCAAAAAATTTTAGAAAACCTTCACCTAAATGATTATTCAAAATTCCAGCTAAAACAAGTCCGGAATATGACAAATTATATAAAATTCGGGCTATCTTGGAAATGTTGAACACTGCTTGTCAAAGAGAAGCAAAACAAACAACTTCCCAGAGCATAGACGAAGCAATGATACGATTCAAGGGTATATCATCTTTGAAACAATACATGCCAGCTAAACATATCAAAAGGGGATTCAAGGTTTGGGTTCGTGCGAATAGTTCTACTGGTTATGTATTTGAATTCCAGATATACACCGTTAAAAACGAAAACAATACACCGGAGTTAGGTATGGGTACTAATGTTGTCAAATCCTTGACAAAAACTCTAACTGACGAGAAAGTTCCAGCGCACGTAGCTTTCGACAATTTTTTGCCTCGTATCCCTTGATGCAGTACCTTTATGACAATGGGATTTATTCTACTGTCACTGTCAATATAAATAGAGCTGATTTACCGACATTCGTCAAGGCTAAACAAAAGAGTAAAGTAAAGCTTGAAAGAGGAAATTACAAATGGAGAGCGAAGAAAGATGTTGGATTCATGATTTGGAAAGATACTAAAAATGTTACATCGTTGAGTACAGCTTTCCATCCTAAACAAAAGACCGTTTGTCAGAGAACGATAAAGGATGGCACAAAGGAGAATTTCCAATGCCCTTTGGCAATTACTGAGTATACAAAGAGAATGGGCGGTGTCGATCGGTTCGATCAAAAAAGAAGCACGTATGAGGTTGGACGAAGGAATAGGCGTTGGTGGTGCAGGATTTTTTATTTCCCTAATTCTTTTTCCAAAATAAAAGTAGCTTAAGTTACTCCTTATAGCATCAGCTATCTGCCAGTATAAGTCCCGTCAAAATCGGTCCAGCCATTTTAGAAATTAGCCGGAATAAAGAGACACAGACACAAAAATTTTAAAAATTGTTTTTTGTTATAATTTCATATACTGCATATAGTAAAAAGCTGTTATTTTCAAATTACAAACACTTCAATTTTATTTCTTTGTATAGATATAATAATTTTATAATGAATATTATAAATGTAACGTAAAGTTGAAATAAAACAACAGTGTATGTAATTATAAACAATATTTATTGTTTCAGTATCGGCAATAGGCGGGGAGCAGGCGGCGCGCGCGCGTCAGGTCCCGCTGGCTCATGCTGCGCACGCGCGGCTTCAGCTCCGGCACGATGGCCGACCCCAGCACCGACAACCCATTACTGGCCCTGCATATGACGCTTAGTTATATCGACTCAGTGTCATCAAATTTTATACCATATTTCTTATAGCCCGGCAGTGTTTACAAAAACTTATTTCAAAATAGACTTTCTATAGACAGTTAATCGTAAGGATACCTATCAACGGTAGCGAAGCCTCCATAGAAGCCGAGAAGCCGGGCTTGCCCTATCAAACTGCTCAATCAATACTATCAACTAATAAAATAACTCGTAAACTGTTTCAAACTATTTCAAATTTCCCGCGCGTTTCTCTGTCGCTGCCGTTGACCTGTTCTACACAGGCCATATATTACTGTATATACACAGACCTTATAACGTCAACACGCGGCAAAACTGCGCGATTAGGTTGTCATAAAAATTAATCATCTCTCTCGCACGCGGGGGCTTTTACCGGGCTTTCGAGAAGACGATCGCTCCCTTTCTAACCTGTGGTAAAATGTTCTATAATGAAATATAACTACGATTGTTTATATAGCAATTTGTACGTAGCGAAAAGCCCGGCTTTTAGTGTGAAGTTAGTCATTAGTCAAGCGCGGGCGATACCTTTGCAAGTTCACTTCACATTTCAATGTTCACTCTGTGTATTTACTTGAGCGAATAAATATTGCGAGTTGAAAATTTATGCTTTTTTATATGTGATAAATTGAAGTGTGTTAAAGTGCTAATCGCCGAGGAAAAGGTAAAATCGAAAAAGAGAAAAGGTAAATTTTTATAAAACTGCTAAAAACAACAAAACCATATCTTGGGCTTGCCCTAGTTTGGAGCCCTAGCTTCGCCACTGCCTATCAAATATTGTATATTATTAAATTTTTAATAATTCCAAGTTTTTTTTATAAATAATAAGAGTAACAAGCGAGCACACAGTCCACCTGATGGTAAATGGATGCTATGGCCCGTAAACATGTACATCTATCCTCGATTAAGAATCAAAATACAGACACGTTGGCACCCCTGAGTACTAAGCTGGAATGCCTCGTTTCCAGTAAACGGGTCATCTGCGCTTACAATACGAAACACATACTGCTAATTTTTAAGAGCGTGGTCCTTTCCCAGCCGAGCTGAACTACGACCGACCACGTGCTCGTTAATCCTGGATATAAGATCCTGCAAAACGACAAGCTAATGATTACAGGTGCTGTGTACAGGCCCAGTGGGCGGTGACGGTGGCAGACTCGTGCCCCGCTGCGCTGCTGGCCGACGTCTGCTGCGTCACCCTAGGTCTAAGATGGAATGCCTTGTTTCCAGTAAAAAGTGTCTCCAGTTCTCTACACTCTCCATACGAAATACGGCAGTATTAGGCTGCTATTTCACGCTGATATTCTGTGAGAGGGGTCCTAATATAACCAGCTGCAGCGTGGGTCTACTACGTATAAAACAGCAATAATTACTACATTATTTTATTACTTATTTATATTAAATTTACTTTGAATACCTATACGTTACAATTATCTAAAAATTATCAAAGTAAGTACCTTGTGTTAGCGATGTAAGAGAAAATATAGTGTTATATTTTAATCAGCGAGTGTCGTAAGAGAGGATTTAATGATGATAATAAATATTTTTAAATATCTTATTTATGCCAGATTAAACCGTGGTAGCACAGTAGCTAAGCATTCGATGCAAATTTCACAGCACGCGTGAAACCCGAGTTCGATCCCCGCTAGCACCAATGAAATTGGTAATTGCAATAATATTAAGTGCTGATTTACTTCGTGCTCAGCGGTGAAGGAAAACATCGTTAGGAAACTTGCATGACTAACAAATTAAAAAATATTTCGAATAAATGTCATGTCCACTAACACACATTCGGGTAGCACGGCGGATAATTCCTTGCCCTAAAATCCTCTCAGAAATGAGGGGAGAACTGTGCCCAGCTGTAGGACGTATACAGACTGTAACTTTGCTTTACTTTATTCCAGATGTAAAACACCCAAAACCTATGTGAATGATCTGTGTGTTAGTTGGGGCGAATACTTCTTGCAAGTATTTCCATGTAATGTCTTATCTGTCAAAATGTGTGAAAGTGACGTTCGAGTAATAAATATCGTCAATTTAAAACAAGTGTCGTTAAAAATCTGCTGATTCAAGAACTGTACTATAAATTATTACATGCTCGTGGTTTTTATTTCGAGTATAACTACAAACCTATTACCTATATAATTTTTAACCTATTTGTTTATATTTCATAACATTAATAACATTGGAAAAAATAAACCAAGTACATTTAAACATTTTTATCCGATTTTGAAAATGTAATTTTTACAAAACTATAGAAATATGTCAATATACCTTATCGGTGTAGGATCGCCTTCTGGAAGCCAACAGTGTAGGGAGTAGCCTCGACGCATCTGAAACAACCGCCTTCTGGATATAAATACGAGTAATAAGTTTGGGACACACACACGTAATATTCACGTCAATATTATGTATAGTCCACTGATGCCTACAGGTCTTTCTAAGAATGCAGCCGCCGACGTTTATTATGTAGAAGATTTACTAATGTTTTTTACGTCGGGCTGGCGAGGTGGTGAGCGTAGGACTGATACTCTCGCACTGGAAACGCTGCTCCTCATCACCAGTCTGTGACATTTAGGTTCAGCGTGTTCAATGGATATTTCGCGATTGAGTCGATCGCCACAGACTTATCCATCAATTGTCAAAAGTGCAGAACTTGTAGGTGAGAGTGGCAATTGAGAAGAATGCTAGCATATTCCCTTTTACCCCAAAATATGCGTTTATGCACGGCACCGACAATAATGCTTTACCTTGACCGAGCTCTTCGTCTTGCTGCGAGAAGCTCGGAAAGTCTCTACATCGGGCAGGGGATCCTTTGACTTCTTCATACTCTTGGATGCAAGAATCGAAGAGTCTGAAATAAAAAAAGTAAAGATTTATGTTACACTTATATACTATATATTTTATATTATTATTGGATATTATGGTGATCACTTTACGATACGCAAGAGTATACAACCTTCAATGTAAATGTGGTCTCTCTTACATAGACAAGCAAAAGATCAGTAATAACCCGCGAAAAGAACATATTTGTACAACTGTTGGGAACACCGAAATCTGCAATTTTGATATAAATCGGGACCGCCCCAGGCTTTAGTTCCATTGCAATATAAAACATCACAATATGAATAGAGAAGGGCTTTTTATGTGCATCAGTATTCATCCTAATAAAAATAAGGTATAAACAAAAACAAGATGGTCCAATTGACACCATCGACTCTAAACAGGAAATATGATATGTACATATAATAATATATGTAATAAATACATTAGCAGAATTATACTCTGCTATTTGTGAATCATTCTTAAGTTAAATCTGTTTTGAATATGTATTTTAGAATTGTATGAATTTTGTTTTTTTTTTCTTAAGTAATACTTAAACATTCATTCGTTAAATCTAATTAATTTAAATTAGAAACATAACGCAATGATGTATTAGCCGCATCTTAAAGGGAAGTTTTGTTGCTTTTTTATTATTCAAAGTTTTTTTTTAAATTTATTTATTGTACGTATTAGGTATTTGCAAATATTATATACTGAGCTACTATCCGTTAGTAGTATTTTATATAAATAAGGAGCAACAAGAGTCCAGTCCTGGTACTTAGGCGTCATGTGATACATTGATCTTCTACCAAGTTCATATCGAAACATTATTGCCGATTGCGCAGACAGTTTCCTTCTTATTCCATATCTATATAATTTAGCTACAAGTGTGCTATAATCAACAATATCTACCGCTATTAAAGAAGAGAAAAAGACTTAGTTTTCTTAGACTTTCTCGCTTTTAGCCGATT
>JAGSMP010001826.1:0-100496 GCA_029286625.1 Parnassius orleans | reverse complement strand
AAGAGTATACAACCTTCAATGTAAATGTGGTCTCTCTTACATAGACAAGCAAAAAGATCAGTAATAACCCGCGGAAAAGAACATATTTGTACAACTGTTGGGGAACACCGAAATCTGCAATTTTTGATATAAATCGGGACCGCCCCAGGCTTTAGTTCCATTGCAATATAAAACATCACAATATGAATAGAGAAGGGGGCTTTTTATGTGCATCAGTATTCATCCTAATAAAAATAAGGTATAAACAAAAACAAGATGGTCCAATTGACACCATCGACTCTAAACAGGAAATATGATATGTACATATAATAATATATGTAATAAATACATTAGCAGAATTATACTCTGCTATTTGTGAATCATTCTTAAGTTAAATCTGTTTTGAATATGTATTTTAGAATTGTATGAATTTTGTTTTTTTTTTCTTAAGTAATACTTAAACATTCATTCGTTAAATCTAATTAATTTAAATTAGAAACATAACGCAATGATGTATTAGCCGCATCTTAAAGGGAAGTTTTGTTGCTTTTTTATTATTCAAAGTTTTTTTTTAAATTTATTTATTGTACGTATTAGGTATTTGCAAATATTATATACTGAGCTACTATCCGTTAGTAGTATTTTATATAAATAAGGAGCAACAAGAGTC
Source organism: Parnassius orleans (assembly GCA_029286625.1). Taxonomy (NCBI): domain Eukaryota; kingdom Metazoa; phylum Arthropoda; class Insecta; order Lepidoptera; family Papilionidae; genus Parnassius; species Parnassius orleans. Next base: position 99,847 of record JAGSMP010001826.1, on the reverse strand, counting down.
CAGTCCTGGTACTCAGGCGTCATGTGATACATTGATCTTCTACCAAGTTCATATCGAAACATTATTGCCGATTGCGCAGACAGTTTCCTTCTTATTCCATATCTATATAATTTAGCTACAAGTGTGCTATAATCAACAATATCTACCGCTATTAAATAAGAGAAAAAGACTTAGTTTTCTCTTAGACTTTCTCGCTTTTTAGCCGATTTCAAAAATAGGAGGAGGTAAGTCAACTTCGACCGAGAGGTCAATCGACGGATTCAACTCGGCTGGGCAGCGTTCGGGAAATTACGGCATCTTCTCGTCAGGTATACCTCAAAACTTGAAAACGAGGCTGTACAACCAGTGCGTGTTGCCAGTGATGACATACGGAACTGAGACGTGGTCCTTCACTGCTGGCCGGATGAGGAAGCTCAAGGTCGCTCAGCGAGCTATGGAGAGGGCTATTCTCGGAGTCTCACTGCGTGATAAACTTAGAAATGAGGTTATCCGCAGTAGAACCAGCGTGACCGACATAGCCCAACGGATTAGTAAGCTGAAGTGGCAATGGGCCAGCCATATAGCTCGAAGAACCGACAACCGATGGGAAAAAGGTTCTCGGTGGCGGCCTCATACCGGCGGACGAAGTGTAGGGCGTCCCCCCACTAGATGGAGTGACGACCTGGTAAGACATGCAGGAAGTCGATGGATGCAGGTGGCTCAGGACCGTGCTTTGTTGCATTTTTTAGGGGAGGCCTATGTTCAGCAGTGGACTTGTGAAGGGCTGTAATGATGATGATGATGATGATGATTGACTTGATTTTACAACATACTAATGAAAAAATCACAAATTATTCAGAAAACTATACATCTGACTCAGCCTATACTTACCATGTCACAAGAGAGGAAATTTTGGCATTTATTGGGTTGATGTTTTTGACAGGCATATTCAAATCTGCGAGAGAAGATGCTCGGGGCATATGGTCAGCCAAAACAAGGGGTAGACCTATTTTCAGAACAGTTATGAGTCTAAATAGATTTTTGTTTATCTTATCATGCCTACGATTTGACGAACAACTTACACGAGAAGAACGAAAAAAGACAGACAGACTTGCTCTAATATCAGAATTGTTTAACAAGTTTATAAAAAATTGTATCACTAACTACAGCTGCTCTGAGTACGTTACTGTTGATGAAATGCTCGTTCCATTCAGAGGTCGTTGTATTTTCCGTACGTACATGAAATCAAAACCAGCGAAGTATGGGCTGAAAATAATGTGTTTATGTGATGCAAAAACACATTACTTGTACAATGCCTTTATTTATTCAGGAAAAGAGCAAACTTCTCGAGCTAATACATTGTTGATACCAACAAGGAACGTTTTGACACTGACTGAACCAATTTACCAAACTAACAGAAATGTAACTAGTGATAATTGGTTTTCATCGATTGAGTTGGTTGATGCTTTGAAACAGAAAGGCCTAACTTATGTAGGCACTATTCGTAAGAATAAAAGAGAAATTCCTTTGCAGTTTCTTCCTCATAGGAGCAGGCCAGCTCTCTCGTCAATCTATGGCTTTCAAAAAGATAAAATACTTGTGTCTTTTGTACCGAAAAAGAACAATAGTATTACGCTCATATCCTCCATGCATCATGAAGCTGTAACGAATCCTGAAACTAAGAAACCAGAGATCATTGAATTTTACAATTCTACAAAAGGTGGCGTGGATGCTCTTGACCAGAAGTGTGCTGCTTACAGTGTCAACAGGAGAAGTCAAAGATGGCCAACTACAATATTCTGTGCGATGTTGAATATATCAGGAGTAAACAGTCATGTTCTATATTGCGCCTCAAACCCTCAAAAGCGTATGAGCCGTTACAAGTTTTTAGAAGAACTTGGATACGCTTTAGTAACTCCACATGTTATGAATAGAAGATCTATGACAAATCTTTCAAAAGAGCTGAAAGATATGATTGACAAGTTTCTCTGTGAGGTTGGTGTTGAGCTACCTGAAGATCAACCTGCACAAGGACCGAGCCAAAATAAGAGACCAAAGAAATCGCGCTGTCATTTGTGCCACGACTCAAAGACAGTAACACCCCAAGAGTGTGCTCAAAATGTATGAAGAATGTGTGCCGTAATCATTCTGTAGACGTAAAAGTATGTGCTAAATGTCAGGAAAAGTATTAATAGGGCTAAAATACATTATTTTGATAGAAAATATTGAGACTGAAATGAGGTTCCTAAACTTGAATGATTTTTGATATTTTCTAAGTACTATGTGCATTCCTCTTGTGATTTTAGACGTTTCAGTATTTTTGTAGATTTTATGTATTATTTGTAATTCATAAGATATGAGTAACTACAAAAAAGACTCGATTTATTTCTTGTTTCTACTTTTAAGTCATAATCGCTTTTCAAAGTAAACTCTTAAAATTTAACGTGTTTTTTGTGACTTGTTTTGTTTGACGCTAGAAATGTATATTTTTAAGTTTAAAGTTATAAATAAATACTCTAATAACATTCAAAAAATGTATTTTATTTATTTCGTAGAAAAAAAACTGGTCTAGTAATGCAAATTGGTACTGATATATGATTTTTCTTTTTGGGGGACCACGCTCCCCCACGTGTGTAGATGCGTGGCCAGAAATAGCGTGCGGTGCTAAGGGTTAAAAATTACTTTTACTTACTTGTATTTCGTGGCTATTAAATAACGAGTTTTAACCTAACCATACTTAGCCTAGTGTCAGGACACCAAGAAATGCTTTAAATTAATTTTTAGCCAATGCCTCGGCATGCTCGTTTCGCTCGCTCGGCTCACGCGTTGTGCTAAAGCTCCTCTTCGCTTCGATCATCGTCGTTCCTATGTACAATGTATCCATATTATGGCATAGAAGCTATTAATTCAAACTAGTTGTTATACAATATTTATTTACAAAAGAACCATAAACGAAAAATTTTTAATCAAAATCTAGCAATCAATACCGCTCATCTCTGCATCACTATATGAGTAGATATCATCATCATCATCATCGTTATGAATGATGCTTATAAATATGGATTTATGCAGATATTTAAAACATTCTACCGACTGTTATTTATTTTAAAAGAACAATAGGTGTAAAATCGTCTTTAATAGATTTATTATTAATAAGACTCAGTTAAATAAAGTGCGAAAAAAAAGTTATTAATACGCAAGTTAATTTTCTTTGCAAACCGTACTTTTTAAGTGACAGTTGACAGATCCAGATCGTTGCCTATTGTTAGTTGAATCGCACTGTTAATATCACTTCGCCGCGAAATTAAATAAAAAACATTTTTTATCATTCCGCCAGCAGGTAAAAGACATTTTTGGCAATGAATTGGCAAACGAAATTTTCAATTTTTGTCTAAAAAATAGAGTTTTGTAATTCATATAAATTACAATTTCATCATTACAGCCCTTCACAAGTTCACTGCTGAACATAGGCCTCCCCCAAGGAATGCCACAAAGCACGGTACTGAGCCACCTGCATCCATCGACTTCCTGCATGTCTTCCCAGGTCGTCACTCCATCTAGTGGGGGGACGCCCTACACTTCGTCCTCTACAACGCTGTTACGATTACCCACAAATCTTATCATTAAATCTGAAGTATATGTACACCTAATAATCATTTATGTATAATATAATTTATTATATGGATGTCGATGATTTAAAATCCATTGGTACCATTTGATATTTTAATTCTAACTAATTATTCCTATGATTTATTAGTTCTAAGGGATTACCGTGTAAAAGCAGTGTAAGAATATCCACTATCCCATATCATCCCGTGGGTGTCGTAGGAGCCAACAGAGGGAAACAAATCAGGAGATGAGCAGCAGCGTCTTCCTAATAACGACTAAAAATAAAAAACTGCGATTGCCAACCCGCTTGCCAAGTGTGAAAACCATGTCAAATATCTATGTTCAGCATTGGACTTTAATAGGTAAAAAAACGGTAACGGCAAGGAATTATAGTACATTTTCATAAAAACCAATCAATAAGAGTGCACAAGATTGCAGAGTGTAAGCATATGAATGTTGCTTGAAACCAAAAAACAAAATTAAACCAGTTTGCAGAAGGTAAACATGTGATTATTGCTCGAAACCAAACAACAAGAGTGTTTGGTTACGAGCACCACAAAATTATTGTGTAGTGGGAGTGAATAATATTGAAAGTTTTTATTTTTATTAATTCGCCAAGCCCACTGAATACCAGTGATGTGGTAGCCCACAGGTTATCATTGAAGCAGGATCCTTCTTGGCTTCACACAACAGCATTATTACCATTTTGTAATTTTTACTACGAATTTCTATGTTCCTTTAAATTGTGTGTTGGTCAAAAAATGTTTTTTTCTTTCTTTATTATTTATTTCTTTACTTGGAGTAGCAACCTCGGGCCACCCTTTTGCCTCAGGCAAGTCACGTGGATTGTTCTTCATTCACCGTGGTTGACTATTCTACGACTAATTAGCCTTCTTGCTCCAACAAGGCGGGAACCCGTTTGGAGATACCTATTATACGTCTATCCTTCATGAAGAATCAAGATGCAGATGCGTTGTTACTCCTCATCCTTAAGGACTAAGATGGAAAGCCTCGTTGCCAATAAAATTTTGTTGTTTGTGTTAAAATTGATGATAACTGCAGCGACGAGGAGCATATAGAGTTTGGCGTGCCCCAGGGCAGCATTATGGGCCTCACGTTCTTTTTAATCTACATCAATAATCTGTGTAGGATGCAGCTGGATAATTGTCGGATCTTCACCTAAGCTGACGATACGTTCTTAGTGGTTTGGGGTGAAGATTGGATTTGCGCCAAACATTATACAGAAAAGGCTCTAGTAGAAGCTATGATTTGGTTATCATCAAACTTACTGACCTCAATATTGCAAAAACACAACTTATACGCTTTGATTTATCTAAGACTGCCCCAATTTCTGATAATTTCTATTCTATCAAGGCCCATCAGTGTTCATTGCAGGATGCTGACTATAATTGTGTTTTACTTTCTGCTAAGCCCCAAACTAGATATCTAGGCATCTATATTAACGAAAAACTGAACTGGTATGAACATGTTGCAGCGCTTTGCAATAAGATCGGAAGTGGATACCTTTAAAATGGTTTATACGTGTCTATGCCAATCCATTTAATGTACTGCATAGCAGTTTGGGGTGGTACCCACAAAACTGCAATGCCATACATCGAGAGGGCACAAAGAGCCGTGCTCAAGATCATAATAAACAAAAAGGATGTACCCTAATGTAAAAATAAAAATAATAGACAAAATATTACTAAATAAAATATTACCTTTATCAGTTAAATTATTACCTGACTGCTCTGTACTTAATCCTTTGTACTATGTTTAAAAAGGAGACCCCTGACATCTAAGATACAGACTTCGCCTAGTTTAGATGTCTATCTCTTTTTTCTAATATAATTGGTAAGCTAAGTTTTGTTTTTATTGTTTATCATGTGTACTTATTAATCTTAAGGATGCAATAAAAATATTACTATTAAAGATATTATTATTATTAATTATGCGGTTACTGCTGATGTCAGCTTGAATTATCGAACTTCTAACTACAAATTTTAGGTCAGTTAACACGTTCACTGCGACAGCAATTTCAAATGCCTTTAAAACTGTAGGCTTTCTTTTATTTATAGAATATGGACAACAAACGAGCATACAGTCCACCTGATGGTAAGTGAACGCTGTGGATAGACGTCTAAATTCATACTCAATTAAGAATAAAAATGCATATTCGTTATCACCCTTGAGGACTAAGATGGATTGTCTCGTTTCCAATAAAAATGGGTATCTGGTTCCCTACACTCACCATATAAAAGACAGCATCATTAAGCCCCTTGTTTTCTATGAGAGCGTGGTTCTAAACCAGTCGAGCCGACACATTCGTGCTAAAACCATAATATAGGTGCAGTGTGCCTCTACCACGTAAAAAATTTCCTTCCCTCTTTCCTTCAAATGCCATAAATAACTACTGATGGCCATTGGGCCTATTCTCGTAAGAAAGATTTATCTTTATCGTCGTTGGCAGGTGGATTGACAACTGCAGTACCAGACGTCTCGCACCAATGACCCTGCTTCACGTACCAAACTGGATATTTTTGGGGTTGACGAAATGGTTATACCACTATCTATCAAAAGTTATAATTTCTTTCTGGTATATCCCATATTCGCCGTTTACGACACCCACGAGGAAAAATGGTGCGATGGATTTTCTTACCGCTACACGATAGAATCATTGTGATAAAGGATAAAAATTAGGCTAATCTTTTATTTTCTTAAGCGGCCTACAAAATTTTATTTTTAAATGAGACATTAAACTGTTCAGTCGTACTGACCAGATAACTCTTTCAGTCTTATGAACAGTTGAAGAATTATAAGATAGATGAAAATTCCGGCTTTAACTTTCGCATAAAATGGCAACAATGTAGTTTTTACTATGAAAAAAGCATTTTCACTCAAACTTGCTACAAGATATGGGAGTCATTTTAAAAGTTTATACTTTATACATTTTTGCAAATTGTTGAATTATAGCTATTTTCATATTTTATTTTTGGCTCTTCTTTTGAGTAGACTTTCCCTGAGCATGTCGCAATACAGTAATATATATAGTAAAGAGACCGTCTTATTACTACTGCCCACACAAGTTTTCACTTATTTCTGGGTTTTATAGTTCTTATATTGGTCTCTATACAGTCTCATTATTTTTTTAATTTTATTCCAATTCACGTTGATTCGACGTGAATACGAGTACTATTAAAGTAATAAAAACTAAGCAAGATCGCAGTTGTCTACTATAAACTTTTAGTTTTAATTTTATTATTTCATCAGTTTATTTATTAATAGCTGTGTCTGCGACTTCATTCGCATAAACTTGGTAATTTACTCTGTTTAAAGCATTATTACTTTGGGCATGATTATAATTTTATAAACCACATCACTGTTCTTGTCCAAATAATAAGAATATTATGTGTAATTTCATCATAAAACCCCATCAAGTGGTAGCTCAGCGGCTAAGCGCTCACAGTAAATTTCACATTACGAAAACAATTCGGGTTTGATTACCACCCGTCGTTGCCTTCTTCTGTGGTCCAGGCTGAGTTCTGGTACTCTCATATTTCTGAAGTAAAGACCTTGCACTAGATCGGCGAAATTCCAGCGTGTCTAGTTTGCCCCTAATGATCTGGCGAACAAAGAAGCATTGTTGAAGGCGACGTCAACTGTTCACATCAAAATGGGAATATACCATTTATTTCGGTCTAATGGCAATCCCATAAATTCCAATATTAGCATCTAATCTATATACTCATCCCATAAATCAGTTGTAGTGATGTACAACCTTTGGCTGATGAATGTCGATTTTCTGTTTGACAGCAACTGAATATCGGCGTGCCTTTTGAACGGAGTGTACTCTTAATTTAGTTGAAAGCAGTGTAACTACGCTATTGTCATTCCATCGTACGGCGCAAATATTATATTTGTATCCAATCTGTAATCATAAAATCCTCTGGGCTGCTTTTTGTAAGACTTTACCTTCATTAGTGGACATTTGTCCGCTTTATATTGACGAGCAGTTCCAGTAATTTTTACATTTTTACCTTGCAAAGTACTCAGTAATCCAGGGAATGTAAAAAACAACTCCTGGAGTTGACAGTTAAACGAGACGAGGACTTTGTGACACGCGTGTGCTGAATCCAGATACCGTAGAAATGGGCTCGAAGATTTGAGAACTACTAGTAGGGCAGACTGGATAGGTCATCGATGGTGGTGTCGTCATCATTGTCTTCTTCGACATCTCAGCTGGAGCAAGCTGTTTCAAGCGATTTATATTGTCACAGTCCTCCTCACCAGAGTTGCCGTCCGATATGGTACTGTTATACGGGACCTCGTAAACTAAGTTTAAAAAAAACACTTTTATTACACAACGGAAATAGTATTATTTAGAAATAGAATTGGTTACAAATTTTAATTGGCCCGGAGTCGAAACTGGCAGACACGCGATGATACAGAGGTGTTAGGGATTCAGCGGTCGGCAGAGACTGACTCGTTCCGGGAGGGAAGCAGAGGTGCCTTTAAATGATGACAAGACTATTTAGAGGAAATCTATGTAATCAAATTATCCATGATTAGGGTTTTCCTAGCATTGGGAAACCGTAACAGCCCTGATTTAGAGTAAACTACACCCTTAAAAGTGGAGTTTATGGTAAAATAAATGAAATATAAATCATCCGATCTGAAGAGAAGGTCCTGTGTTAATGTTTGAGGGTTAATGTCATTTAATTCAGTGTACCTTATTTTCATAGGAGGAGTTTTATTTTCCAGATCTCATTATTTTCTTTCAGTACAGTTTTATAAGACTTATAAATAAAGTACATTAATTAAAATTATAATTTACAATCTGTGACAATTTATTTTTAGAGAGAACAGGAGTACTTCAGATTGATTCACAGGAGCACGTGATTGTTAATATATTTCATAAATCGAAGAGATTGAGTAAGTACTTTTGTAATAATTTCACCACAGGAGGGTGTCGCGGAAGAGGAATACAGTATTGGTGTTTGACAGTAATGATCATTTTTATTACTCTACAATAATCTAGGTTATCTAACCATAATACATTGATCTATCTCTGCTTATACCAATATATTTGGAGGATGGAATGATGGTCGAATATGACTCTGGATTATTTTTATCATGAGGACCAGTGAAGGTAAGGTGGTGTTTAAGTGCATAGGGTTAATAAGAGGATTTTTACTGCAAACACTACTTTTCTTTATTAAAGTAACTAGATATTTCTGATACATTTAAAAATAGTGCATGTTATCGAGATTTAAAGGAACTGGGAGTTGTTTAGATTCGGGTAAGAATCTGTAGTTTTCGACCAATTCGATGTAAAGTTCTTTAGGTGTTAGGATAGTAGGATACAGGATATTAGATTTGCTAAACATGATAGCATTAATTATGTCCTCAACTTTGAAGGACAAGGCTAGGAGACTATTTTCATCATGTTAATTCCAGCATGCGAGATCTAATACCTAGTTCTCTTGAAGCGTAAGTCAGATTTAGGATGTCTTGGGACAGTCCATCAATTGCATTTTTTGTGGTTTTCATTTAGTTTAATTTTATACAGAGTTTCGTTAAAAGATCTGAGCGAAGAAGTGATAATATATTTTCCTTCACCAGGAGGGCGAATTTCTTTTGGTCTATTTCTACCTCTGTGATGGCGTTGTCGTATCGGATGGCATCGTCTTCATCCATTGTGCCAAACAACTTTTTTGATACAGTGCCTACGAATCCTAGAAGTGCAGACCTTCTCGACTGGCGAGACGTAAGATGAAAGATGGCTTCGTTGTCATGGGCTATATCATTATAACGGGTGTTCAACGGTTCAAAGAGATTAGTACATTCTAAACGATCAAAGACTTTGCCATCATTACATACTTGTTTGGATTTATCAAGGACAAGTTGCAGATTTAGAATATGAGGATTAATAAAGGATACATCATACGGGATAACTACACTAAGATAACTATCAACTAAACTTAAGGAACCTAAAGGGTCGAAGTAGATATCAGGACTGTTCGTCAAGGGCGTAATGAATTTTGACTCAGCGCGGAATTACTGTAATAGAATATAAAAAGTTAGTATTATGTATATAACTAGGTTACGTTTCAGATCTAGGAGCTAATTTAACTTCGTCATAGTGATGTGTCACATGACGTCTATTTATGAGTAATGTCAAGGTGTTTCTGCCATTGATTTTTACGACTTTATACGGTCCTTCCAAATAGGTGAAAGGGCTTTGCGCAGACGCATGATTCTTGAGATATACGTAATCTCCGACTTTATACTGAACGGGCCGTGAACGGGTGTCGTAATACTGTTTAGATCTTTCTTTAGATCTTTGTATGTTTTCTAAGGCTTTTCACGTGAAAGTTTTAGACGATGGTAGGGATTTGAGATATTCTGGATATATAAGGTCCGATTGTAATCTGTAGATGGAGTCCGGGATAAAAGGCTTCTGACCGAAGATGAGTTCGTATGTGAAATTAGTAGTGGAATGAGTAGAGGTGTTATATGCCAACATGGTATAAACATACTTATGCCAATCGGAATGATTTTCGTTAACATAAGATTTAAGATATTCCTTAAGTGTGGAGTGACTGCGCTCAAGTGCACCTTGAGTTTGAGGATGGTATGGAGAAGACCAGATTTGTTTAATTTTCAGGAAGTTGCAGGTTCTTTTAAATAGATCTGGTGAAGTTTGTGCCTTGATCGGTTAAAATAGACTTCGGGATGCCGAAAACAAATAGTGCACTAGACATTCACATGTCTTCGGCGGTCGCATTAGCGATAGGTAAGCGAGGGAATATTTGGTGTGGTCGTCCTGCAATGTAACAATAAATTTGAGTTTATTAAGTCCAGCTTTTGAAGGGTCCCAAGTTCGAGGCTGATTCGTTCAAATGGCTTGGTGGAAGTGGTAGTTATTTGCATAGGTGATTTATTAATTTGTCTTAGGCTTTATTACTTTGGCATTGGGAGTTCTTTTACGTATGTTTCAATATCTGCCGCATATTTTTCCAGAAATACCTCTTTTATTCGATTATACATTCGCGTAGATCCTAAATGTCCGGCAATTGAAATGGTTTTCATGAGTATTCTAGGTATCTCGGAGGGTGTAGGGTAAATTATAGTATTGTGATAAATATAAACTGATATTCGAGTATTGTTAAAGATATAGCAGAACATGTTGTATATTTTCGTCCAGATGTGTTTGTCGAAAGGATTTTGGAAATCAGTAATGGCTAAATTTAGATTGGAATCAGTGGAATTACGTAATATATCGCATCGAAGATTTAGTAGGCTTTTATAAATGTCTTCATAAGAACTGTTATGAAAGTTGTATACTTTGGTGAATAGGAAATATATTGTTTTTCCCTTGTGATCGAATGAGATGAAGGAGTAAAGAGTTCTTTCCCTATCTAAGAGTTCTTTAGAGTTTTTGAGGTTACTTAGAATTTCTTCTACGTGAGGGCTGGAGTCATCGAGATCGATGGAGGTAGGTATGACAATGATCTTGCAGTTAGTTTTCAGGATGCTTTCGTTATGTTCTAGGATGTTAGCGTTACTGTTAAAGTCTTTATTTGAATGTAGGAAATTGAGTTACCGCTTTTACTTTCTCAGGGTTAGGTTTTACACCATCTTTGGTTATTTGATGGCCAAGGTATGCGACTTCACGTCGGAGAAACTCACACTTGTCAGGTTGGAGTTTTAAATTGTAATTTCGAAGCCTTTGGAATACTGACGAAAGGTTATCAATGTGAGAATTCAAATAATGAGAATATATGACGATGTCGTCAAGGTAAACAAAACACCGTATACCTTGGAGGTCTGTGAGAGCGGTATTCATTAATCTTTGGAAAGTGGCAGGCGCATTTTTTAAGCCAAATGGCATCCTTGTAAACTGGTAGTGGCCTTGTAGTACACTAAAGGCCGTTTTAGGAGCGTCTTCCTCATTGGTCAAAATCTGATGAAATCCTGACGCGAGATCAAGGGTTGAGAAGTATTTGCTCTGTCTTAGCTGATCTAAAATTTCGGATATTTGCGGTATAGGGTAGCTGTCACCAACAGTGATGTCGTTTAGTTTCCGATAGTCGATAACTATACGCCATTTTTGTTGTCCGGATGCGTCAATTTTTTTTGGGACAATCCAAATTGGTGAAGACCATGGAGACTCTGAATGTTTTATGATTCCCTGGTCGAGCATTTGATCAATTTGTTTTTTAACTTCTTGTTTATGTACCTCTGGGAACCGATAAGATTTTACATTTATGGGATTTTGATCGCTAGTTTTTATGTTATGCTTATCTGTGTGGGAAAGTTTATCGCCAGGAATAAAGAATATATCCGAGTATTCAGAGCAAACATCGTGAAGAGCGTTTGCCTCTTCAGGATTGAGGTGGGAGACTCTAAGGAGGTTTAATACTTCTTGTGTTCGGAGGTAAGAGTTTGTGTTTTTTAAATGACAGACTGTGTGAGTATTTATTGGATCAAAAGGTTTGGTTAAAGAACTTAAAGGAATTAGTGAAATATTTAGATTTGACTGTAGGGTTATAGGAGTTTCAGAGGTTTTGATTACTGATAAGTTAATTCTTTTGTTTTCTTTGACTGCGACTAAGCAATTAGCGATTAGTAAATCTTCATGATAATATTGGTCTAGTACGAGTCCTTGTTTTACTTCAGGGTTGGAGACAGAGCATTCTATGACGGTTTCGGATCTGGGAGGAATAACGTACGTAGATTCATTGAAATGTAGTTTTATTTCATTTCCACCTATTTTCAAAGTTTCATGAGTGTAGTCGATTGTGCAGCCAAAAGCGATTAGCATATCAGTGCCAACTATACCATCATAAGGTAAGTTTATTTGGGGTATTATGTGGAATCTATGTGATACTATTTTATCATTTATTTTTATTTTGAGTGGAAAATGGCCCATTGTAGAAGCTTGATCAGGGTCAATACCTTTCAGAAATATTACTTCTGTTGCGATGTCAACTGGTTTTTGTATAGAAGATCGTTTCAGTAGGCTAACAGTTGCGCCAGAGTCTACAAGGAGAGATAAGGTAGTGTCCGACACTGAGGAATACACAAGGATATGGGGTAAACGTTTCTTGAATGGACCAATATTAATTTCATAAATTCTGGTTTCAGGAATGGGACGAGGAACAGTTACGTCTAAGGTAGATTTAGCATATATGGAATGATTGATTTTACGTTTGGTGAGGCCGGTGGATACAGAGGATACAGCGGTGCGACTAGGTTGCAAGTCCTTATTGTTAATGAGTACAGAGGATACAGCGGGAACAGAGGATGCAGGGGATACAGTGGTTGTAAAGGGTAAAGTGGATACAGAGGGTACGGTGGATACCGAGGATACAGTGGATGCAGAGGATACAGTGGATGCAGAGGATACAGTGGATGCAGAGGATACAGTGGATGCAGTGTTGCGTTTATTTCGCGAGTCCCTACTATTAGGGGATACAGAGGATACAGTGGATGTAGTATTGCGGTTAATTCGCGTGTCCCTATCGTTACGGGATACAGAGGATACAGTGGATGTAGTATTGCGGTTAATTCGCGTGTCCCTATCGTTAGGGGATACAGTGGATACAGTGGATGTAGTATTGCGGTTAATTTGCGTGTCCCTATCGTTAGGGGATACAGAGGATACAGTGGATGTAGTATTGGTGCCTTTGATATAGTAATATTTTGAATTCGATGCTTGGGTCTCACGAGACACCACCGTGAGCCCTTTATGCGTTTAAATCATCGTTTGATTTACCCTGATCTTCCGTGTAGTCACTGCTTTCGTTAATATTTACCGCGTGGATTTGAGCTTGATTGTTTTGATAGCGTCTTGGAGATAGACTTTGATTATTTCGGTCTCTAAAGCGGTTATTATTGAATTCCGTTTCTCCAATCCTCGATAGTGGCCCACGTTTTACAATAACGGCACTGGAGGACCTGAAGTAGACGGCCTTTGACTGTTGGTATTGTTTGAGTAGCTCCTGTGTAGGGTTTCGAATTTGTTGATTAACGTTGAGGCCAACGTCCTTGATTAGTGAACTGGTATTAACTGCCGAAGGATTACGCTAGAAGAGGTCTGCAATATCTTTTCTTCGGATACAGCGAAGCCAATGGCTTCATTTAAAGTTTCAGGGTCACGGCATCTGACTACCGTTGACAATCGAGGATTTAAGCCACTTATAAATGTATGCAATGCAAAGTCTTGCATTGCAGCGACGCGGCCAGTCAGTTCACCTTTCTTTTGGGTATTGAAATAATTTGTTAATAGTTTTGATAGGCATGTCTCTACGCGTAGTGCGAACTGGTTGACCGTTTCACTATTAGTTTGACAACAAGCTTGGAGATCCGAGAGTAGTGCAGCGTAATGTTTTTTCTCGTCAAATTGGTTTTTGAGAAATTCCTCTAACTGTTGCCAGTTCTCGAACTCTTTAATGGAGCACGCACTTTCAGCACGGCCTTCGAGTTGGCTTAAAATATACTTTAATATTATGTCTTGTTGAGACGGTGACGCAAGGCTTATTGCATTTTTGCAATTATTTAAAAACGCATTAAGTTTTTCGCGGTTTCCATCAAATTTATTAATGAATTTACTTAGAAAGTTCATGTCGATTTCTTTTGTTTCTTTAGACATGGCAATAGGCTCGTCCTTAGGCATAGCGAGTTAGTCAAAACAAAGATAACGCGTGAGGTACGGAGTTGCGATTAGAATGGAATGTTGCACTATTCTCGGAAGTGAACGATAAGGAAATAATACAATGGAACAATGAATGATTAATTAAATGTTACTAAGTCTAATACTTTAAAACTCTTAATACTTTAAATTAAATTGGAATTATGCGATGGAACTTTATAGTTAAATCACTGACACTTTTTTCACAACACGATTAGTTTCGATGTAGAATGAATGTACTTACAGGAACACTGCAACTACGACGGCAACACGAACCATTTCGTAGCCAGGCGAGATCACCCAAGGTGAGTGATAGTTCTTCGGAGTATGTCCCAACAAGGCACGTGAGGGTCTGATAAGACCAGCAGGATACAGCGGTGTTTGATAGAGATACAGCGACACGGAGATGAGATCGGGATTTAGCACTTTTTACCGACACAATCATACGTAGATATGGAATTTATTTAAATTAATTTTCACTGAATTGAGGCGTTCCGAGGATTTACTTATTTCTTTTAAATCCCACCGCTGCCACCAATGTTATACGGGACCTTGTAAACTAGGTTTTAATAAAAACACTTTTATTACACAACGGAAATAGTATTATTTAGAAATAGAATTGGTTACAAATTTTAATTGGCCCGGAGTCGAAACTGGCAGACACGCGATGATACAGAGGTGTTAGGGATTCAGCGGTCGGGCAGAGACTGACTCGTTCCCGGGAGCGGGAAGCAGAGGTGCCTTTAAATGATGACAAGACTATTTAGAGGAAATCTATGTAATCAGTTATTATCCATGATTAAGGGTTTTCCCTAGCATTGGGAAACCGTAACAGTACGCTCACAAGGCCCTGGACATCTTCCTCGTAGTCAAATGACTCCAGGGTTTCGGTTATTGCATTTGTAGAGAGCATGTGCCGGGATCTTAAAAAAAAATGATTATAGACCACCAACGACCCCCCATACACATACCAGCCCGGGGGATCATTACCGACCCACAAAAATATTTCGATTGATTGCAATTAGAAAAACATATTTTAGATGTAACATTTATATCTATAGAACCGTGGTAGCTCAGTGGGTTAGAGCTCGCTGTAAATTTGACAGTACGCGAGCAACCCGGGTTCGAACCCCGCCGGCACCAATGAAATTGTTAATTGCAATTTTAAGTGCTAATTTACCACGTGCCTTGCGGTGAAGAAAAACATCGTGTGGATATTATGTGAAGTCCGCCAACACGCATGGGGTTAGCGCGGCGGACACTTCCTTGCCTTAAAACCCTCTCAGACATGAGAGAAGGCCTGTGCCCAGCAGTTGGACGTATATAGGATGTTACTTTACTTTACTTTATTTATATCTATGTCTCTAAAACATATATTCAGTTTACTATAAAAACAATTTTGCCAGTAAAAAGAAATAATACACACAAAATACTTGAATTTTTATGCATTCGGTCGCAAACTTTTTCCAGAAATGAACTTGTACGAACTTTTACTAATACTTTTCATTTGAAATGATTGTAAAGTAGAAATTATATTAAACTGTGCTTCAAAATTGTTCTTTTGTCTATCAAAATATGGCGCTGTAATAAGAATTGATTCATAGGTAAGCGGTCAGAGTGCATTGGAAAAAATCAAGTACTTTTGGTCGTCATCAACCCCTGGGCATATATGGGCTAAGAAACTAGAGGAACCTACTCCCAAATTTAGAAAATATAGGCTGTAACTTTGTACTTTTACTTACGTAGATACCTTTACCATCGTCACGCATATTAAAGTCTGCTGCTGAACATAGGCTCCCCATAGATTGCCTGATAAGGGGTATATTAGCCATAGTTGCCACGCTTGGCAAGCGGTTTGGCAACCGCAGATTTTTTTTATTTTTAGTCGTTATTAGGAGGATTCTGCTGCCCATCTCCTGATTTGTTTCACTCTGTTGCCTCTTACAACAGCCACGAGATACGTACAAATAAAATTACTCTAATTTATTGAAAGAAAATGTTTCTCGAATTCAAAATTCAATGATTACGAAGGGAATATAAATAATTTTCCGTGTGGTGGTGGCGTAAACAAATCCGTCACAACATGCCTGAAGGGAAATGCCAGTGGCTTCTGATATATGGCGGTACTACTATTTCATTTACATCAGATCTTAAATACACAGGCTGACGAGGGGCAGCGTGGTCGAAGTTGCTCAAGTCTGTTACTTCGATCATCAATGCCTGCTAAGAGTGATGATTATGACAAGTCCTCCGTACAGTAGAAGAAGCGTACCTATATATTTTACGGGCTGAAAATTATACCTACGTTTAAGAAGAATATACCTTATTATTTGACATTTTTTGTGTCATAAAGTAATGCGACCAAATAGAAAAAAATATGCATTTTGAATCTAAAACGCAATCCATTTTAATCGATGACTTGAGAAATTTTTTATTTTAAAATAATGTTACCTTCTAGGACATAGAATTAAATCCTGTATCCTGGAGCGTTTTTCATGCATAAATTGTCAGAGATGAACATCCAAACTTCTACCGTATGGGTTTCAAATGCGCGCCCCTCAACGTGATTCAATGCTAAGCCACTGCCGCATCAAGCCGTCAATTTATCTATTGCTTCTTCATCCTATGCTTGTCTGCACCCTCTTTTATAAAAGTAGTATACATTTTCATTCACGATAACATACTATTCTACTTCAATACATTTTAGAGACTCGTCTTCAAATCTAATGCCCAAACAAACATTGCTTCAGTATAAAGCTCAATATCGATACCGTCGTCACTTTAATTAAGTAGAAACCGACTTGCTGGCACCGATTACATTGCTTAGGTTAACAACCGCTCTTGTGTTAAAAACCAGCTTTAGTACCTTTTTTTCCTGCATATTAATCGGCTGGTACAATGAAATAAATTGCAAGACTAATATAATAATAGAATTCTATTCTATTATCTTCTTGATAGGAACAAGGATGAAAAATGAAACAAAATACAAATAAATGAGAGTAGAACTCATCACCCGTTTGGTATTTAATAGTAATCTGGTATTTTGCTAGATATTGCTAGAAGACTTCCTACATCAAATAACTATACATAATCACATCCTGTTCCCACACAGCCCACACCGGAGGCTAAGAAAATGCTGACGTTAATAGATACCCCTTAATACCATCGATTAAGAATCAAAATGCACATGCGTATAGTCATCCCTGAGGCAGGCAGTCAATAAGGTATCTTATGATACTAAACACAGGCCTCCCCATAGTTTTCCTGAAAGATATTTGCCATAGTTGTTAACGATTGGCAGGCTGGCCATTATTTTCTTGTTTTCAACACATTTAACTCTCGTTCTATTTTAGTTCTGCGTCGAAATCTTTGGTTTTAAAACTTGTTGTAAAACATATTTTGTACTATTAATGTCAAACATATTTCAGTTCCACATATTGTTTCAAATTCAAATTCTTTATTTGCTAGTAAATAGGTACAAAAATATTTTGTTCTTGGTGTTATCACAATGTGTTGAGAAAACCTATTTAGCTGTTTTCAAACATGCGAATGTCCAAAAGTTTTATAATATAATTAGTTTCTAAACTTAATCTATACACAACTAAAAACATCCTTTTACAAATTTTATTAATAAATAAATTAATATAAAAAAATTAATTCATGTATCGACAACAGGTATTTAATCATTACAATTAAAAACTCATTTATTGTGTAAAATTTTTTCTACCAGCCATCGTCGTAATGAAATTTTAAACTTGTTGTTTGGTAATTGCTTAATATGAGGGTATTTTGTTATAAATAGTGTAGCAAATTGCATAGCTATTTTTTGAAAGTTATAAACGAGCTTACAGCGCATAAAAACATGTGCTTGTTTTGTATTACAAATTTGCCAACCTCATATAGAGGCAGGAAAAGGACGTATGTTTAAGCTCTAAAATAAGGCTTGCATAATGTGTCCGATGGGATGTTACTTATAGCTATAATACAGCGCTTTTGAGCTAAAAATACTTTTGACAGTCTGTGCCATTACCCCAAATTAAAAGTCCGTATCTGATAACAGATTCTATATATGCAAAATACGCTGTGAGTTTTGTTTGCTATTTTTGTCAATTTATGTGACGCGTATACAAATATGTTAATTTTGTTACACACTTTATGGATATGTTCTTTGCAATTTAGATTGGAGTCTATAATTAAACCTAGAAATGTCGTACTTAAAACCTAAAATGTCTTATGATAATCATGATGTGGCATACATAAACATTAAAAAAAATTAAGAATTCGGTAAATTAAAGTTAAATATTAATTGATTATGTACATAAAAAAAATAAGACAAAAAAAAACTTAACTGTAAATTCTCATTAAACATACAGGCATATTCGAACCAGATACACAAGAGTAGATACATGAAAAATTTATTTCTTAGCAACTCTTTTAGATTTCATTTGAGTAGACCTGGTATCCTTTACCGCATTTACAACAACCGCCACAGCAGATGAGGCCTGCACCACCAACTGGAGCTTGGGATAACATCCAGGTCCAGTTTGGAACGGACACGGTGCCGTGTCTGGTCTGGACCTACCAATATGGTGCTATCCTTCGTCCAGCACTTTGAAACTCCGAACCGTTTGCGCGCCTCTTGGAACAAAGGATGTCGACTTTTTGTGAGGAATTCCGAAAAGGTGATTCCAGTGCTCTTAAGATTCTTCTTTGCCAGCCATACTTTGTCTTTCATCGCAATGTCGCGGAATTTCACAAGGATAGCACGGGGCCGGTCAGTGCCCGTTTGACCCAGACGGTGAGAGCGGCAAATGGAGTCTGATGTAATACCAGGAATTTTTAAGTAGTCGAACAATAAATACTTTCACAGCACAGGCGGTTGTGTTTTCCTTCTTGTCTTCATTTACACCATGCATCACCAGAATTTTTTCCGAGATCTCATCTCCATATCATCATTTTGACGGGTCAACAGTTCTACTTTGTAATTGCAAGTTCTCAAGCACAGTTAGAACAAAGGAACGGAATGTGTTGAACTGACGATTGATATTTGAAGTAGGATTCGTAGCTGGAATTGCGCTCTTAAGGTGATAAATTTAGACTGTGACCGACAACAACTAGCGAAGAGGGGTCTTTGGTTACAGTATCCGAGATAAAGTTAAAATATTATCGTGCAGGATCGAAAGTGGAGGCGTCTCGCGCAAATAAATGCACTAATACATTTCAAAAACAACAGTCCAATTTTATAATATACGGTTGGACACAAGGGATCGGTGTGAATCATTTTTATCTAACCATTCCGCCCCACAACTAGGCAAAGGCCCACTTCTACGCTCTTCATAAATGCCTATTTGTAGTGTGGTTTAGTTAATACTTTTGTCGAAATCTGTCATTTCGATTTAATCTGTCATCAAGGCCTTCGCCACGTGACTAACCTATTTTTACACAATCTTAACCTTTACCAAAATCGAAAATATTTATATAAGAATTTAAGTTGTTAAAATTAATGATATTTGTTTTACTTAAATTAATGTGTAGATTATTTTTATTAAACCATTTATTTACTGAATTAATTGTTTTAACTATGTCCGTTTTGTGTTGCTCAAGTGTATTTTTTTACTAGTCGTAATCGTCACCGAGATGTCTCTGCACATAAAGTAGTTTTATAGTTGGAGATGTAAATCATTTATGTATAATATAAACTACAATGGTCTTAGTCCTTGGGGAACACTGAAATTTTTATTTTGAATTCCGATCTATACACCTGAACTATTTTGTTAGAATTTAATTGTGTTTTTTCACACACTGTGACCTATTTTCAAAAGCTTTCTAGCCAACTTAAAGCAGGTCCTTTTATTCCGTTAGTCTTCAGTTTGGTAGTAACTGATCATGTGTATAGTTTCTTTGATTTACATTTTGCAAGACTTCCTTCACTAATGTAAACGCAGCATGAGCTGTAGATTTATTTTGGAAACCATGCTGATTTTGTTTTATTATATTAAATTTACAAAAAAAGGAAGTAAGTTGGTAATGCATAACCTTTTCAAATATTTTTGAAAGGACTGGGACTAGTGCAATTGATCGATAGTTGGTTATATCACTTTTATCTCCTTTTTGTATAAAGGTTTTACTATTGAAAGTTTTAATTTATCAGAAAAGTCCTTACTCTTGTGAAAATTTATCAGGAATGCTAATATTTCACTTACACGATTTAATTATTTAGTACATATTGAATCACACCCTTCAGATTTTGTATTATTTAAAGACATTATTATTTTTCTTATAATATTCTCATTTATAGGAGTCAGAAAAACTTATTGAGGTAATTTCATGTCAGTTGTATTTTCTATTTTATAATTTATCTGATTTGTTGCGTTAGTAAAATAATTATTTATAATAGATGCTATTTCAGCAGGTTCCGTTACTGCCTTTCCATTATTTATTATTTTATTTACGTACATTTTAGTATATATTTCCATTATTTATTATTTTATTTATGTAGTTTTTGTGTATACATTTTAGTATATACATGTTTGACAATGTAAACACAGTACGATACATTATTGAAAAAACAATATTTCCAGGTTTTTTGTTAATACTTTACATGTTCCAATTCACGAATGACATATCCATAATAATATATTTCCGAGTTAATTATGTGGAAATAAGATTTCTTTTCACATTTTGTGTTTAGAAGTTAATAAAGCTTTCCTTCCTTTGTAACATTAATGGGCTTCTTTGCTTATCTAACATCAAAATTATCTTCCTTATTTAATGCCTCACAAAACTTCCTAAGCGCTTAATCATATTTTTAGCGTCTTGATTTAAATAAAGCCATAAATATCAATACTTATCTCATTCTTTGAAAACGTGTACAATTACATTTGATGGCTCTAATTACATTTTATAGTCATTGGCAAGAAATAAAAATAATAAATCTATATAATATTATATGTATATTAATTTTCTCTCAGTATCAGAGAATCCAACTTTTTCGACTTATGAATGTCGTAAGATTTAAATAGAGATAGGTGTGTCGATGAGTACAACTTTTTGTGTTTGGGTTTATTCCACTTTTTCCCACCAAATGTTCCACTGGTGGGACAAAGTGAACTCTTACCCCAGAGCGGTGCATCACGGAGCCCTTAATAAATCCTTATCATGTAAAGAACGTAAAGACATTGTGAGCCTCTCTGTTGAGCGTACTGTAGAAATGGCATGTGTTGAGCTTGAGCACCTTATTGTTGTCAGTGTTTACAGACCCCCATGTTCAAGTTATGATACCTTTGAAAAAATTATGGAAGAAGTTTTAGTTAAGCTTAATAAACAGAATAAATGTCTTGTAGTATGTGGAGACTTTAATATCAATCTCCTGGAAACTTCTTCAATCTTGATAATTTATTCTTTGAAGCTACACGTATTGCAGGGTGTAGTGCAACTTGTATTGATAATATTTTTACAGGTGTTGTACCAATCAACAAATCAATAATTCAAAAACTTAGTTCAGATCACTGTGGACAACTGGTTTCATTACCTTATATGCACAAAAACAGGTAATTGAGAAAATTGTGTTTGTTCTATTAATGCAAAACGCCTAGAGATATTTAGAAGTAATATGGTAAAAAACCTTCCATCGCTTTCTTATAAGAACAATGCAGACTATTTATATGAAGAATTTACGCTTATAAGCAATGAATTTAATAAAACATTTACTTCATTCTCCAGAAACAGTCGCAAGGCATTTAATGAGTGGGCGACAGTAGGAATTCATAAAACAGACGAAGGTTATATGACCTTTACCACGAAATATCATTTAATCTTTCCGATGCTTTAAGGAATATGTTTAAAATTATTCTAAAATGTTTAAAGAGTTTGCTCCACAGCCAAATCTTTACATATTAGCAACAAAATTAAGACTGCTAAGAATAAAATTAAAATGACGGGTATAATTAATCGTGAAACCGGTAAAGACAAACCTCGTAACTCAAACTATCAATTAAAATTAACAATGAATTGACTAAATCAAATCAAGAAGTCGCAGGTGTTTGAGAAATATTTCACTTAAATTCTATCTTGACAACAGAGTCATTCACTTCTCCTACTGTTGCCGATTCATTACTCAAACAGAATGTTAATACATGTTTAAAAGAATTTAGATTTGAAAAGTATTACGCGCAAGATATTGTAAAATACTTAAAACCATTGATGTAAAGAAACCGCAGATTTGTGGGGATTTATTACAGTTATTGGTGCATAGATTTAAATGCACCTTATCTTGCTATTATTTTTAATACTTGTATCGATTCTGGTGTGTGTTTCTGATTTAATGAAATATAGTAAAGTAATACCTTTATTTATATCTGGTAGTACATTGGACCCTGCTAATTTTTGACCTATTTTTGTACTACCAACTCTCAGTAAAAATTTTGAAAAATAATTTTAGATCAATTGTTAAATTTTTTAATACAAATAAATTACTTCATAAAACCAATTGGGTTTTACTAAGGTCATTCGACGTCTGACGCCGGTGTTGAGCTTATGAAATATATTTTAATGCCTGGGAGAATTCACAGGATGCCTTAGGTATTTTTTGATCTTTCCAAGGCTTTCGATTGTGTTCATCATGAGACATTAATCAGGAAACTACAACATTACGGTGTAAAAATTTGGCGCTTAGACTTATTACTTCATATTTAAGTAACAGAACTCAAAAAGTCGTGATCAATGGTAAAGGTTCCTCCGGATCGGTAGTATCAATGGTGTTCTCAGGGCTCGATTCTGGCCCATTCCTGTTCTTAATCTTTATTAATGACTTGCCTTATCTTGTAGAGGACAATCACGATATAGTATTATTTGCTGATGATATCTATAATTTTCAAACTCAAACGGCAGTCAATTAATTATGACGATGTAAATAATGCTCTATCGAAATTAGTACATTGGTTAAACGCCAACAATTTGCTCTTAAACGGCAATAAGACAAAATGTATTAAATTTACAATACCTAATGTAAAACATTCGAATACCAATGGGGAGGAGTTGAGTCTTGTGGATACCACTGTTTTTCTTGGTATTACTATTGACGCTAAACTTCAATGCTGCAGCATATGCTGTAAGAAAGATTAGAAGTCTCACAGATGTTGAGACAGCTAGATTAGTGTATTTTAGTTACTTTCATAGCGTAATGTCTTATGGAATTTTGCTATGGGGTAATGCCTAAATTGTAAAGAGTCCCTTAGAGAAAAATTTAAAGAAATAAACATATTAACTTTGACATCGCAATATATTTATGAAAATGTAATTTATACATAAAAACATAAATACCTTTAATAAGAAAATATGTTCATATAAACACTAGGGAAAAACATAAGCTTGTAATGCCAGTTACTAGACTCCACAGAATCAGTAATTCATTTATGGGCAATGTACGCTTTACAACAAAATCCCAGAACATGTTCAAAGTTTGTCAGTAAACAAGTTTAAAAGTTTTATTAAAGAAAACTGTACAAAAAGGGTTATTATAATATCAGGAATACATGAATGAAAATAATAACCCCTGGGAACAGGGTGATCGCCACCATGCTGGTTCTATGAAAATTCATTTAAAATTGTATAAACAAAATTATTGTTAGTGAAATATGTTTAAAATAAAAGTCCGTTGGTTTATTGCTGGTTCTTCCCAGGACAGTGGTATTTTCAACCAGTGGTAAATAAAAATTACTTTCAATAAGTATTATGTAATCAATATTGAATAAAACCATTCATTCATTCATTCATTCATTCATTCATTCATCCCCAGTTTTCTTAAATGCCCTAGAGGCTGACCAGAATCAACCTCTTTGCAGAAAATGCTGCTGGAATAATTAGACTCATTGCGCCGAGCCAAAGCAGCTGGGAAGTTAGATATCCTTGCAATGTTGCGGCGGTATTTTACTCCGGGACGGCTGTTACTCGATATAAAGCACAAGTCTGGTCGTATGTATACTTTTTTCACTTATGGCCTTGTATTGCAAATACCAACTGGTTCAAACTTTATGTAAATGCGTGCTAAGAGGCATATTGCGACTTTATTCTGGTTAAAGCCAATTGCCATTCACAAGCACTGGCGCAAAGTAAAGCTTCTTGGTTTAGCCTACAGGACACATTTTTATATAATAAGGGTGACAAGCAAATACAGTCCACCTGAAGATAATTGGATGCTGTGGCCCAAAGATATCAACATTTTACCTGGATAAAGAATCAAAATGCGGATGCGTTGTCACCTATGAAGACTAAGATGGAATGCCTCGTTTCCAGTAAAATGGATATCCGGTTATCTACACTCACCATATGAAAAACAGCAGAATTAAGCTGCTATTTTACGCTGGTATTTTGTGAGAGCGTGGTCCTATCCTGATTGAGTCGATCCATTCGTGCTACAAACATAATACAGCTGCAGCGTGGCGTTAACACGTTTAAACATTTTGGAGAGTGAGCGCAGGAATTACATTCTTGAATTTCCTCTCCCTTCCACCATCAGATAACCAGATGCTCAGCCAGACTCTAGCCCTGTTATCGACATATCACGTATTCGAACCAAAAAGTTTGCTTCGTCAATACTTTTTTTTTATAAAAGAAGAGGCAAACGAGCATGTGGCTCACCTGATGATAAGTGTCGACCGCCCATGAAAAATTGCAACACCAGGAGAATCGCAGCATTGCCGGCCTTTAAAAAGAGTAGGCTCTTTATTGTAGGTCCCTAAGTCAACAGGAAAAATCGCTGTTGGTAGTCGATACACAGGAAATTGTACGAGGAAGAAAACTTGTATATTGCACAGTGGTGGACCGGCAATCACCAAAACACACTAAAACACCATCTTAAGCGTACATCAAGTAACTTAACATTTTTTCGGAGAAAATATATTTAAACTGTGCAAATTATTTACCAAATTAATAATGACGATTATGCAATATTATAGAGACATTGAGCGAAACAAACGCATGGTTTCTTATAACAACTAAAAATAATAAAACTTCGATTGCCAACCTGTTTACTAAGCGTGACATCTATGTCAAATGCCCCTATGAGGCATTCTATTGGGGGCCTTTATTCAATAGTCGGCTTTAATAGGCTGTAACGGTAACGGTAACGATATGTAGCGGCACGAAAGTCTAGCGGTGCCGATATTGCGCATAAGTCGCGCTGATTGGCTTGTGCGGATCGTTCGCACGCGCTGATTAGCTCCAGTCGCATTCGTGCCATTCAATTCGTGCGCGTCCCCTCCACGTTTGATTCAGCGATAAGCTTACGTGCCGTGACTTGTAAAAGTAGTGGTCTTTAACACTTTTATTGAGAACTAGCTAGAAGCAAAAGCAAGTTATCATTAAGTGTCTCTGTAAAAGAAAAAGAGAAATACCCTTTTGTTCCGTCTCCCACCCTTATACAATAAATGTTAAATATTCCTTTCATTCACAGGATAATAAGCACATATTAATATATTACTAATACAAATTACAACTACATAAAAAATATTTATAATATGAACATAAATAAATATTATTACTAATTGCAATTGGCAAAAATACAATTTCATCATCAACTTAAAATTTAATTAGTGAAATTTCAAATTGTCACTAACAGTAACCGCCGTTCCTTGTTTGCTTCTAGACGTATCTCTAATTGGCAAATTTACACGGATATTAAATAATTTATAGACAGACATATATTTTATATTTTGGAGCCTTGTGAAATATTAAGAGACGATGGCAAGAGACCTGACGATATGACTTTGGTCCCTTAGGAGAGAGGTGTCAAGTGTGATGCTACTTGCATAGACACTTTGGCGATCTGTCATCTCAAAGGTACCTAGTTTAGAGCCAGCGGCATCAGAGGCAATTGAAGTACGTGGTGTAAATATGAGTCTTTAAGAGATGACTACATATTTGTGCCATTTGCTGTAGAGACTCGGTCCGTGGAGTCCACGTGCGGTGAAGTTCCTAAGAACTGTATCCGCGACTGGTCGTCGCTACTAGTGATAACAGGACTGGTTCTTTTTCTCGATCAAAGGCTAAGTATAGCCATTCAGCGACGAAACGCAGCCAGCATTCTTGCCACGATATCACGGGTAGTAGAACTGTATGACAATTAAAATTTTAGTTTTTATATTATGTTAACCTTTATTTAGATTTAATTTTATACTATGTTTTAACATTGTAAATAAATTTCTTTATTGCATTCATATCTGCTTGGTCGAAAATATAACTGAGTTTACTTTTCTTAGATTAATCTAAATAAATACATTTCATATTTTAGTTTTATATGATTTATATAAACAAATAGTGTATGCGTTGTTAACCCTGAGGACTGAGATGGAATTTCGTTAACAGTAAAATGGTATCCATCCGAATCACGGGAGGCAAATGCTGTCACGCCACCTATATAATTAAAATTATTCATTTCATTATTTGTAATCGTTATTAAGGTGTAGCAGAATTTTGAAAAGCTTCATCAAAATCTAGGATTTTCTTGCTGGAATATGACAAAATAAGGACAGATACAGAATTTTCATCAAAACCTGGATTTGTTTAGGATTATAATGAAATAAAATGATACGCAATCAAAGGGGATTTTCTGAATCCGATTAATCTAAATCTTTATTTATCAAAATCCTATATATTTAATGCATAATATTAAGGCATCTAAAGCCAATAGCCCTTTAAATAAAATGGAATTGTGTAATATTGTGTAATAACGTCAGTAATAAAATAAATCGAAATCACAATTAGTAATTAATCTGTATTTTAAGTAAGAATCAAACCTAGGTCCTGCTAAAACTCTTACATAAGAGGGCATTCAATTTAAAATTAAAATGAAGTACAGACTCTATTGAACTAAAAAGTAAATAATGGCTGTAAGCTGGATATATTAAAACAGTCACTGAAAAAAATACTGATTATCTCTTAAATATAATTAAATTGTTTGCGATTTATGTGTTGTGGCCTGTGCTTGAAAAAATCGCTATGAAATAAATCAATCAAGGTTTACAGAACACATTATTAGAATAAATGCTTTGCCATTCTACAGCTGTACGCACGTATTTGCACCCAACTTAAGCATGGAATCACATTCATCAAAGATAACTCTCGCTCGTGACGACACC
Organism: Parnassius orleans; assembly: GCA_029286625.1. Lineage (NCBI taxonomy): Eukaryota > Metazoa > Arthropoda > Insecta > Lepidoptera > Papilionidae > Parnassius > Parnassius orleans. Next base: position 72,427 of record JAGSMP010001826.1, on the reverse strand, counting down.
ACGACAGCAGTAACCGAAGAAGTGGTTAAAAGAACAAAAATGCTTTCAACAGAGGTTGAAATTTTACATGGACGCTTCAGGATTTGGGGATGAAAAATCTGTAAATGTATCTGCGTGTTGGGTACTCAGAATGCTTACCGATGCACAAAACATACCAGACTGAATATTTCCGAGTTTTAAAACGCCTTCTGAGATATTTAATGGGGTTATAATGATTGATATCTCGATTATGAAGATACTATTGATTTATATCTATTTCGCAAAATTAAGGAGTATCTGAGAGGAAAGAGATTTGAACAGTAGTCACTGCAGTGCGAGAATTTTAGGTGCTCAGGAAGTGTTCTTTGGAAAGGGAAATTTAAGCGTAGATAAAAGACATTTCAAGTGTATTATTACACTACAAGGTGACAAGGTGACAAATATTTAATAAAAGTTACCTATATCATACACTTTCTCACTTTTTTTTATTGAAAACGCCCTTAGTATTTCACAGGTGCATGATTATACTTATTCATTTAATAACATAACTGTTCGTAATATTGATGCCTTACTTTTTGTCTATAAGATTTCTAGTCACCAAATTCTTTAATTGTATGAAAGTAATTTAGTGTTTGAATTTTGCCCAGAAAGTTATGCTTTAATAGTTTTCAAACCTATTCAGGTACAATTTTCAAATCCGTTTAATATTCAAATATTTAAAGAAGTGATTGCCGCGGCCCACTGCACCACATGATCTACTCACCTGACTGTGACAGCAGGCCTCAGATGCATTTATGACCAAAGCGAATAGCCTGCAATTACACTGACTTCTACTTTTGAAATCGCAACAACAGAGTACTACTTAGTGACTACTACTTGGAACTCTATCGCTTATTTTATTAATAAAGTTAATAATTTTAATACTTGTGCTTTAACTTAAACTTGGTTTAAGATCAGATAGAAAGATTAACGCACCAATATCAACATATTGGAATTTAACGAATACAAAAACATAATCATGAATGCATCAGATACAGGACCATAGATTATAATATGGTAAATAACAATATGAAAAAGCAAAATATTTTCAGAACCTACAAAGAATATATGACCTGCCTGCCGGCTGAAATAGCCCATTTATATGCGTATATTTAAAAGTTTGTAATGGAAAACAAAACCTGCGGGTCTATGAACGCAGTATCCTTTGAAGTTACGAATTTTTTTAGTTAGGAAAATAAACATGGCCCCACGTTACGTTTTTTTTTAACGGGAAGTTTTAATTTAACGGTACGAAGTGGTATTTATATTTTAAAATCGGATAATACTAAAAAGGATCAAATTGCGTGATAATGAAGGTATAACTAACTGAATATATAAACAATAGAAAATTAGTTAATTATTTAAAATATATGAATAAATGAACATAGTGAGCTTATTCAGGCCTGTTTGATCTGTAGCGGAGAGTGGGGAATTGTTGGTTACGGATATGTTCGCATAATTTTATAATTTTATTCATTTTTGACGGGTACTATTCGCAGGTATTGCAACAGGCAGTTTGTTGCAGAGAGAGATGGATGTAACTGTGAAAGAATTTACAATAACACAAATTATCTCGTCGTCGTCTCTTACGTCGTCGTTTACAGAGCAACGTCATCTGTTGCCGGATATATTTTAATAAAACGTAAGTACAGTTACAATTTATTAAAGTATAATATCTGGCAACAGATGACGTGATTTCTAATATTATTTCGAAGAAAATATAAGAAAATTACGATTTATACTTTGACAAATTTGTTGCTATTTTATACACCTTGCTAGGTACCTGTTACTGCAAGCCACAATGATCCAAACGTCATACTCAGCCCATAGTTCCTACTTTTTGTTGGGAGCTTGCGCTGAGAAATTTTCAGCTTTATAAAGGAAGGTCTGGCGATCACGGGCTCATGCTATATTTGCGTTATCTCAACATTAAATTGATTGACACATTGTTTGATACAGACGTCATTCTATTTGAAATTTCTAGCAATATGGGCTTTATTAGCCGGTTGTCAAATTTCAATATTATATTAGGAATAAGGCTACGTGAGAAACGTACTGAAGCTTGCCCTTCGGAAAACGTCGAAAACGTTTGAAATGTTAAGTAATTTAATTTTCATTGTATATAAATTTATCTTTAATCAGTGTTAAATATTTTTGGTGATCAAACGTCATTTATAAACTATTATCTTTTTGAGGTCCTTAGTTGGAGAGTAAATATGGAACCACTTTATATTATTCATTCATTCATTCATTGCAGCCTATGCATCACTGCTGGAGATAGGCCTTCAATAGATTGCCTCAAAGAGGCGTTGCCATAGTTGCCATGCTTAGTGGGCAGGTTACAACAATTTATTATTTTCTAGTTGATTCCAGTGCCGGCCACTCAAACTTAGATTCAAGCATAAGACCTGAGTGCAGAGCGTTTGCAGCGCGGCGTAGAGACGCTTTTGGTACATTTTAAGCAGCTGCCACTTAGCTTTATTAAACTAGTCAAAGTCGAAATCAAATATTTTTATTTTAAATTGACCTTAATAAGGCACTTTTAAAAGTTTATAAAATAGACCGTGTATTTGTCATGCACGCCTAACACCCCACACTTTGCGCACTCGTTACTCAGTTTCTACAATTAGGCTTAGAAACTTAGAATGTAGTTATTCCAAATACAGTTAAAATTATAGCCATTCAGCGGGAAAACGCAGCCAGCGTTCTTGGCACAATACCGCGTGGAGTAGGACTGTTTGATAATTAAATTACTAGTTTTAGTTTTTTTTTTATTATAGTTTTTAATATTGTATATAATAAAATATTGTATATTATATTATGTCAAAACTATTATAATTACCTTGTTTTATACGTTTATTAAATGGGCACATGACGTAAATTTATTTTGACATCAAAAATCTAAGCTGAATTTTGATACAGGGTGAATGAATTGATCGCTAGAATTTCGAACTAACAGTCGCTGCAGTTCATTAGTTGCTTCCTAAGCGGCATCATAGGCAAATTTCATGCACATAATAAAACATAGATATTTTCCACTTTTGTCCTCATATTATAAAGTTTTATGTGCACTTTCTTGCACTAAGCAAACAATTTAGATTTTTCGAAATTAGGATTTAGCACTGAATTATTTGCGTGAAACCAATTTAAAACCTTATCTAGAACACTTGTTACTTTACTGACGGTCTGAGATTTTCAGTTAATTTTGAATGTGAGTGAAAATTTAATAAAATTCAATACAATATTAGTGAGCTTCTGAACTAAGTGTGGTAAGTCATTTATGTGGATAAGAATCAATAACGGGCCAAGAATGGACTCCTGTGGCTCACCCATTTTTATTACAGTACCTACAAAATTTACACCATTTACCTTTTGAATCCTATTGCTAAGGTAAGAATTTTACAAACGAAGAACTGGTTGATGAAGGCCATAAAATTATTTTAGTTTATTTAGTATTGAACAGTAGTTTACGCAATCAAATGCTTTGGTTAAATAATAAAACAATATGGTCGTATTCCGAGAATTCTCCCAAGCGCTGCTAACTAATGATGGTGAATTTATTTAAATGAAATAAAAATTATAGCATTTGGTTAAGAGTTAACTTTTCGAATAAAATTTTTACGATTTTTAGAGCCGCCAGATTTATGAAGTAGCAAAATATATCCTTTTTCAATGACACGTGCCACATGAATTAAATAATAACGGTAAGTGCGGCCATAGAACATGAATAATCCAAATTCGGGATATTTCAAATCTAAAATTCAACCCGCAAATATTAACTTTATCGTAAAAGTCATAACGACTTTTTTATTTCCATTTTATCAAAGAATATAAGAACAAAATATTTTATTATTTTTATTTATGTACTTTTCATGGGTTAAAATTATCCGAATTTGAGATTTTTAAACCTTTAAAAATTCATAACTTCGAAAATATTAACTTTATCGTAAAAAGTCAAAGACCATTTTATTTACATTTTATCAAAAAAATATTTTATATCTTATTATTCTTCTTTATGTATTTTTAATGGATCAAAATTATTCGAATTTTGAGTTTTTAAGCCATTAAAATTTCATAACTCTGAAAATTATAAACTTTATCGTAAAAAATCATAAGATCTTATTTATTCGTATTTTATCGAAGAATAAAAAAAATTGTCCTGTTTGAAAATAACAATTTACAATTAAAAAAAGGTTTAAATAAATGGCACTGAGTTCCCTATGGCAACATGCATTTATATCATCAAAAGGACAATTTGAAGAGAATCGCATAAAAAAATTAAGGTGGAATAGTTTTCTGTACTTATGTGCCGATTCCTACTGGACTATAATTACTTCAGCAGAAATAGTCATAAATCTTCCGACTTCTTTTTATTTCTGATTTAACTCTTAAATATTTAATTGGAGTCAATATGTAGATTTGATAAACCACAGATTTTCGCGAAAGAACATCGATTCCTGCCAAGGATGATACGTGAGGCTATTTAAATTAAAAAACATCCCAATTTCAATAGAGAGGGAGGCTGGGTACTACCACCTGCTTGGGATCCGTTATTAATAAAATTAAACTAAAACCTGCATACCACTGCAAGACTTCAAGACACAGTTAGTTCATTCTGCGTAGATCGGACCAAAATTAATAATTAAAAAGCTGAAGGTACCCGGATTAACTCTGAGATCGGGATGTCAATCACTCAGTCCCCGTGACCATGGTGTGTAGCACCGAAACGTCGGGAATTAATAAAAAAGTTAATTAAACGCGATATAATCCGTAAAAATAGTTTTATTCAATGTGTAGTGTTCGCGTAAATATAATAAATTTACATACATTTAAATTTCTGAATCTTTACAAAATATAAAGAGATATTAAAACTCTTTTACTATTTGAAATGGGCCTATAAATTCTACATTAATTTTGTACTCTTTCCATCATTATTAAAAGTAACTTGAGTACTTAAAAGTAACTTTATAATATGAACAAGATTTATTTTTATATGTTCCAGCAGATAATATGTTTTTATTATAACGTTCTGTTTTCTTTTCTTGAATAATTTTTGTATTTTAACCTATGTGACTGCATCTGCTGGAAAGATTTTCTGTTTGCCAACAATACCACCCAGTAAATTATCAGAGTCACTTCCAAGTCCTATACTAACTAACAATTATGAAGAAAAGCTCTTCGGCTTTTCTTCATAATTGCATTCACTCACGGTATTATTAATACCCCATTGAAATTTGCTTACATGTTTATCCCATCGCTTTGGTCATTATTGAATTGTTGTGTTGCTGGGGCTATTAAAATAGTCTTATAAATTTTTAGTCAAACATATATCAAAGTATGCTACTGTATTCAACACGTGTTTAATCTTGTTACATCTACATAATGCCTTAAAAGACGAAGTAAAAGCAGTGCCATGGTCTGAAACCATTCATGTAGGAACGCAAAAAACGTCAATTAAGCGTTCTAATGCTTTCAGGACTGTTTTTGTCGGCTTCGTATAAAGATATTCTATTCATATTTTATGAATCCATCTACTATCTTCAGACTATAATTATTACGCTGTTTACTTCTTGCAAAAGGCCCAAGATGATCAAGTTTAACAGTACCAAATTATATTTTCGTTTTTCTATTGAATGTAGAAGGCCCCACTACACTCTAGAATTATTGTCTTTATGATATGCACAAACTTTGTACGCAGAAAATTTATTTCATTACGAAACACCACCTGAACTTAGGAATCAAAATTGACTCTTTATTTTTTAAGCTTTTTAGTGAATCCAAAATGCCCAATATCATCGTGGTTCAATCTAAAAACTTTCCAACAAGCATTTCTCAGCGTTACTAAACGCGTATGATCATCAAATTGTCTATAAATATCAATATTTTTGCGTACATCGTTTTTTGAAGTTATACTTATTTTGGGGCGTTTGGGAAAAATGATGAGAGTGAATTTTTACGATGCGCGCACACTGACACCTAAAAACGACACCATGCAGTTTTTACGATCCGCGCGCACACTGACACCTAAAAGCGACAACTTCAGTGGGTAATTGTCTCTCAAGTTTTTTTGTTTTGTTACGCTAAAGAAGTATAACTTCCTACGTGCGTACATAAGTACACACACACTTTTTTTATATCTTGGACTTAAACATCACAGTTTGGTTTTAAAATTTTAATAATTAGTTCAGAAGATTTCATTAGTTCAGATGATTCTGAACTAAATAGTTCAGAATCATCTAACTGCGATGTGTATTTGATTATACAATAGTTTAGTTTGGTTGTGTCTGGATGTTATATTTAAAACTACAGGAAAATGTTATTCGTTAGAATTGAATTTAACCACTGCTTTAGTCCAGATAAAATTTCGACTAAGAGCGTCTACGTGAGATATATGATATAACTCCCTGCTCGACATTTGTTAACAAAATCAAATTCCCTAATTTAATAATTAAAATAATTTTGAATAATTTCAAAAATTCTAAAAATAGCTTTAGAACTAAGAACTGCCTGACCTTCATGCATTTTTTTCACCTGGCTTTTATTTTTATTTTACACCTTCAGATGACAGTTCGTATCCGAAAAGTATATTTAGGAATTGAAAAAGGCTTTAATGTCAATCCAGCAGTCAAATATGCTTATATAATATCACGGAATCAAATCTATGTGACTCAAGAACACTGCTTTAGCGTATACTGGCGTTACCAATAAAACTTGCTATCTGATCATCAATTATTGGTAATGGAAATTTGTCTTTTTTTTGTATAACGCTGTAAAATTTATACAAAGTCGTGATTCAACCGACTTTTTCTTCACTACCGAACTACCGAATTCAGGAATTGATAAATATCATCAATACTTCTAAACTATATCATGTTTAATAAGTTCATCAATGATATTGGTAACTTTTTCACGTTTTAAGATCGACAATCAGTACGCACGATACACTATAGGTCTAGAATCATTAATCATTCATTTCATTTCAGTCAAATTTGGCAATTAATTCACCAAGATTACTATCATTTTCGGTATTTTTGAAGTAAATTATACAACCGTTAAATATTGGCCGCATCGTAGAGTTTTTAAGCTAATAATGTTTTTGGTTTCAATTTGATGGCTCTCTGTCCTATACTTTACAAGCTTAACGAAATCGCGGTGAAAATGGTATTTGATTACTGCTTTAAACGTGTATGTCCCAACAATGAATATCGCGAGTGTATAATTGTGATGACTGTACTCTATTAGGCCTCCTCGTCAATCACAGTTTCATTATTTACGAACAACCTAATAGTTTGCTTCATTTCAATATTAAGGTATACAATATCTTTGAGGCTAAAATAAAATAAATTGATATTTGTCTTATGGAATAGTTATAGATGATATTTCGGTTTGGCCAAAAAATTAGTAATGTTAGCTAATTAAAACATTGGCGATCTATAACTTATTAATCTATTGCAGTATTTAATTCGCCAATCTGAACTAAATAATTAAAACTTAAGTTATGTAAACGTCTCATCAACATCGTTTTATTATTGTTTTTCTACTTAGCTTTATTAGTATTCTCATAATTCAAGACAATCAGAAAATACAAATTGGTCTGTTGCAAAATTTTAGAAGTCTCATCCATGTTCTTAATAATGCTAGATTTAAGGTTAATTCCGCAGACTTTTTCTTAATAAATAACTTTGAAATGATAGTAAATTTCTTGGCACGATAAGATATACAAGTGCTGATGACGTCCTCGGTGGTAAAGGATAACACCGTAACAAAACTTACGTAAATGAAACATTTTTCGATTACATGTAATGTACATGATTATTCAGCAGTGGACTTTTGATGGATTGTAACAGTGATATCTTTCTTATAATACAGTATATTATATTTCAATTACAACCTTTTATAAACGGTGCAATGCAGTTTTAAAGATATTTGAAATTGCCGCGACGTGTTAACTGACCTAAATGTATAGCGAGATTCAATAATTCATACTGACTTATACAGTAACCGTAGTTCACTAATTGTTTTGCCACAGCACCCTTAACGATGGAAGTTTCTGGTGGTTTAGAATGTAACTTTATGTACCAAATTTAATATCGTTTTCCAATTATCCCTTAAAAAGTCTTACATAATTTTTAATTTCTTTAAGTCTCCTTCACATGCCTCCTCATTTTTTATAGCAATGATTCCGTCGCGCTGTTTGTGCGTGTTGGTGGACCTCACGTGCTTCGGAATCTTTTATAAATTTTATCTTATTTTAGACCTAATGAAACATGCAGAAATCCAAAGTGCAAGTGACCTGGACCGTGTTTTGTAACACTCTATGGGGAAACCTATGTTCAGCAGTGGAGTGGTTAAACGGTAATAATTATGGTGATGATGAATTAAAATTTAATTAAATTTTTTGATGGTTATATAAACATCAACTAAATTTCCAGCAGCATCTTCTCAGAGGGAATGCTATTTAAGAGTAATCTACACTTTTATATGGTAGCGTTCCAGGCTTATGTTATTTAAAAAAAACATTGTATTTCTAATCCTGCCGTATAGTGGCAGCGTAAGAGAATAATCCGTATCATCCGTGGGTATCCTAAGAGGCCACAGAGCGAAATGAAACCGGAGAAGGTTCGCAGCAATTTCTTGGTAACAACTCAAAACAATAAAAAGCAGCGTTTGCCAGCCCGCCTATGAAACAATCACATAAGCGACGAGCAGCGGTGTTTCAGGTGCAAAACATTTGGTACGACGTTCGTCAATCCATCTGCCGAGTTTGACGAGTATGGCAAATTAATCTTCTTTATAACAGAATGGGTCGGGCTCAGCAGTGGAATTTTACGTGTAGATAAATAAAAAAGAAACTAGTATCTTATAATGATTTCTTATACCGGGTGTTTGTGAAACGCTCCCGAAAACGAAGACAGATGATAGTACTAAGGATACCTATGATGATGGGTCACAAAGAAATTCGTTCCCGAGGAAAAAAAATCATCTTTTCACAACGTTTTATTAACTTTATTCACTCTTCATCATGTTAGTACAGTTAAATGAAACGATATTTCATTTAAAAAATCATGAAAATATTTAAACTTAAAACCAGCAGTGAAACTAAAAAAAGAAAATCAGCTGACAATAGGGTCAATATCCTCGCGGGCGCCGAACTCTTATCTAGATCGGTACGAAACTATGCATTAGGTATACTACTTACTCTACCCTTCCCTTTCACACACACGCTGCCTCGTGTCGCCTCGCGCTGTGGTATTTACACATGCTTCAAGGACGTTACCTCGTGCGCATTTGTTTTGGCGGGATTGATTAATTTTAGTTTTTGAGACAGTTCCGTGTTGACTATCACGAGCGACAGTTCAATTGTTTTGTTTATTAAATTATTGGCGTTATTACTTGTTATATATTAATTAATGATATTGTTCTTGTTGTTACGTTTTGTGTTTTTTGTTTTGTTTTATTATGCTAACGCGGTACGTTTATAGTTTGAATACGGCAACATGTTAATGTGCCTTGGAGAATCTCATAAGGTCACGGAGGATCGGTAAGCTGTTTCATACCTATTTTTAAATAACATTACTGAACTGATCTGAATAGGTACATAACTGAATACATCAGAATAATAAAACACCCACACAATGGATAAAAAGCATGACGCTAACCTTGTTAACATTTTATTTAAGTATTTTTTCATTAGCGGGGAATCGAACCAGTTATTTGGTTTATTTAACCTGTGAACTCGAATTAAAGTGGCTACATGGAGACAAGCACAGCGGCAAAATAGTAGATTAAGTAGATAAGTTAGGTATTTAGATAAGTGTTGTAAATTATTAGGTATTGTGGTACCATCGCTAGTTGCGGGCCGCACGAATTCGGCGTTCGCGCGTACATTAACCCCTAGTCAGCTGATTGTAATTCTGTAATTCCACTGCTGGTTTTATGTTTCAGTATTTTCATGATTTTTAAATGAAATATCGTTTCATTTAACTGTACTAACATGATGGAGCGTGAATAAAGTTAATAAAACGTTGTGAAAAGATGATTTTTTTTCCTCGGGATCGAATTTCTTTGTGACCCATCATCATAGGTATCCTTAGTACTGTATCTGTCTTCGTTTTCGGGAGCGTTTCAAAAATACCCTGTATTTACGCGAACACTACACATTAAATGAAACTAATTTTTTACGGATTCTGTCTCGCTTAATTTAACTTTTTATTTTCCGACGTTTCCAAGGATGATACCGAGGCTATTGAAATTAAAAAAACATCCTAATTTCAATAGAGAAGATGGATGGGTGCTGCCATCTGCTTGGGATCCTATAATTAATAAAATTAAATACAAACCTAAGCATACCACTGCAAGACTTCAAGATACTCTAAGCTTATTCTGCGTAGTTCGGACCAAAAATTATTATTCAAAAACTGAAGGTAGCCGGGCTAACTATGACATCGGGACGTCTAACATCTCAGTACCCCCGTGACCATGGAAGCTGTAAAGCACCCGAAACGTCTGGAATTAAAAAGTTAAATTAAACGCGATAGAATCCGTAAAAAATAGTTTCACTTAACTAGTATCTTAAATTTAAGAAAATCAAATATTCTTTCTAATGTTTTCGTTTTAAACTAATTCTTAGTTTTTAAAGAAAATGCATTTGCAAAAACACTTTATTCATCTCATCGCATGAAACCAAAAACCAAAAATAATAAAAAAAAATTTTTAATAAAAAGAAGGAGTTTTACACAATAATAATTAATAATTTCATTCTAAAATCGGTGCTAAGACATGTTGTACAGAAGAATTAAAGCAGCGACTTAAGAATGTGAAATTATTTTAATCTTTTTAGTTGTTTGAACTCCGCTTGTTAATTTTTTTACGCTTTTGAGTGAGTTAAGAAATATCACAAACTCAATATCGTCTAAAAATTTCATTTAAAAATTTCATGCCCTATTTTGCCGCCCTTAAGGGTGACAACACAGTCGAATTGTTAAATTTCAACGTGGTAAAGCCATGTTGCAGCTATATTATGGTTGCAGCACGAATGGGTCGACTCGACGCGGGTAGGACCACGATCTTACAGAATACCAGCGTAAAATAGCAGATTAATGCTGTTGTGTTTTGTATGGTGAGTAGAGAATCGCAGACCCTTTTTACTGGAAACGAGGCATTCCATGTTAGTCCTCAGGGGTGACAACGCATCTGCATCTTGATTATTAATCGAGGATAAATGTAGATATCTGTGGGCCACAGCAAGCACTTACCATGAAGTGGACTGTGTGCTCGTTTGTCACCCTTTTTCTATAAGAAAAGCTCCTCCATTTTTGAAATCGGTTAAAAATTAAATAAATTAAAAAATATTTGAAAATTACAAATCATCCAAAAAGTCTATATGTAACTTCAAGACTCCAGAGCAAATCTCATCAGGCACTATTGCGGTAATATTCCGGACATCTGAAGGTTATAAAATAAACTCTGTGATTAACTATTAAACTGAGAAGTCAATCGAAGGAGTCAACTCGGCAGGGTTGCATTTGCCAACCTGCCGTGAAAATATGTACAATATTCTTCAAATCCTTAAAACCATAGTGTACATCATACAGTGCGTGCTCTCAGGGATGACTTACATAATTAAAACGTGGTCCTTACTGCTGGCCAAGCTCAGTCATTTAGCGTGCGATGCAAAGGTCTATGCTCGGTATTTATCTGTGGTATTATTCAGTACTGATCCGCTAAGCTATGTCAGGTACATAGCCTATCGGATCAGTAACCTAAAGTAGAAATGGGCCAAACCACATAGCCCTAAGAACCGAAAAATATATAAAATGTATTTATGTATTTTAATATTTAATCCTTTAAACCTTTCGTGAACCCAAAATTATTGGTGCGGCTACAAATAGATTTTTCTTAAATTCTATTTTAGATTATTAATGTTGTAATTTTGTGAAAATTATTTTAATTTTAATTGCATTTTATACCTTCTAAGATAAATTAATCTTTTGGAGCTTTCAAGTGTCGTCGAAAAAAGTGAATGAATTTATTGCAACAATTATAAAAGTTCAGATAAGCTTTTGTATTTCAAAAATTATATAATGCTTAAAAGATTAAAATGTTAAAAGAATAAATTATTCAATAAGTGGGTGTTGAAAGATGCGACACAGAAAAACGAAACGGAACATCATCTTCCAGATAAAAACATGAAATAATTTGAAAACTGCGGTTGCCTGTTGCTGGTAACCATGGAAAATTTCACCTCGTAGGAGGCAATCCATGGGGGGAGACCAATGTTTAGCTGTTGGTTTTTTATAGCCTATTATGTGATGGATGATCAACAAGAACTTATTTTGAGAATAATTTTCTGTGTATCTACCATTTGAACGTAATATAAGTAGTGTTTATATAAATACAAGTAGAGACAACATTATTTTTAAATACTTGATTTAATAACTATTTTTTTTATTTTTAAGTGCTTTATGAAATCAGTGACTTAATTGGGAAGACAGAGACTTAACCTTTTTTTAATTATTCTAAGCCAGCTCAAAATGTAAATATATTTTTGTCAACAACAACAACAATCAACACATACCAAATATAATAAAATGTTCAGTGTACACATATTTTTCAACAGAAAATGCACCTTACATTTCAATAACTTCAAATTTCAGTTTTTTACTACAATTTTTTTAAATAAGTATGCCCCTCACTATACAGAGATTGCTTTCAGAAGTATTATGCTTGATCGAGCAATGTGAAGATCTCACAATGAACCCAATGAAAAGTTTTTAAAAAACTGGATGGTTTGAGCTAAAACAAAATTTAATAGAAATTTCTTCTTTTAATGCATGTAAATTATTTTGTATGCTATCATATTATTACCAAATTATTTTTTGACAATCGTGAGGCTTCGTGGATACATCATCTGATTACGTCATCGGCACTAGGTTCAAATCTAAGGGAATCAATAGTTTTTAAATATTTTAATAGAATAAAAAATTGAATAAAGTTGATAAACGAGCACACTGTCCACCTGATGGTAAGTGAATGTTGTGGCCCGTAGACCTTTATATTTATCTTCTATTGAAAGCTGCTATATTATGCTGGTATTCTGTGAGAGCGTGGTCCTACCCCGGCGGAGCCAACCCATTTGTGCAACAATTTTATTTTTATTTACAAACACAAAGTTGTACATATGGCGGACTTAATGCCCTAAGGGCTCTCTCCCAGTCAACCATTAGGCTAAACAGAGATAGACATACAAGAGACGGTGCAGCAGTAATCAAAGTAGAATGGGATATTTTTTTATTTATACATATATAGATGTACATATACACACATATACATAATACATATAAATATTATATATGTCAGAACAAATATGAAATATACATATTATGACAATCATAATATAGCTGCAGCGTGGCACAAAACTGTATAGTTTTCCAGCTAGTAGCTTCTTTATTATACTTTATCTACCGACTTCAACAGGAGGAGGTATTCAATTCGACTGTATGTTTTTTTAATGTGTGTTACCTCATAACTTTTTACTGGGTGAACCAATTTCGATAATTCTTTTTTTGTTTGAAAGCTGATGCCTCACATGTAGTCCCATATGAATTTGATCAAGGTCTGACCAATAGTTTTTGAGTTATTCTTAATAATTTACATTGAAGTCGGTTGTACAAAATTTTAAATTTTAAATTATACTCGTATGATTGTAAAATTGATTTCGCCAGCACACTCGAACCTATGTACATAATTATAGAATATAGAACCAGATTCAAATTTCAATGTGGTTCTTTATTTGGGTTCCATAAAATGATTCCACTTTAGTGTGGTTCTGGTTCTGGTTCCGGTAAAGGTGACGGCTTTAAGATACCGTTTCTCTAAATATCAAAGTCTTTCAGGCTTAGTAGCCGTAGCTTGATAAGCCACGGTGAACTAAGAGGAAACCACATGGCTGGCCCGTGATGGCCACTCACTGGGCTTGGTGAGCCCACTTCGAATGTGATGGTGTACTGCGGGTGGGTGTCCTTCCCTACCGCCGCAGCCGAGGTGGAGACGCAAAGAAAGAGGAGTGTTGGTATAACGAAGCGCCGATTACCCTACCTCCGCATCCAAATCTTGGTTGGCGGCAGACCCAAAGACCAGATCTGCCGCTAAGGTCGAGAAGGCTGGTACTACCGAGTGCTTATTTTTCGTGACACCATATCCTCTGCGGATCGGACACAGGAGGACTGTTGGGGGGGTGAAGTTGGAGGCCGCGAATTAAGGCACGCCTTGTGTTCTGGTGCGCCTTCTCAGACAAGGTGAAGTCCTCTCCCGAGAATTGTGGTGGTCACCATGAGGGTCCGGCGCTGGTGGGGTCATGGATGAGTACGAAAGCGTTCAACTAGCCATACCAATATGCAGCGAAGGTGGGTTTTAGTCATTGCGAGTCCGACATAACTCGTTCTTGCCCCCGCAAGTCGAGCTTGCGTAGGCATTTGCTCATGTGAAAACCTTATTTACGAGACGTCGATTGCAGGTGTTCATGGACTGCAAAAGTAACTTAACATCAGGCGGTAATATTTTATTTTAATAATGATTTACTCATAACTTAATGTTCATTTTTGGAACAAAGACAAACGAAATACCAATTTGAATAATGGACACGAAATTTAAAAGAAGCTCTTACCTAATGAATGAAAGAATCTTAATCCCTCGGTGCTTTGCCAAGAAATTTTACTTGTATAATTAATTAATGTCATCCACTATTTACTTAAATATTTAGGAACTTACTTAAACGGACGAATTCAATTCTCGCTGTTGCAATCCCCTAAAGGATTATTGTGAAACAATTCAATCGAAACACCATAAGAATGATACTTCATACATTCGTCCATTACAACCTATAAAAAGTCGACCGCTGAACATAGGTAAGCCTTCCAAATAGATATTCTTATAGGCGAGATATTTGCTACGCTTGCTAAGTTGGTTGGCAACAGCAGTTTTTTATTAATTTGCGTTATTATCAGAAGGTTGGTGCTGCCCGTCTCCTGTTTCACTTTTCGTCTGTCGCCTTTTACGACACCCACGTAATGAAATGGAGTAATGGATTCTCTTACGCTTATTCTACACGACCAAAAAAATGAAATTATTTTTATAAAAATATAATATCAATCAATATTATTAATATTTCACAAAACGATGACCTATTTCTTTTTTTATATGCTACTAAGCCAGCGCTATTCACTCTTGCCTTGAAGATACCCACACTGTAATCGGATGGAAAGACAGATGCTGGCAACTTATTCCACTCCTTTGCTGTACGCATGATGAACGACGTAGCAAACCGTTTGGTTCGAATGCGTGGTAAGTCAACAACGAAAGGGTGGAGACTGACCGAACGTCTGGTTGTCCGATGGTGGAAGGGAGAGGGGGAATTAAATTATGGAATTCCTGCGCACACCTATCCGACTTACGTTTTTATTCCTTATATATTTATCACTGTATTTTGTTGAAAAAAAATGTCAAAGATGTTAAAATTAAAGAGCTAAAATCCGCGTAAAAACAAGAAGTATCTTACTCAGCTTATAGAGCACCTAAGATTATTTTCTGCTTATGGTGCTAAAGTTTTTACCTAATCGATAATAGATGGTAGACCACAGCATCTGTTCACCAGCGGATGGACATTGTGGTCGTTTGTTACTCTTATTTGTATTATAATTACATTCAAACGGGCTTTTGTTGTACACCAAAAAGTTAATAGGTGTCAAGACTCTTTTTCTTCTAAGGAGTCGGTCTGCGTAAGTACCACCTTCTCACCTATTTTGGCTGTCAAATACTGACAGAACACAAAGTGCAAGCACTGCTGTGTTTAATGAGATGACAATGTATCGGTAGCCTTGGTTGCTTGAAGTTAGGTGCAAATGGCAATAGATTGCAGCAGTCACTTACTTTTTTAACATTTCAGTTTTAAAAATATATGACGGCGCTTGCGCTATTGCAGATGCGGCGGCGCCGGTGTAACTAGACAGAATTATTTTAAACAACACGTACATCGCACACCTGCGCCATTACACCTACGGTGACTACCGTTTGTCTAGCTACTTGTTTTGCTTGTATAAAACGGACGGAGCGGCCGCCGTTAAGGCAGTCTTGGCACTGGCGTGACTCGGTGCACTGGTGTACCAAGCTAGCTTATCCTAGACGCTCACTAATAAACTAAATATAAATCATTAATTATAAAAGTGCCCTGGTGCAATTTATAATTAATAAAACTAAATATTATCTTGTAATCCCAGACTTCTTACTCGGCATGGCCGACCCCTTTCTCCTACATATAAATAATAAAAATAAACATTATATAAGAACAAAATAATAATTTATAAATTTTACAAATTCGTACCAGAAAAATGTCTAAAACAATTTTTATTATAAAGGAGACAAAAATTTAAAACAAAATTTCATTATTTTTCAGTTAAGTAATGCAATATTTATTCACTTTTTTTCACAACACATTAGAATAGAATAGAATAATTTTTCAATTTACACCCCGTCATCCGAAATACAGAATAGAGATAGATGTTTCTATACATGGATGTTTTACGTGACTAGAGTATTTTCAAAATTTTACTGTGGAAGTACTACTTCCACTTTAAAATTAAATCTAAGTTTGTAAGTTACTTCATACTATGACATGAATTTATATTTATAAAGTTGTCCTTTGTTCTTTTTAGAATTAAATTACTTTGTTTGATGTTCATGCACATTTTGTAACAACTACTTATTCACTTGCACCGCTTAATTTTTACTCTGACAGTCTTTATTGAAATTTTTAATATAGAATGACAGAAGTTAGAAATATAAAAGGAATATCAAAGTTACTTACCACATATTAGTGTTCTTCTTCACTATCAGCCTGTAAAAGTTAACTTCTGGAAACGGATTAGGAGGATTTACGATAATCGCCATGCTTGGCAGGTACAGTAGTGTTTGCAATATCAGAAATCTCGTACTTTTGTTGTTATTTGCTGGTAAGGAAAAATAAATAAATAGCTGGTAGTGGCAAGTTAGACCTCAAAGATTTTTCTGCCGCACTAGGAACTACCTGTTGTTTATTGCGGTATTTTTAGAAGTAGTAAGTAAGTAGTAAATACTAGAATTTTATAGACTATTAATTATTGACTTATTAAATTAACGCGATTATATCGCTAAAATTATTTTTATTCTATACCATTATATTTTAACTACAAACGATGTAAAATAAAGTCATTAATTTCATAAAATTTGTTCTACACGGAGAGTGGCCCTGTTATTTAACCTTTCGGTTTATATAAAAGTACTCTGTGTATTAACCGAACCTGGAGCACCGCCCTAAGAAGCATACACGCTGTCTACTTTACCACGGCAGCCTTCGTAAGGTCGAATTCCGAACTTGTTAAGTACAAGTAGTATTGGAAAACTTTCGAAAGATATTTTTTCACCTAGAAGCGAGCATGTGGCTCACCTTATGGTAAATTTCGACCGGCGCTCATGAACAAATGCAACACCAGGGGAATCGCAGGTGCGTTACCGGCCTTTAAAAAAGAATAGGCTCTTTTCTTGAAGGTCCCTAAGTCGTATCGTATCTCATCTCTCCCTTATATCTGACTTATGGTATACTTTTGACTTTTTATTATAAAACTAAGTTTTATAATAAAAAGCAATAAAATTATCTTTATTAAAAACATGTTGATATATTTAGGTTTTTAAATTGATTGACTACATTCGTTAGACACTAATTAAATTCTATGCATTCTGTTTGTCGAGCCGTATCTGTTTATCTAACAGATATACTGACTTATGTATTTGACGAAACTGGTATATACGCAAAACTCTGTGCATTAATAATTATAATTAACTTCATTATTTTATTTAAAAAAAAGAAGATATTGCACCACCCCTGTTTCATATTATTTTATTTCATAACAGACGAGCATGCTAGAGAATTGGATATCCCTAAAATTTTAGGAATATTTTTTTTTATTTCAATATAGATTACTAAAATATTTTCTATTGAAAGTTGTTTATGTATTCTTCACTGGTTACTTAATCCATACTTAAAAATAAAATTGAATTGTCTGACTGTTTTATCGTTCATTATGTTTAGAGGGATATTAAGACATTTTTTAAACTTTATCAATGAAGAATATATTTTTTAGTAAAGTTTATCATTGTAGTGAATTTGTTGGCAAAGCTGACCATAATAAAATAACCTTCCTTTAGTAAGCTTAAATAAATAAGGTGTTCTACAAGAAAGATTTACCCATCCGACTATAAAATGTCTAGATGCTCAAATTCGTTGCATTCTTTGAAATTTTAAAACAGGTATACGCAAAGGTACATGCAAAAATGAACATTCTTCTTATCCAAGTAACAGGCCTTTTATAATAATAATAATGTTTATACACATTTGTTAGTAATTAATATAAACTAAGTTATATAATTAATAGTAAGGGCGAAAAACCAGTGCTCAGTTCTCCTCATTTTTGATGGATACCGTACCGTACACACGCATGTCTATCTTCGATTAAGGACCTAAATTCATATGCGTCGTCATCCCTGAGGAGTAAGATTGATTGCCTTATAACCAGTAAAAAGGATCTCCGGTTCTCGTCCTTAATAACACCAAACGGCAGCTTTGTGCTGCTTTACACCGGTAATCTGAAAGAAGGCTGTAACAAAATATTGTATAAAAATAACATATTCCATGGTATTATAAACTATGGTAATAATATATCGTAAGTTTAACCTTTTTGTTTTGTTTAACACGCTGAAACAGTTCATTGCTGCACACTAAGCTCTCCCAACTTAACGACTATTTACACGGCTATTTTGTAGTATTTTAATGACTAAAATAAAACTAAGGCAGAATGTTTTTTTTTGTTTATGAGCCTAGCAGCTATTCATTTATTATTTCAAATATTTATTTATTGTGAGGGTCTGTAATGATGATGATGATGTTATTTATTCATATTTATATAATTTTATCATAGATAGCTCTATTTCTATTCATTCATTCATTACAGTCTATCAAAAGTCCACGGCCTAACATAGGTCTCACCCATACAATGCCTTATATATTTGCCATGGTTACAACTCTAAGCAGGCGGGTTTTGCAACCGCAATTTATTAATATTTTTATTTGTTACCAGGAAAACGCTGCTGCCATATCCTGTATCATTTACCTGTAACTGATACAGGACTTATTACCCGACTGCCAAGGAAGGATTGTTTTCGCGTTTATCTTGTTTGTATGTATATTTGTTTGTAAATTTATTTATTATTTCGTATCTTCTAAATGGTTGGATGGATTTTGACAGTTAAGGTATCGTTATATTCATCTTAAAAACCCAAGTGTTCCTAGACAGCTGTTTGGAAAAAAAATGGCGGATTTTTGGTGCGAAATAGTTAAAGTTATATGTTTAAATTTAATTAGGAATAATAAATTGGTGGAAAAAGTTTTTGATAGCGTAAAATGGGCCTAAATTTGTGTCGGAACTTGTGCTATCATATGAAATTTAGAATAGTTATAAATATCCGGGACACTAAAAAGTTTAATATAAAATAAATGTTTAATAAAATAAAAAACACGACTGCAAAAAAGATAATTTAAAAGTAATGCACTAAAAAGACCGAAACAAGATTGAGAATAGGAAACAAAATTAAAATAAACTATAAACAAAATACTTAAACCTATACACGTGGTAGAGCATGGAAGGGTCGCCTCGACTGGGGTAGACCACGCCTCACAGAATACCAGCGTAAAATAGCATCTTAACACTGCTGTGTCTTATGGTGAGTGTAGAGAACCGAGACCCTTTACTGGAAAAGAGGCATACCATCTTAGTCCTCACGGGTGAAAACGCATCTGCATTTTGATTCTTTATTGAGGATGGATGTAGATGTCTATGGGTCACAGCAACCACTTACCATCAGGTGGACTGTGTGCTCGTTTGTTACCCTATCCTATAAAAAAAAACTTCGGTTTAACAGACTATATTATGAGCTGAAAACCTTAGTCAATACCCACATTGCTTTTAGTAGCAGCTTGAATCTCAAATAATAAACCGAAAGGAAATTAATATTCCTTGCTACTAAACTTTACTAATACCAACACATTGTAAGGTTACCAGATTTTTCTAGCATTTACCATACTCACCGTTTAGGACACTAACCCACGTAAATGATATAAAATTTGTTTCATTTATGAGATTTTACATAATATTATGTGATGTGATGAACTTATAGCATCACTACTCGCTCTTTTTATATGCGTTGTATTTTATAATTAAACGAGAGGTATATGAGCACAACATAATTTCAGACGAGTCTACATTTTGTATAATGAAAACGTCGAGAAAATGGGGGCTTAATTAGCGGAAAGTACTTTCAAATGGCCTTAACGCGTTAAAAACATACATTCACTGACTTCCTATTAGTTATGTCTGAGTATTTTGAGTACTGCAGACTGCTTTCGGTACAGCAGTTCATCTCGGCATTGCGGTGGCTTAGCATAGAATATTTAACGACAGCCTTTATTATCAATGCTTATCTCTTTCTACTCATTGCTTTATTATTTGTTTAAGAGCTATTATTATTATTTCAGTTTTAATTACGCAATCAATTGTTATCCTCTGTGAGACTTAAAAATACTACTAGTACCGACAAAATAGAGTAACTTTGTTATTTTAATACATACGATCTCCGATCCGAAAAAGAGTGAATCTTTAATGCCAGTCTTGCAAATTGATACATTCTCAAAAAGGTCAAGCCTGGAAAACTGCCACTTTTTTATAGAACAAGGGTGATAAACGAGCACACAGTCTACCTGGTGGTAAGTAGATATTGTGGCCCGTAGACGTCCCCATCTATCCTGGGATAAGAATCAAAGTACAGATGCATTGTTACTCCTGAGATGGAATGCCTCTTTTCCGTCAGGTTATTGATGTCAGCATTTTATAACCGTGCCAATTTTCAATCATCTTTTTTAGAACACAGAGAAAAACCATCAGGATTTGCGAAATTTTACACAGATTGATTTCTGATATTTACGCGAACACTACACATTGAATAAAACTACTTTTACGGATAACACTAAACCCAAGCATACCACTGCAAGACTTCAAGACACAGTAAGTTCATTCTGCGAAGATCGGACCAAAACTAATAATAATTAAAAAAGCTGAAGGTACTCCGGGTTAACTCTGACATCGGGACGTCAATCACCTCAGTACCCCGTGACCATGGGTGCTGTAAAGCACCCGAAACGTCGGGAATTTAATTAAAATAAGTTAATTAAACGCGATAGAATCCGTAAAAGTAGTTTTATTCAATTTTACACAGATTACTTTAAAGTATGACTCTATTCCCGTATAAATACAGTATATGTACCTTTATATATATAATTTTACCTTTTATCATCCTTATCGTTTTTCATTTTAACTGCTCTTATATGATTATCTCTGTTTAGCTTAACGGTTGACTGGGAGAGAATGCTCTGACATTAAGTCCGCTATATTTACTACTTTGTGCATTTGAACGTAAATAAATAAAATAAAGTTTAAAAAAGAAACCATCAAATTAGCGATTTATATTTTCACTTTGGATATGATCCTTAAATTCAGGTCAGTATACAACATTAAAACCGAATGAAACATATTTCATTAATAATCAGACAAGCCGTTCCTGCCGGACTGGAAGTTTAGTATGAATAATTCATGCGAATGACTCTGTTTTTATGAAACCAAAGCGTCTTTCTGTCTTCATTCCGTGAGCTGGCCGCTTCTCAATTCAAAAAGCAGAAATAAAACTACTACTAACTAGCTGCAGCATAAATTAAGTGAAAACTGCTCTTAAATTTAATCTTTCCTTGGAAATAATGTGTGGCAGGATAATATTTTATGTACATATATATAAATATTCATAATGGATATGACTGACTCTTGCATTTATTAATTACGTACATTAACTGTGTAATGGCGGTGTAAGAATACCCGTTACCTGATACTGTCCCGTGGGTTTCGTACGAGGCTACAGAGAGAAACTGAAACAGGAGATGGACAGTAGCATCTTCCCGATAACAACCCAAAATTATAAAAAAGGGGATTGCCAATCCGCCTGCCAAACGTGACAATTATGGGGCACTCTATTTGGAGGCGTATATTCAGCAGTAGATTTTTATAAGTTGCAATGAATGGGTGGCATATTATGTACGTAGAATATTTTAATCGCTTAATTATATTTATAAGAAGAAATTCTTTAATAATAATACCTTTTTTAATTAAGCCAGAAATTGAATAGTATTAAATACGTATATGTATAGCGTAAATTTCATTTCATGGGGGGGATATAACCGATGGGGAAAAATGGTTCTCGAGTGGCAGCCTCGTACCGGTAGGCGAAGTGTAGAACGTCCCCCCACTAGATGGAGTGACGACCTGGTAAGACATGCAAGAAGTCGATGTATGCAGGTGGCTCAGAACCGTGCTTTGTGGCATTACTTGGGGGAGGCCTATGTTCAGCAGTGGACTTGTGAAGGGCTGTAATGGTGATGATGATAGCGTAAATTGCAACAATGCTCATATCCGTTAAAAGTTCAATTTCATATTCAAGAGACTGTTACAAGTTGAGTATAGAAACTATAGACATATTTGAAATTACCCTCACGTATCGATTTATCATTTCGTTTAATAGGCAGCGAGTTTCTTACTGGAGTATGTTCTTTTTTATAGGATAAGGAAGACAAACGAGCACACAGTCCACCTGATGGTAAGTGGTTGCTGTGGCCCATAGACATCACCTTCTACCCGCGATTACGAATCAAAATGCAGACGCGTTGTTACCCGAGAGGATTAAGATGGAATAGCTCGTTTCCAGTAAAAAGGGTATCCGGTTCTCTACACTCACCATGCGAAACACAGCAGCGTTAAGCTGCTATTTTACGCTGGTATTCTGTGAGAGCGTGGTCCCTCCTCGGTCATTCGTGCTACAACTATACAAGTAATATAGCTTTAGCATGGCTCTACCACGTAATAATATGTATTTCAACTTTGTTATTATTTAAAACCTAACTTAATAATGATTCCATTCAGACCATTGTCTTTAACTCAAACAACGTTTACGTAATAAATAAGTGAACTAAAGTGGAATAGGAAACCATAAATATTTATTTTAATTTATCCTTAATACAAATATAATTTATATATTATTATTTATACTTGCGAATGTTGTTTATTGATGAAAGTGAAATTAAATCTTCATTTATACAGAATTAACACGTTTTATTTTCACTTAATTTTTTATTTACTATATATCCAAAGCTGATTCCCACTTGTTCTACTGATAAGTTCATCGCTGAACTAGTAAAACTGTGTACAGCAAAAGAGTGGAAAATCTGCCGGCGTATGTCTTTCCGTCCGATTACAATCTGGGCATATTCAAGGCAAGAGTAAATAGCCCAAATCGTGACATTTTGTTTGAACAGAATGTAAATACTTTAGGAGATTTATATTCTGTAAACCACGAAAAGTCGCACTAGTTCAACGATGGTTCAACGAATACCGTTACTGTTACCGTTATAGCCTATTAATAACCATTGCTGAACATAGGCCTCCTCCATAGATTGCCTCATATGGGGATATTTGACATAGTTGCTATGCTTTGCAAGCGAGTTGGCAACTGCCGTTTTTTTTTTTTGTCGTTATTTGGAAGACGCTGCTGCTGCGCATCTCCTGATTTGTTTCCTTCTGTCGCTTCTTACGATACCCAAGGGATGATATGGGGTAGTGGATATTCTTACACCGCTGCTACACGGTAAGTTCAACGTATAATATTCAATTAAATAAAAAGTATATTTTATAGGAATTAAACATACGGGAACGTGGAGGAAAAATTAATTCAGTTTGATACCCAGAGTTTTTTTAGGTGATTCACATAAAAAATCGGTAGACTAGGGCGCTGTCCTGAGTATCGCAGTATTTGATCAACATTATTACATAGATTTGACAATAATTAGAAGGCGATAATATACCATATTATGAACTTTATATCATATTATCGTTTTGGTCAAACAAAATATCATTTTTACGCAGAAAATATAACGCGGAAAGAACACGAGAAACTTATATGAAGGCACGTTCAAAGTCCAATTTTAAATTATGTCGTTAACTTTGCGAGAAACTGCTTTGGACGCTACTTAAATTTACCGCAAGGAACTTTCTTACTGTGCCTCAAAGAAGTTAAAATGACTTATTACATGACACCTTCATATAATTTTTCAGTTGAAAACTAATGGGCATTCCTATTAAACTGACAACTCGACAAAAGACAATTTGTCACTACGGAAGTAGCCGGTTTTTAATTACTCTTACTATGCAAGTTTTTTTTTAAAGTAATGTAAATACATAAAATCTAAACTGCCTACACTTTCGTACAAGAAGGCTTTGTAAAGCTGGAGGCTCATTTTTGGGTGGATGTATAACTTATTATAACCGTTACCGCACAGCCTATTAAAGCCCACTGCTGAACATAGGCCTTCCTCATAGATTGCCTCATAGGGGTATATTTGCAATAGCTGCCACGCTTGGTTAGCGGGTTGGCAACCGCAGTTTTTTATTTTTAATCTTTATTAGGTAGACGCTGCTGCCCATCTCCTAATTTGTTTCCCTCTGTCGTCTCTTACGTCACCCACGGGATGATATACGTATTGACGGCTCCGTGGCGCAGTGGTTCAGGAATGAGTTGTTACGCTGGGGGCCGCGGGTTCGAATCCCGCAGGGAACAAGTATTTGTATGGCCTACAAATAAATTGCTCCGGGTCTGGATGTTTGTCCTCGTGCAATTTATGTTTGTAAGCTGCCTCCACGATACAGGAGAAAATCCTAGTGTAGGGGTAACTTTGTCAAAAAGAGAAAATAATGAAAAGTTATGGGGTAGTGGTTATTCTTACACCACCATTAATTTTTTGTAACATTGTTTATAACAAGACTCTGTAATGTCATCACTGATATGCCTTTGCATAAATTCAAGGCGCATATAATATTATAACAAGCATTATTATGAAGAAATAATGCATAGTGAGCTTCTTTAGACTTTTTTACTTGTGTTTAATATATTTTATATTTAACACGCATTTCACTTTTTATTGCTTTTTCAACTTCCTTACTTATTGAACTCAACAAGTTTTTGGAGTTTATTAAGACGCGTTTATCCTCTTCTCCATCGTCTTCTTCTGGGATTACAATAGATGAGTTCCGTCTCGGTGATTCCTGCTGACAATCAAGGCAAGTCCACTCCAGGCTGGAGGCCGCTTTCAGTGCTGCGATTTGTTTGTTTGTCAAGCCACTGCATTTCGTGTTAAGATGCACAATTTTTTCACACCTACTACACTCCAATCCGGGAAGAGATTTTGTAAATGATTTTTTACAGATATCACATTTGGACATTGTAGGTACTTTGAAGTAATCCGATTTACTCATTACAAAAGCGTGTAGCACTTACGACTGTCGACCGACGACTATTTATTAACAGAAACAGAAACAGAAACAGAAACTTTTTTATTCAATATAGATTATAAATAATACTTATTGAAAGTCACTCTTTTGTCTAATTACCATATTATAAATCCATATTATATATATTTATACTATTTTCTAGATCTATTTCATTATTTATTCTAATTTGAGAAGAATTTTCATTCTTGCGTAGGTATATAATTCCTAGAGATGAATAATTGCAATAAACATTTTATTAAATTATAAAAGTGACTTTTTTGTTTCATAAAATTATATAATTATAAAATGTAAGTCATATTTTGCTGTAGGTCTTTCATTTTTTGCCCCTTTTTAATTTTTTGCCGTGCCGTAGCAACCCGTAGGTTTCGTATAGCGACAAAAGGAAACTGAAACAAGAGGGGCAGCATCATCTTCCTGATAACAGCACAAAATATTTAAATACTGCTGTAACCGACCCGCCTGCCAAGCGCGACAATAATTGAAAATATCTCTCCTGTGAACCGATGTTCTGCGATTAACTTTTGATAGGCTATAAAGATTATGATGATGTTTAAAGATGATCTATATCTTTCTTTTTTAAGAGTAACCGCGGCTTATTATATCCTTGTTGTTATTAGAAAGACACTGGTATGTTCTGATATGATCTCCTAGTATGTTTCACTATGTCGGCTCTTACGACACTTGCGGGACGATAAAGGGTAAAGGATATTCTTATACCATCACTACAAGGTAACTCTACAGTCTAGATTTATGTACTTAGTGTTATTTTTTTTGTTTTAGGATCACCATCGACGCTCTGTGAAGTAAATAACATAAACACTCACGCCTGTCACCCAGAGAAGTAAGCAGAGACTATGAACTTCAATTTGGCACGATCCTGACACACCTCTCTCGCCTCTTCCACATCCATATACCTACGCATACACGCTCGTCGGTTAAGGGTACTCTTAATTTGGCCCATTTTCAATATATCGCCAATTTGGTCGATAAATTTCCGCATAGGGCGTCCCTTCCCGACTCTGCCGTTCACCTCTGCTACATAAATTTGCTTTGTCACTCTTTCTTCATTCATTCTTTCTACATGACAAAACCACCGAAGCATTCCTTTCTTAATCCTGGTCACAAGATCATCTTGCAAACCACACTCTTCTCTTATCACACAATTTCTCACTCTGTCATTCAGATTCAGCCCTAACATACTCCTTAATGACCGCATTTCTACAGCATTTATTCTACTCTCGTGATTCTTCTGCCACACCCAACTTTCACTACCATACATACAAGTAGGGACTAACACAGCATTGTGAATTGCCATACGTGCCTTTTTGGACATTCTGACTTTCCACAATAGAGTGTAGCCCCATTTTCTATTTCCTGCGTTCACTCGTCGTTCTATATCCTTATCATGTCTGCCATCCCTAAATGCACATCCCAAATACACAAACTCATCTACTTGCTCGACCAACCCTTATATCTTATTTCATATATCGTTTTACTTTCTTCTCTTTCAAAACCATAACTTTGTCTTACTTGCGTTCACTTTCATTCCCTTTCTTTTAATGACCGTTCAATGTAACCATCATTTGCAACTCGGCCGACGACACATGAATATGACTTGATCATCGGCGTACAAAGGCATTTGATGGTTAACTCACCCATTCTTAACCCGCATTCTTCAATTTCAAATTTTCCAAACAACTTTCCATAAACAGGTTGAACAGCCACGGGAAGCCACACAGCCCTGTCTGACACCTTTATGGATGCCAAACCAGTCCGAGTAGGCCCCTGATCCTGACACATGCACTGAGTACAGAGACTTCAATGCCTGTATCAACCCAGCGCGCTCAACCCATTTGAGTTCAGTGTTTCCATAACACATCCCTGTCCACTCCATAAGCCTTTCCAGGTCCACGAACGCAAAAACCTTTTGGTTTTGGCCAAAACTTCTATGATCATGCGCATGGAAAAGACCTGATCCGTTCATCCCATTCCTTTCTAAACCCGCTTGCACATCCCAAATTTTTCTATCAGTATCTTTTATAACTCTTTCAATTAACACCTTAGCATATAGTTTTCCCACAATGCTAAGAAGGCTGATACCACGGTAGTTTTACAGTCCTGCTGCGATCCTTTTCCCTATATAGAGGGACTATCACGGCTTTGCACCAGTCTCTCGGTACCATTAAGTTCCCAACACAAATTAAACAAAGGTACAGCAGGTCTGCCACCACTATCTCTGCCCTTAGATATATCTAGATATATCTAGATACTCTATCATATCCGGCTGCCTTACCTGCTTTCATACTTTTCATTGCTTACAATTTCATCTATACTTATCTCTATATCTCTTCTCTTCTTTCGGAATTCTATTTCATTTAATTCAAACGTCTCATTACTCATAAACACGCTTTCAAAGTATTCTTCCATCTTCTTAAACTCGACACTTCGTCATTCAGAATACAGCCATTCGGGTCTCGTACAGCATTTATTCTACTCTCGTGATTCTTCTGCCACACCCAACTTTCACTACCATACATACAAGTAGGGACTAACACAGCATTGTGAATTGCCATACGTGCCTTTTTGGACACATTCTGACTTTCCACAATAGAGTGTAGAGCCCCATTTTCTCTATTTCCTGCGTTCACTCGTCGTTCTATATCCTTATCATGTCTGCCATCCCTGCTAAATGCACATCCCAAATACACAAACTCATCTACTTGCTCGACCAATTCCCCTTATATTCTTATTTCATATATCGTTTTACTTTCTTCTCTTTCAAAAACCATAACTTTCGTCTTACTTGCGTTCACTTTCATTCCCCTTTCTTTTAATGACCCGTTCATTAATGTAACCATCATTTGCAACTCGGCCGCCGACGACACGAATATGACTTGATCATCGGCGTACAAAAGGCATTTGATGGTTAACTCACCCATTCTTAACCCGCATTCTTCAACTTTCAAATTTTCCAAACAACTTTCCATAAACAGGTTGAACAGCCACGGGGAAGCCACACAGCCCTGTCTGACACCTTTATGGATGCCAAACCAGTCCGAGTAGGCCCCGTTGATCCTGACACATGCACTGGAGTACAGAGACTTCAATGCCTGTATCAACCCAGCGCTCAACCCATTTGAGTTCAGTGTTTTCCATAACACATCCCTGTCCACTCTGTCATAAGCCTTTTCCAGGTCCACGAACGCAAAAAAACCTTTTGGTTTTTGGCCAAAAACTTCTCTGCGATCATGCGCATGGAAAAGACCTGATCCGTTCATCCCATTCCCTTTCTAAATCCCGCTTGCACATCCCAAATTTTTCTATCAGTATCTTTTATAACTCTTTCAATTAACACCTTAGCATATAGTTTTCCCACAATGCTAAGAAGGCTGATACCACGGTAGTTTTTACAGTCCTGCTGCGATCCTTTTCCTTTATATAGAGGGACTATCACGGCTTTGCACCAGTCTCTCGGTACCCGCTTAAGTTCCCAACACAAATTAAACAAGGTGTACAGCAGGTCTGCCACCACTATCTCTCCAGCCCTTAGATATATCTAGATATATCTAGATACTCTATCATATCCGGCTGCCTTACCTGCTTTCATACTTTTCATTGCTTTCATAATTTCATCTATACTTATCTCTATATCTCTTTCCTCTTCTTTCGGAATTTCTATTTCATTTAATTCAAACGTCTCATTACTCATAAACACGCTTTCAAAGTATTCTTTCCATCTTCTTAAACTCGACACTTCGTCATTCAGAATACAGCCATTCGGGTCTCGTATAGCATTCATTCTAGGCTGTTTTGAATGTCCCCTGGCAGTTCTTACAAGTTTTCAGAACATTTTAATATTTGCCGAGAAGATATCCGATTATCTTCTGTCATTCTTATTCGTTCTTTCTTGCTTTTTCCTTTCAACTACTTCTTTTACTCTCTTATTTAGATGTCTAAAGACTGCCCTTTTTCTTTCAATATCATCATTCATACCGCTAGAATAACTAGCCTTGGTTGCTAATAAATCGAGCCCTGCTCTCTTCTTTGCTTCTACTTTCATCCGTACCTCATCATCCCACCATAAAGTGTTATTTTTCCTTTCATTCGTTCTCTTACTTACACCACAGACTTCGGTAGCTGCATCCACCAAACCTTTCTTGACATTATACCACACAGTCTCCAAGTCTAAATGATTCATACACAATTCATCCATATCACTTATATTTTCTCTCAGTCTACATTTGAACTTCTCGTGAGGAGGCTTTCACCATTCTCATTTATACTTTCATCACCAAACGTTCCCAATATTCTTTCATAATCAAGCCTCTTCACACTAACCCTTCCATTAAAATCTCCTAATATAACAATATTTTCATTACCCTTACATTTCATTAGCATCACCATCTCCCAAAACTGCTCTCGGATATAAGTGGGCTTAGACATGTCGGGGGCGTAGACCCCTAGAACAAACAACTTCTTTAAGCCCACTTTCATTCGTATCCACAGCAGTCCCGGGCTTACTCATTCATACTCTTTCACACAATGACCCATTCTTTCTGAAAGGATGATACCGACTCCCTGGCATGCCCGCTCGGTCTCGTCTACACCAGACCAGTACGCGGTATACATGCCATTTGTAGTGGCATCCTATCCCTTCCGTTTCGTCTCATTTACACATAACGCATCTATTCCTCTATCATACATCATATCGCATACTTCACCTATCTTATCATTCATTGCTCCACATACATTCAGCGTAGCCAGACGGGCTCCCGCAATCCACTTTTTGGCCCTCCGGGAGACAGAACGTGACGGGTGGCGAACCTCGTCACCGGTTTTCCTCCCGGAGATTCTCCGCACCCCTGGGTATTTGCCACAGTTGTCACACTTGGTAGGCGGATTGACAACCGCAGATTTTTTTTATTTTCAAATGTTATGGGAAAGACACTACTGCCCATCTCCTGGTGTGTTTCCCTCTATTCTCATACAATACCCACGGGAGGATATGGGGTAGTGGATATTCTTATACTACCGCTACACAGTTTAACACCACTCACTATCTATGTAAATTTCAATAAATATAGGTAATGACATTCAATAAACTGAACCAACAAATTGTAACTGAATTTAAGTGAAAAATTTTAACCAAAGTTTTACATTAAATAATAAACAATGGGAATTCAACCTTAATTTAGTAAAAACAACATCTTCATTGGTGAAACCACGGTGAAACTGTACAGCGTTATTTTTTGTGAAAATAAGTCAACAACTTTTCTATCATATTTATCTATATAAGTAAATCGGTTACTCCATTTATTTGATGCCAAAACGAAGTTTTTTAAATTTTACATCTGATAAAAATTAAATAAAAGACTTTGTTCAATTTTATAACTCGGCTGTGGATCAGTAAGACATTTAAGATTGTAATCATCAGAATTACTAAAGCACTGTTTCTTCTTTTCTTTCTTTATCAGCCCGCTTTTCGACACAAAATTAACAAAAACATTGATAAATTAAAAATAGTTAATATCGGATGTTATTCCTATGATTTATAAGTATGAACTAAAGCAAATAACTTTGTAGCACTTTTTATTTACTTGATAAACTAACCACAGTAATTATACTTCACTTTAAAGTACATACAGCTAATAGCATAGTTGCGCACTTATAGACAGTGAACTGACGACTGAACCATCATTAAGATAATATAGCAGTTCCTTTTATAGAGTACAACCACATGAGTTTCTATACTCATGTGGTTGTACTCTATAAAAGAAGTATTGTAGTATAAAAGAAGTTGTGAGTATAGAAACTCATGTGGTACAACGCTGTTACGATTACCCACAAATCTTATCATTAAATCTGAAGTATATGTACACCTAATAATCCTTTATGTATAATATAATTTATTATATGGATGTCTATGATTTAAAATCCATTGGTAACATATGATATTTTAATTCTAACGAATTATTCCTATGATTTATTAGTTCTAAGGGATTACCGTGTAAAAGCAGTGTAAGAATATCCACTATCCCATATCATCCCGTGGGTGTCGTAGAAGCCAACTGAGGGAAACAAATCAGGAGATGGGCAGCAGCGTCTTCCTAATAACGACTAAAAATAAAAAACTGCGATTGCCAACCCGCTTGCCAAGCGTGCCAACTATGTCAAATATCCTCCCTCCCTATAAGACAAGTTACGGGAGAGGCCTATGTTCAGCATTGGACTTTAATAGGCTGTAACGGTAACGGTAACGGCAAGGAATTATAGTACATTTTCATAAAAACCAATCAATAAGAGTGAACCAGTCTGCAGAGTGTAAGCATATGAATGTTGCTTGAAACCAAGAAACAAAATTAAACCAGTTTGCAGAAGGTAAACATGTGATTGTTGCTCGAAACCAAACAACAAGATTGTTTGGTTACGAGCACCACAAAATTACCGTGTAGTGGGAGTGAAAAATATTGAAAGTTTTATTTTTATTAATTCGCCAAGCCCACTGAATACCATTGGTGTGGTAGTCCACAGGTTATCACTGAGGCAGGATCCTTTTTGGCTTCACACAACAGCATTGTTACCATTTTGTAATTTTTACTACGAATTTCTATGTTCCTTCATGTTGTGTGTTGGTCAAAAAATGTTTTTTCTTTCTTTCTTATTTCTTTCTTTACTTGGAGCAGCAACCTCGGGCCATCCTTTTGCCTCAGACAAGTCACGTGGATTGTTCTTCATTCACCGTGGTTGACTATTCTACGACTAATTAGCCTTCTTGCTCCGACAAGGCGGGAACCCGTTTGGAGATACCTATTATACGTCTATCCTTCATTAAGAATCAAGATGCAGATGCATTGTTACTCCTCATCCTTAAGGACTAAGATGGAATGCCTCGTTGCCAATAAAATTTTGTTGTTATTATTACATTTTATATAATAGGCCTGGCTGACAGATGGAATCTCTTTAATATATTATTTCACTTTTAACTCAATATTGATTTCTTTGATAAGGTAATAAATATAAAATGACGCTTAATCAAGCGGAACAACGGACACAAATAAATGAGAAGAATTATGTCGGCGATCCCTTTTCTGAATTGGAACGAGGGTAAAATTGCTTTTAACAGCAGTTATCAAAAAGCGCTTGATTAATGTCCATACTGATTCTTTCGCGGACTGCTTTTGTCCATACGGTCTCTGAACATAAATTTAAATTATTATTATTTAGTACAACGTAGAAGTAAGGGTGATAAACGAGCACTGTTCATAATTCACAGTTTCACAGTTAACCTGATAATATGTGGATACTGTGGTCCATAATCATCAGCACCTATCATAGATTGAGAAACAAAATGCAGATGCGTTTACACTTCACTCGCTCGTAGGTCCGCTCTAGATCGCTTGACCATGAGATTCGGTCACGGTACTAACGGGTGGCTGTCGCGTGTCATTAAAATGACGATATCTCAGAAATTTTGTATGGGGTCTACATCGCTCATTTGGAGAAACATAAATGAGTTACTTATTATGACAAAGTACTTAGAAAGTGTATTAACGTTAGGAGAAGCAAACACATGAATCAAATCCCGACAATTTATCGGTTGAAATGGCGCTAACGTCGTTATTGTATTTATTCTAATTCGCGAAAAAACATGAGTGAGTTTTGTGGAACACTCGGTTGGAACGAAGTTCCTTTCGTAGTATATTATTATTGATAAACGTATTATATTATTGATTAACAAAATACAAATAAATGAATTACTAACGTCTATTAAAATGAAGCGTCATATAAAATAATATTTCTTTCATGGTAAGATAAGAAAACGTGCGAACGAGATGGATATTATTCCATCTCGCTCGCACTATAGAAAGAGTCGTGACGGAAATATCTTACACTTTTTCTCGCCTAGCCCCCATCCGCCAAATTCGTACCGTGCGATAAGGAACTTCGTTCCAAAAAACATATAGGCACAGAGTAAAGAATTACTCATGTGGTATTAGGTCAGTTGTGCGGAAGTCCTGAACGTGTTGTTATGTTTCGTGCAACATTGACGTAACGGTAATTATGACATTATTTTGTGTTATTTTTGGGGCTACAACTACAGATTGAACATTTTCGTCATTGTTGTCCCAAAAAATATTTATGTTTTTGCTGAAGCAACGACATAATTTGAATTTTTCTTAGCAATGTCGTTGTTGCCCAAAAAATATACTTATTTAGTTCAAATACGCTTAAACATTGCTTGATGAATTTATTTATATAAGAGCAAGATAGGCAATGATATGATATTATGAGCTATTTTCACTATCTTTGAATTAGGATCACGTATTTTTGTTGTGTTTTTGTGTAGTCTTTTTGGTGTAGGTATTACATTTCACGAGCGTGCGTCAATCATTGTTAACCTTATAACAATGTGAATAAAAGTCACAAGACGCGCGCTCGCAATTTACGATTTGTAACGATTTAATTTTTTAGGTTTCTTATAATAATGAAAAGACATGGTAAAAAGTTGGTTAGTTTACTAATGGGTATATAGAACCACTATCTTTTGGTACATTGACTAATTTAAATAATATCGATATTGTTGGTGTTGCGAATCAGAGTAGGAACGGTAGGTATTAAATAGGCAGACTGCCAGATTTCATTATTAGTTTTGGTTTTGTATTGCAATAATCATGACTTTTCTTTTGGCCAATAGAGAAGAACCATTATTGCCCATTAGTTGGGAGTATTTATCATAACTAGTCAAGACCGCGATTCTCTCCGTATCAAAATTAAGATATTTCAAGCGCATTTAATAACGTCGCATAGTATGAAACAAGTCAACACCAATCAGATACATTTGAATTCCAACCTGCTCGTGACCTTAGCCAATTTTTATTTTTTATTTAAATGTAATAAAGAAGTTGCTGCTACCAATCTTCTCGTTATGTTTCCCTCTGTCGCCTCTTGTGACACCCACGGAACGATATGGGGTAGTTGATATTGTTACACCGTCACAACACAATTAAAATTGCAATTCACAATTTCTCTGGTGTCTTCAGTTTGCTCGCGTACTGTGCACTTTACCGGGGTACTTAGCCTTTGAGCTGCAATGGGTCTCACACACTCGTACATATTCTGGTAGTTAGAAATTGTGAGCAATGTAAACATTTATACTTTCATGCAAATACAGTAGTAATAAATAATAATGCAGAGCTTAGTAGTGAACGTGCTATTTTCTCAAACACACGAATGCATAAATTTTAAATTTCTATAAATAGTCTGGTAATATACTGGTCATAGGCAACAAGAAACCTGTAAGTAGGCCTCAGCTTTGCGATCACCAATACACATCCTTAGTGTAATGAAGAGATGGTGAAAATAAAATATATTTATAATATAACTATATATAATAATTAATAATATGAAAATATCATTAAAACTATCTATATTATTTCTTATAGTGATTTCAGCTTCATGTACCACCTCTTCCTGTTGAAACTACACAAGCGGCGCGTTAAGTTGAGAGGCTATTTATATTTTAAACCGTAAAAATTAATCCATCAAAAAAAATTATAAAATAATATTTCCTTTTCCATTTTCCTTTGAATAAAATGTTCAGGTTTAGGCTTAAAACATGTTTTTCATATTACTCTTTGTAACTTAGTTTGTTATGATATAGTCAATTATTAGTATTTTAATCTAAGTTTAATAACTCTTAGATAAAATATTTTCTTATATTTTTTTCTTGATAACCCTAAAATAGATCAAATCATCCCGTAGGTGTCATAAGAGGCAACAGAGGGAAACTGATACAGGATATGGGCAGCAGCATCTTGCTGACAACAGGTCAAAATAATAAAGAAATACGGTTGTCAACGTGCTTGCCAAGCGTGTTAACAATGGCAAATTCTTACCAATGCTCTTTAGGGGAAGCCAATGTTCAGTAGTGGATTTTTGTAGGCTGATGGGATGAAAATTATAAATAAAAATGTTATAGGACAGGGCAATAAATTTCGTTACTTTTTATTTAAATGTGTGCAAAATGTGTTAAATGTTAAATGGCTTAACCACTGTATTAAACTTGAAATTAATGGTTGAACGTACTCTTATACATACCATTTATTTTAAAGAGGGCACTTTACACGCGATACTGTAGGAAACTTTAAAACGGGAGTTATGTTTTAAAATTATATCTACCCCAAATGATTACAATCTAATCAAAAAGCAATAAAAATTCATAATAAACGTATTATTTAGAAATAGAAATACTTTTAAAATGAAAACATCTAAAAGCCATATTAAGATATAATAAATTTAAAGTACGGTGCACATTTCTATTGCTTGTTATCTTGTCTAGTAATTAAAGTGGTGCAAAACTTTAACAAACTTTACATAAATTTCATGTTGCCTCTGTCTACTTTCCTTCAAAGAATCCTTTCGTAATTACCCATACACTTACTACGAACAAGGTAGCGCTTTAAATGCTAGAACGATTTAAAACATATTCTTCTTCTTCATCGTCAGCTCGTTAGAGTCAAACTGCTGCTCAAACTACAACTCACTGCTTTCACAGTACCAAAAGTCACGCACCTTGTTACCCGTATGGTTATTATAATTCCTGCTTACACTAGCTGGCGATAGCACCATTTATTGAAGGCCGAAAGACTTTTCCAACAGCCGCCTCTTACAAAACCCACGGGACAAAATGAAATAGTGGATTCCTTTACGACGTCACCACAAAATATAGTATTATAATTTAATTGTATAATTTTTACGTGGTAGAGCCCCGCTACAGCATTATTATGGCTACAGCACGAGCACGCTCTCACAAAATACCATCGTGTAATAGTAGCTTAATACTTCACTTTTTCATATGGTGAGTGTAGAAAACCAGAAACCCTGCTTACTTCATACGAGGCATTCCATCTTGGGTCTCAGAAGTGACAATGCGTCTGCATTTTGATTTCTAATCAAAGATTAATGGATAGGATAGATGTATCTGCTTACCATCATGTACATTTTGTGCTCGTTTGTCACGCATTTATTATTATTTAACTTCTTACGACACCCACGGGACGGAATGTAATAGTTGATCGTTAACGCCGTCACCGCAATATAATAATATAATATTATACGTTATTAAAAATTCAATTGAGACGTGTTATCTCAAGGAGTACGCATTTTTATCTACGCATACACGCTCGTCGGTTAAGGGTACTCCTAATCTGGCCATTTTCAATATATCGCCAATTTGGTCGATAAACCTTCGTCTAGGGCGTCCCTTCCCGACTCTTCCGTTCACTTCTGCAACATAAATTTGCTTTGTCACTCTTTCCTCGTTCATTCTTTCTACATGGCCAAACCACCGAAGCATTCCTTTCTTAATCCTGGTCAAAACGTCATCTTGCAAACCACACTTTTCTCTTATCACACTATTTCTCACCCTGTCATTCAGATTCAACCCTAGCATACTCCTTAATGACCGCATTTCTACAGCATTTATTCTACTCTCATGCTTCTTCTGCCAGACCCGACTTTCACTACCATACATTAAAGTAGGGACTAACACAGCACTATGAATTGCCAAACGTGCCTTTTTTGACACATTCTGACTATTCATAATAGCGTGTAGAGCCCCATTCACTCTATTTCCTGCGTTCACTCGTCGTTCTATATCCTTATCATATCTACCATCCCTGGTAAATAAACATCCCAAATATACAAACTCATCCACTTGCTCAATCAACTCCCCTTCTATTCTTATTTCACATAACGTTTTACTTTCTTCTCTTTCAAAAACCATCACTTTCGTCTTACTTGCGTTCACTTTCACCCTTTCTTTTAATGACCAGTTCATTAAAGTAACCATCATTTGCAACTCCGCCGCCGACGATGCAAATATGACTTGATCATCGGCGTACAAAAGGCATTTGATGGTTAACTCACCCATTCTCAACCCACATACTTCAACTTTCAAAGTTTGCAAACAACTGTCCATAAATAGGTTAAACAGCCAGGGGAAGCTACAGCCCTGTCTGACACCTTTTGGATGCCAAACCAGTCCGAGTAGACCCCGTTGATCCTGACACAAGCACTAGAGTCCCTATAAAGAGACCTTAATGCCTGTATCAAACCAACGCTCAACCCAAATGAGTTCAGTGTTTGCCATAACACATTCCTGTCCACTCTGTCATAAGCCTTTTCCAAGTCCATGAACGCACAAAATACTTTCTTGTTTTTGGCCAAAAACTTCTCCGCAATCATGCGCATGGAAAGACTTGGTCCGTACACCCCATCCCTTTCTAAATCCAGCTTGCACATCCCAAATTTTTCCATCAGTTTCTTCCATAACTCTTTCAATTAACACCTTAGCATACAGTTTACCCACAGTGCTTAGCAAGCTAATGCAACGGGTAGTTTTTACAGTCCTGCTGTGACCCTTTTCCCTTATATATTGGGACTATAACGGCTTTGCACCAGTCTTCTGGTACCGATTCAGTTCCCAACATATATTAAACAAGTGTACAGCAGGCCTGCCACACTCCCTCTCCAGCCCTTAGCATTTTGAGTGATACTCTATCATATCCGGCTGCCTTACCTGCTTTCATGCTTTTCATTGCTTTCATTATTTCATCTACACTTATCTCCCTACCTCTCTCCACTTCTTTCGGAATTTCTATTTCACTTAATTCAGACGACTCTTTACTCATAAACACGCTTTCAAAGTATTCCTTCCATCTCTTTAAATTAGAGACTTCATCATTCAGCATACAGCCATTCGCGTCTTGTATAGCATTCATTCTAGGCTGTATTGAATTTTCCCTGGCAGTTCTTACGAGTTTCCAGAACATTTTAATATTTGCCTGGAAGTTATCAGATATCCTTCTATCATTCTTATCCGTTCTTTCTTGCTTTTTCCTTTCAACAACTTCTTTTACTCTCTTATTTATACGTCTAATATCTGCCTTTTTTCTTTCAAGCTCATCAATCATACCGCTAGAATTACCAGCTTTGGTTGCTAGTAAATCTAGCCATGCTATCTTCTTTGCTTCAACTTCCATCCGTACCTCATCATCCCACCACAACGTATTATTTTTCCTTTCATTCGTTCTCTTAGTTACACCACATACTTCGGTGGCTGCATCCACCAAACCTTTCTTGACATTATACCACACAGTCTCCAAGTCTAAATCATTCATACACAATTCATCCATAACACTTATATTTTCTCTCAGTCTACATTTGAACTTCTCTTTCACACCTTCATCTTGTAACCTCTCTATTCTTATACGCTGTAACGCAGTGGTAGACACAGATGTTCGATGCCGCCAACGCTTGAATAGACCATTAATTCGGCATAAGACCAAGTAATGATCCGTCCCTACGTTGGACCCCCGGTAAACCCTTGTATCTACCACTGCGCTCCTCATTCTTTCATCCACAATTATAAAGGCAAGTTAATAATGCTTCTATTCGTATTCATTTACATTTCATAATTTGGTTGATAATTTGTTCACCACATTACTTTGTGCCAACAAGTGCGTGATTACAGTGATTACATTGTCCTACACTGCTAGCCGTATGAGGAAGATTAAAGTCGCTCACCGTGCTATAGAGAATGCTTACTCTGAGTTTCTTTATGTGATAGAATTCGTGATAAAGATATCGACAGTAGAACGATAGTAAATTAGTTTTTGTAAATACAATGGTTTTAATTGAATAATTACAATATATCTTCGGCATTTCACAAACCAGCCGTTAGCAAACACACGAAGCCGTTTTTAAAACGAATCATACAATCTGTCAACAATTATCCATTATGCTTTGTTTCGACTGTCTAGTTGATCTCGTGGTAGTAAACGTAATTAAAACGACCCAAAATCAGTTATTGGTTTTTTTCAAGAAATTTTTCCCTACGCCTGTATTCTCTCCGGTCGTGTCGGATTACCGTCCCAACAGAATATGAGAGAAAGGGTATAGAGAGTGCACCTGTACTTGCGCACTATACACTCGAGCACTATAATCCTGTTCAGCGCAGATGGCTAGTCTTCGTAGAGACTGGCTCTTAAGAGGGATATTTGCCATAGTTGCCACATGGGATGGCAACCGCAGTTTTTATTTTTTAGTTGTTATCAGAAAGGCGATGCTACTCATCTCCGGGTTTGTTCCCCTTTGTCACCTTTTACGACAACCACGGGGCGAACAAAATGACATTATAAAGTTATATGGGACTCCTGAAATATCAACTTTTTCAAAAGAAATTTAAGAGGAAAGAAATCATTAATAGCAATAAAATTCACATAAGAAAATCGATTATAACAAATGCCAAACTCTTATAAAGGCAAATACGAGTTTAATAATACACTGCCGTGTCTTATTTTGTAACTTGGCGTTAACTGCCTATAGGGAAAGCCGTTTCATGAATGATTAATTCGCGCGTCAAGTACACACTTTTTACGTGGTAGAGCCATGCTGCAGCTATATTAATAGTATAGTTGTAGCACGAATGGGTCGGTTCGACCGGTGAAGGACCACGCTCTCACAGAATACCAGCGTAAAATAGCAGCTTAATCGTTGCTTAAGCTTTCGTATGGTGAGTGTAGAGAACCGGATACCCTTTTTACTGGAAAAGAGGCATTCTATCTTACTATATATACTTTCTATCTAGTCCTCACGGCTGACAACGCATCTGCATTTAAATTCGCAAACGAAGATAGATGTAGATGTCTATGGGCCACAGCAACCACTTACCATCAGGTGGACTGTGTGCTCGTTTATCACCCTTATTCTATAAAAAAAAACACTTTACGCAATTCTGATTTTGTTTCTTAATTTATTTTAAATTTATTAAAAAAAAAGTTATTCCCGCACTAGTATTTTGCCGCGTATTATAAAAACATTAACGTACTCGGATAAACATTAAAATTCGGAACAATATGCCTCCTATCTGATCCTAGCATAACTATAATCCATCATATCGACAAAAGAAAATCATTGTGTAAATATAACCTTAATCGTTCAAGTCGTTAGGAAGCTACACGATCACTAACAGACGCAACCGCGCTTATAATACTCGCGATCTGCCCCGGCTTCGCTTGGGTAAGTTCTATTAATGTGGCGATGATATTAAGACTAAAGACCATTTTTTCATTCAGCATTGCTCTATATCTGTTCGTGAAGTTTCGTTACAATCATTGCAGCCATTCTGAAGATTAGCCCGGACAAATAGACAGACAGACAAAATTTTTAAAAATTGTTAAACATGTATTAATGGCTTGCAATTAACACCCTCCGCTTAATAAAAGGCAGTTATTTGGAAATTTCACACAGATACTTTAATTTTATTTATATGTATTGATAAAGGAGAAGATTATTATAATATTTAATTAGTAGTTATATTGTTTTCTATAAATGATTGGTTAAGATATCAATCAAGTCAATCCAGTTAGCTTTGTTCATTTCTTCCGCTATTGCAACAGGCAGATAAAAGCTTAAGAGAATGTAAGGCTGCTAAATAATCAAAAGTTAAGATTAATTTCAGTTCAAGGCAAATGAAAAGCAAACTTTGTTGGTTTCTTAGTAAAACTAATACGAGTATATTGCTGTAGATTATACAGCTATAATACCGATTCCTAATCTGAACTGAAATGATCCTGTGAATAAAACTAATTTAGAACTGAACTGAAATAATACTGTGGATAAAACGAAGTTAGCGTGTTACCACACCAATCGATCGATCATCGATCGATGCCATTGATTGACGTCGATCGATTGGTATGGTAGCTTTAGCTGATCGGCGAATACTGGTCTATAAAACGTTGTTCAATCATCGATCGACAATTAATCGATGTGGTTGTGGGCTCATCATCAGTATCTTTCAAAAGTATTCAGAAGAGGACAATAGGGAATGGTCGGTGGAGCAACAACGATTCATTTTACCATCGATGGATCGGTGTGGTAGAAACTATCGATCGATGTTGACTAATCCATTCCACCATCGATCTATACCATCGATCGACGATTGATCGATTGGTGTGGTAACACCCTTAGAGTCACGCTGCAGCTATAATATTATGTTTTTAGCACAAATGGGTCGGCTCGACAGAGGAAGGGACACACTCTCACAGAATACTAACGTAAAATAGCAGCTCAATATTGCTGTGTTTCGTATACTGAGTGTAGAGAACCGGAGTCCCTTGTAACTGGAACCTCTTTTCCATTCCGTATTAGTCCTCAAGGGTGACAACGCATTCTACATTTTGATTCTAAATTGAAGATAGATCTAGATGTCTATGGGCCACAGCATCCACTTACCATCAGGTGGACTGTGTGCTCATTTGTCACCCTTATTTTATATAAAAATGAACTTTATTGCGTTTAATTTTACATTACTTTTACTAGCCGGCTTCAAAAAAGGAGGAGATTCACAATTCGACTGGTTGATTTTTGTAGATATGTTACGCGATATCTTTGCCAATTGAGACACGATTTTGAAGATTCTTTTTTTACTAAATACTTCAGGAGTGGTCCATAGAAGTTTAAAGAAAAATTCTACTGATAAGGGTGGCAAAATAGAGGATGAAGTTTTTAAGAAACTTTTGAGGCGATATTGAGATTATGATATTCCTTAGAGGTAAAAATAGGATATTATAAAGTAACTTTTTTTTAAGTTATTTTTTCATTGTATTAAAGTCTTGAAATAAAACCGGATATAACGGAGTCTATGTATTTTGTGCTACCATAATAAGTAGGGTGCTGCTTCCAAAATTCACACACCTACTGTCTACACGCAACTACTTATGGTCAGATAAGTCGTGAACTCGAACATAATTTTTCTTGGTAAAGTTAAGCGGTGTAAATGTTATAGCTTTAACCGAATGGGAGAGACTAAACGGGAGGAAATGTAGGAAAGTATTTGTATAGATGGAAATAAAAATTAATGTAAAAAACCTGACGTAATCAGGATTAATAAAGTCCCGAGTTTGCGTTAAGATGAAACACAAACTTCACAATTTAATATTTAATTCATAATTATTTATTTGCATATAATGTAGGTGTTACATAATTATTATAATAACTTATAGGATTAGTTCTATTACATTCTGCTAAATCTTGGCGTCCAAATTTACAATAAATATTTGTTGCAAATTTTTC
This sequence comes from Parnassius orleans, assembly GCA_029286625.1. Classification (NCBI taxonomy): domain Eukaryota; kingdom Metazoa; phylum Arthropoda; class Insecta; order Lepidoptera; family Papilionidae; genus Parnassius; species Parnassius orleans. The sequence goes on along the minus strand of JAGSMP010001826.1, from coordinate 29,747 downwards.
ATAAATTTTCCATTTACAATTTGATGAATTTTAGGCGCTATAATTTTCAAATAGATAATTCCCATTTTTTTATTTAAAATCATAAACGATCGAACGTTTTAAAAATTAAGCAAACGTAAGCTATATCACAAACAAAAAAGTACTTATTGTACTGCGTTTTTCGCATTGAAGGTTTGTGAGCTTATTAAGTTCGCTAAACTAAAGTTTTGAAAGTGTATTAAACTTTATAACACAGGGCTCAAATTTCATGTTTAATACAATTGAATACAAAATAGAAAAAGAAAGCGTCCTGTTTCTTTTAAACTGAGAAAATCGGATTCGAACTTGTTAAAAGTTGTCTTTGACCCTTTGAATATACATTTAGAAAAAAAAAATTCGTAGAACCCTTCTTCTAGTTTTTAATCGGCTTGAAAAAGGAGCTTCTCAATTCGAATGTTCTTTAATTGTATATGTATGTTACGCTATATCTTTGTCAGCTGTGATCTGGTTTCCATGATATTTTTTTAATTAAATAAGATAAACCAGGTTGTTCTAAATAAAACTGTTTAGCCGACATTCTAGTCGTTTGTTACCTTGAGCTTGTGATATTTAGAAGTCCACTCAAAGGGATCAAAAAATTAAACCTATAAGTAAAAAACTGCTAGAAACAAATAAAAAAAATATCGCGCTGGGTTTCTTGTAGGTTCTTTCAGAATAGAGGTATTTTCCGAACCAGTAATAAATTAAACATAAGAATGACTTTCAGTAAGTGTTATTTATAATCTATATTGAATAAATAAGTTTCTATTTCTATTTCTACAAATAATAAAATGATTTCCACATAACCACATCCGAAGGCTTTAATTCCTCATATACACATTATCTTAACACCGACTTCTGAAGCAGTTACATGCAAATTATATTATCATTTGTAGTTCTTTGATTCAGCATTTATATTTTATTAAAAGTTTTTTTTTACATTGCCGTGTTTTACTTCTGACTATAGAATGTAATTTATTATTGCCAATTCCTAATTTGTTTTTAACTTATTCACATAACAGTTTCCGAAGTTGGAGCTTTAATTATTCTATATCAACGAACAGTTTTCGATATATACTATGTCTTAGCACTAACTTCTGAAGCAGTTATGTTGTTTAAATTATATTATTGTTATTTCTAGTTCTTTGATTCAGCATTTTTATATTTTAATAAATGTATTTTTTTTATTTCATATTTTTTCTGACTATAGAGCGTTATTTATTATTGTTAATGAATATTCCTCATTTATTTCTTTTTTAGTTCCTGGTAGTTCACTGCTGGCCTGATGAGTCGCTCCCATTGCAGAAACGATTTTCTTTATACACCACGCGGAGATGGATTTAGCTATCACGTTATTTTGATAATTTTTTCAAATTTTTACATAATTTTGGTAAATTAGTTAACCATTAATTTTTCAAAACTTTAAATTTTGTCCGATACGCGGAGGCCATTGGGCCAGGAAAATCGAGCGCTCGGTAGCACCCGCTTTCCCAACCCCAGCGGCGGACCACCATGGGCCAGCCAAGGGGTTCCTCTTTGTTCACCGCGGGTGACGAAGCCACGGCTACTAAGTCCCCCGCCACGACAAGGCCGGAACCCGTTCGGAAGGGTCGCGGTTTGACCGCTATAACGACTAAAAATGGGCCCGAATAGGAAGATCGGATCACTGGCGGATCACTATTTATGATAAAAACTGGACATTTAATTCAGCAAAAATGGCATTTACGAAATTTCCGAATATAGTTAAAAAATGAACCATCCCATAATATCACCTCTTGATATTTCAGTTATTTCAGTCACTATTCACATGCTTACCTATTGAAGACTGCATCTCAATTGTAACTAGGAAACTAGAAGATAACAACATGCCCACAGAATATGCAGTATTACTTAAACACTGCCTCACATCTGGCTATCTATTGTGGAAGGTAGAGTTCTACAAACAAGTAGACGGTGTGGCGATGGGCTCACCTGTATCTCCCGTAGTCGCCGACATATTCATGGAGGACTTTGAGGCGAAAGCCGTTCTTACTGCTCCTGTAAATCCAAGATTCTACAAGCGGTACGTAGACGATACCTTCACAATTTTACCATCTGACAAAGTAACTGTATTTTTAAACCTCCTTAATTCCAAAAACTCTAAAATACAATTCACAATGGAGTTAGAGGCAAACAATTGTTTAGCTTTCCTAGATGTTTTAGTCATCCGAAATCCTGATAACACTATTGGTCACACTGTGTATAGGAAAAAGACTCATACCAACCGATATTTAAATGGTGAATCGCACCATTATCCATCACAGTCAGCTATCGTGGGAAAATCTTTGTTTCAGAGAGCACGAGGGATCTGTGCCAGAAAACATCTGGCCACCGAGCTTCAGCACGTCGAGCAAGTACTGCAAGACAACAAGCTTCGGGTCCCGCGCCTACGTCACAGTGACCGAGTGAAGCCGGCCACAGTCGAGCGTGTGCCTGCTATACTACCCTATGTCAGAGGAGTCACAGACAAGGTTGGCTACATCTTGAAGCGAGCTTCCATTAAAACATACTTCAAGCCGCCGAAGAAGATTAGTCAATTTTTACCATCCGTCAAGTGTCATATCCCTCTACAAGATGCAGGAGTGTACAAGCTGGATTGTGAATGTGGTCTCTCTTACATAGGACAAACAAAAAGATCTATAAAAACCCGCGTAAAAGAACATATAGATGACTTGAAGCACCGACGTATCGGAAAGTCTGCAGTTTGTGAACATGTTCAAGATCGTCCCCGCCATTAAATTAGATTTGATAGACCACAAATCCTCGCAAAAGAATACCGATTCCTACCTAGGATGATTCGCAAGGCTATTGAAATTAAAAAACAATTTCAATAGAGAAGATGGATGGGTGCTGCCATCTGCTTGGGATTCTATAATTAATAAAATTAAATCCAAACCCAAGTATACCACTGCTAGACTTCAAGATACTGTAAGCTCATTCTGCGTAGATCGAACCAAAAATTAATATTAAAAAACTGAAGGTAGCCGGGCTAACTATGACATTGGGACGTGAAACACCTCAGTCCCCGTGACCATGGGTGCTGTAAAGCACCCGAAAAGTCGGAATTAAAAGTAAAATTAAACGCGATATAATCCGTAAAAATTAGTTTCATTTAATGTGTAGTCTTCGCGTAAATATAAAAAACATAACAACTCATTGTTGCTATCTTTGTTTCAATTATTTTAAATGAAAATATAAAATAGCAAATATGTTAGCCTAATATATTTTTTTGTCTTAAATAACGCCGTGTTTTTAAAAAAAAAATAGAAGACTGATCCCGGTAAAGTTCCATTTAGAAACGTTGTGACATAATATCATCATATAATATATGTAATATAACAGACTATATAAGTCCCACTGCTAAGCATTTTGAGAGGTTTAGGAAACGTTACAGAATGAAGTGTAAAATAACTCTATGATAACGCACGGTACATTACGATATGTGATTGATGTTATGTTTATAAGCTACGGTTGTAATTCATTTACGACAGCAGCCACTCCAAGACCATTTGTAAAACGTCAGCAGCTGCCATGATTAAATTCAATTACTCGTAGAAGTTTCTCGACGGAATTTTATTTCCTTCTGGAAATTAAGTAAGATAAGACAATTTATCTCATAGCCAATCCGCCTTTCAAGCGTGGCAATTATGGCGGAACTGCAACAGGAGAGCTTCATGTTCAGAAGTGGACTTTAACGGGCTGATGATGATGAAGTAGAAGACAATTTTTATTATATTAACTCAGTTCTCAAAGGACGAGTTTGGATATAATTTTCTTAATTTAAATATTTTTTAAAAGATAGTACGGAAACGAGCATTCGAAATGCCAATGTTAGGCAAATGCCTGCGTTTACTCGTATAGCAAGGAAGGCTTATATCGGACCCGCACGGACTAAAACTAAATTGTGTTTAAGCTTTGCCGTATGTAAGCATTGCCAAGATAATTCCGTGTATCTACCAGCCCTCGGAAGAGGATAAACTCCTTCCTCATTTCCTCTTAAGGCAAGATGCATCGGAGCACAAAACACGTATTCCAACTAGCATTCATTTCCTGCTTAATGAACCACATAGAGTGCTATACCACCTATCACCGTAGGAAAACGTTCCAGGAACTTTTAATATTCCTATAGATCTTATTAAACACTTGCTATGGAGCTTGTGGCACCTGTTTAAATCTCAATTCTTTTACGGCAAAGCTGATAACTCCATACGTCGTTTGTACAGAATTAGAATTATATATAATGAGTTAATCGTCTAAGCTAGTAGAAACTATCATCTACCGGTGAACTGTTACAGGATGATGTTGATATAGTACATACATAAACATAACATAAACAGTCACGCCTGTCACCCAGAGGGGTAGGCAGAGACTACGGACTTCCACTTGGCACGATCCTGGCACACCTCTCTCGCCTCCTTTACATCCATATATCTGCGCATACACGCTCGTCGGTTAAGGGTACTCCTAATCTGGCCCATTTTCAATATATCGCCAATTTGGTCGATAAACCTTCGTCTAGGGCGGCCCTTTCCGACTCTGCCGTTCACTTCTGCAGCATAAATTTGCTTTGTCACTCTTTCTTCGTTCATTCTTTCTACATGACCAAACCACTGAAGCATTCCTTTCTTAATCCTGGTCACAACGTCATCTTGCAATCCACACTTTTCTCTTATCACACTATTTCTCACCCTGTCATTCAGATTCAGCCCTAGCATAACCCTTAATGACCGCATTTCTACAGCATTTATTCTACTCTTATGCTTCTTCTGCCAGACCCAACTTTACTACCATACATTAAAGTAGGACTAACACAGCATTGTGAATTGCCAAACGTGCCTTTTTTGACACATTCTGACTCTTCACAATAGCGTGTAGAGCCCCATTCACTCTATTTCCTGCGTTCACTCGTCGTTCTATATCCTTATCATATCTACCATCCCTACTAAATAAACATCCCAAATATACAAACTCATCCACTTGCTCAATCAACTCCTTCTATTCTTTTTTCACATAGCGTTTTACTTTCTTCTCTTTCAAAACCATCACTTTCGTCTTACTTGCGTTCACTTTCATACCTCTTTCTTTTAATGATCGGTTCATTAAAGTAACCATCATTTGCAACTCGGCCGCCGACGATGCAAATATGACTTGATCATCGGCGTACAAAAGGCATTTAACGGTTAACTCACCCATTCTCAACCCACATTCTTCAACTTTCAAAGTTTGCAAACAACTGTCCATGAATAGGTTAAACAGCCAGGGGGAAGCTACACAGCCCTGTCTGACACCTTTTTGGATGCCAAACCAGTCCGAGTAGACCCCGTTGATCCTGACACAAGCACTAGAGTCCCTATAAAGAGACTTCAATGCCTGTATCAAACCAGCGCTCAAACCAAATGAGTTAAGTGTTTGCCATAACTCATTCCTGTCCACTCTATCATAAGCCTTTTCCAAGTCCATGAAAACACAAAAAACTTTCTGGTTTTTGGCCAAAAACTTCTCCGCAATCATACGCATGGAAAATACTTGATCCGTACACCCCATTCCCTTTCTAAATCCAGCTTGCACATCCCAAATTTTTCCATCAGTTTCTTCCATAACTCTTTCAATTAACACCTTAGCATACAGTTTACCCACAATGCTAAGCAAGCTGATACCACGGTAGTTTTTACAGTCCTGCTGTGACCCTTTTCCTTTATATATTGGGACTATAACGGCTTTGCACCAGTCTTCCGGTACCCGCTTCAGTTCCCAACATAAATTAAACAAGGTGTACAGCAGGCCTGCCACCACTCCCTCTCCAGCCCTTAGCATTTCGAGTGATACTCTATCATATCCGGCTGCCTTACCTGCTTTCATGCCTTTCATTGCTTTTATTATTTCATCTACACTTATCTCCCTACCTCTCTCCACTTCTTTCGGAATTTCTTTTTCACTTAATTCAGGCGACCCTTCACTCATAAACACGCTTTCAAAGTATTCCTTCCATCTCTTTAAATTCGAAACTTCATCATTCAGCATACAGCCATTTTCGTCTCGTATAGCATTCATTCTAGGCTGTTTTGAATTTCCCCTGGCAGTTCTTACGAGTTTCTAGGACGTTTTAATATTTGCCTGGAAGATATCCTTCTATCATTCTTATCCGTTCTTTCTTGCTTTTTCCTTTCAACAACTTCTTTTACTCTCTTATTTATAAGTCTAAAGTCTGCCTTTTTCTTTCAATCTCATCATTCATACCGCCAGAATTACCAGCTTTGGTTGCCAGTAATCTAGTGATATTGTACATATGTTTAAATTACACGATGGCGAATCCAGGCCGTGTAGTGGCGGGTAAGAATATCCACTACCCCATATCAACCGTGGAGGTAAAAAGCGACAGAGGAAACTGAGACAAAGGTGGGCAGCAGCATCTTTTGGATAACAGCAAATTAACCATAAAAAATGTGGTTCAAAACCCGCTCACCAAGCGTAACAACTATGGCAATATACACCCCACGGCGAGAGTTACACATAGATGGCCCCCATTCCCCAGCGGCCCCGCAATTCCTGGCTACGGTGGCGACCATAGTAACGGCGGGGCAGGGGGTGCTAAGAATCTCCGGTGAAGGTTCGGTTACCACCTAAGACGACTCTACCTGACAACATATAACGCACGTACCCTGAGGACTGACGAGAATACCCTGGAGCTGGAAGAAGAGATAAACAAGTTGCGCTGGGATATTATAGGATAATCTGAGGTCCGATGAGAGTTGGAGGACACGGTAATCCTCGAATCCGGCAACTTGTTCTATCACTGGGAGGGCGACCATCTGTCCCAGGGAGATGTCGAATTTCTCGTCCAGAAGTTTTCGTTAACAATGTTATAAGGGTTGTGTGTGTGTAGACGAGGGTTCGTACCTTATACTCAATATCACCAAACGTTTAGGTTACAAACATGTTTACGCACCAACCTCAGCTCATCCTGATGAGTAGGAGGAGGAAATGTGTGAGAATATATCTAGAGCCATGTATTCCTCTAAAACCCACTATATGGTGTTAATGGGAGACTTCAACGCAAAACTAGGCACAAGAGAGAACGGTGAGTGGAAGGTACATTCGGAATTGGACAACGAAACCCAAGGGGCCACCAGCTGGCCGACTTCATGGAAAAAGACAGACTCTTTATAATGAACTCCTTCTTCCAGAAGCGGCTACCCAGAAAATGGACCTGATCGAGCCCCGACAAAAAATGAGATTGCCTTCATTATGACGACCAGACGACAACTGTTCAGTGATGTCTCAGTGATCGCGAGGGTGAAAACTGGCAGCGATCACCGAATGGTGAAACTGTCCATGCCTTCGGAGTTAAGTTCTGCAAGATTTGTCGCAGAAGAACACAAAAACTCTTCGATTATATTCTTAATCTCATGGCTGTTAAATGAAAAATGTAGTTGCAGTGTGCAACAGATTTGACAGAATAAAGCAAAATACAATCTTAAAATACAGGCGACGGGACTTACACAACTTAAATACAGCTCGTATTGAAGAGGCGATCGAGCGGAACCTGGATTCCAAAGTCTTTGCCAGAGATCTGTCTGCCAGAAAGAGCCAACTCTCAAAGCTTAAGACCGAATGACACCTGAGATTTTGAGTGAGATTGAAAGGTTTTATGGGCAGCTGTAGACGTCGTCGTTGGAGCCACACGCAAGTGTGAGTAACGATCCCAATGCAACTCTTATTCGACAATACTCCGATGATATCCCGGACGTCAGTCTGAGTAAGATTATAATGGCTCACCAGCACATTAAAAATGGCAAGTCCTCAGGCGAGGATGGAACTACAGCGGAGCTTTTGAAAGCGGGTGGAAAACCAGTACTTGAAGGCCTTCACAAGCTCTTCAATTCCGTCTTCCATGGTGGCACTACTCCGGAGGCGTGGAGCAGAAGTGCGGTGGCCTTGTTCTTCAAGAAAGGCTACAATGCCCTCTTGAAGAACTACAGACCGATTTTCCTCCTAAGACGTGTCTACGTGCTGTTTTCGAGAATCATTACGAATCGTCTCGCACGAAGACTCGACGACATGACGACGACAACGTGGTGCTGCAGTCCCTTCAGCGGTGCCAAGTTAACTGTTACCAAGTACCAAGATATCAAAGTGCTGAAGTGTTTGTCAAGTAGGGCTAAGATGGCTATCCGTATACAGAACCAGAGTATGAAACCCATCCAACTGCAGAGGGGTGTAAGACAGGGTGACGTTATATCCCCGAAACTCCTCACCGCTGCATTGGGAGACGTTTTTAAGCTACTGGACTGGAAAGGACATGGTATTAACGTCAATGGCGATATAGTCATTATGGCAGAATCGCTGTAGAACCTAGGCACTATGCTTAATGACTTCAATAGTGCCTTCCAACGGATAGGTCTTAAGATGAACATGGACAAAACAAAGATCACGTGTAACGTCCATGTCTCACATATGACGATAGTTGTTGGGAGCACTAAGCTCGAAGTTGTTGATGAGTATATTTACCTAGGAACAATAGTCCGACTAGGTAAGTCCAACGTTGACCGAGAGGTCAATCGACGGATTCAACTTGGCTGATGCGTTCAGGAGATTACGACATATCTTCTCGTCAGGTATACCTCAAAACTTGAAAACGAGATTGTACAACCAGTGCGTGTTCCCAATGATGACTTATGGATCTGAGACGTGGTCACTCATTGCTGGCCGTATGAGGAAGCTCAAGGTCGCTCAGCGAGCAATGGAGAGGGCTATGCTTTGGGTTTTTCTGCGTGATAAACTTATAAATGAGGCCATCCGTAGTAGAACCAGAGTAACCGACATAACCCAACAGACAAGTAAGCTGAAGTTGCAATGGGCCGGCCATATAGCTCGAAGAACCTACAACCGATGGGGAAGCAAGGTTCTCGAGTAGCAGCCTCGTACCGGTAGGCGAAGTGTGGGGCGGCCCCCACTAGATGGAGTGAGGACCTGGTAAGACATGCAGGAAGTGAATGGATTCTGGTGGCTCAGGGCCGTACTTTGCGGCATTCTTTGGGGGAGGCCTGTGTTCAGCAGACACATTACACACATTTTTAGTTGTATGGATGAGCACACACAGTCTCACACAGTCCACCTGATGGGGAATGAATGCTGTAGCCCATTGATCTTCCCTCGATTAAGAGTAATTAAGAAGCATTTTCAAACATGAATACTAAAATGGAATGGCTCCTTACCAGTAAAAAGATTCTACGGTTTACGTAACTCACTAACTACACTTCATAAATATCAGATAAGTGCTCAGTAGCTATTGGAAAACTTTTGAATATTTCGATTTCATTTAAATCGCGCAAAAAATATTCAGCCCCTGAAACCAGTTATTGGAAAACTAATACCAACTAATAGGAAGACTGACAAACAGATTAAAAACTTATTCGAGGTTCTCGTCAAAAATTTTCTCATAACAAGGATTTAAAGCACGTTCTCACGTTTTAGATTTTATTCAAAATTTTGTTTTGACCTGATTTTTGAACCTTCTTTATATAAAACCTAAGTGATAGTGATAGAGTAGTAATAGATGTATTTGTACACCTTTATACGAGAACATCGAAAACTAAGGATTTTTTTTATATTTAATTTATCGGTAAAAGGAGAGATATTTCTTTATTCTTCTCTTTATACCGATAAAAATATATCATTCGAAAGAATAAATCGTTTGAAAGATATAGTGTGCATATGTGCAGATTTGCATACAAAAGAAATGTACACACATAATTTTTTCATACAAAACACTTTAACCAATTAAATAAGAGCATTTCGATTAGGTTCAAGGCTGTATGAGCTAACACCCCTTTGCGCTCCTTGCACCGGGAAATAATACAGATAAAAACAATATAAATAATCGTTTTTTCACACTATTGTTCAAATTTCGACCACAGGCGATACTAATGTTGCTTACTGTTACCCTTAACACTTAAGGTGTCGCTAATGGGTCCAACTGACCCAGCCCTTAATATATTGCTTAGTAACTATTAAGATTCGACGTTTGCAACGTCGCCACTCTAAGTACCTTTAAACAATAGTGTTATGTAGCACAGCAAATGACGACGTTAGTAGTCAGTTAGTTTAAAAAGTGTCAGTAGAATGTTGGAATGTTTTATTTTAATTTATAGAAGATAGCAGCTTAATGCTGCAGTGTTTCGTATAGTAAGTGTAGAGTACCCAAAATATTTTTTACTGGAAACAAGGTATTGCACCTCAGTCCTGAGGGTTGACAATGCATCTGCATTTGTTTTTTATTTGAGGATAGAATGTAGATGTCTGTGGGCTACAATATCCACTTACCATCATGTGGACTGTGTGCCCGTTTGTCACCTTTATTATAAATAAAAAAAAGCTAGGCTCTTCCTCCAGCTCTCTTATTTTATTTGCAAAGAAAGAAAAACGATTAAAGTATATTTAACAACGATAGGTTTGTTTCAGCCTTAAAATAAAATTCAAGTTGCGAACCATTCCAAACATACCATTAAAAGACTGCAATCTTTAGCGGCTTTACGATGTCAGTTCCAGAGTTAGAACAAACGGCGTCGTTATTTCCGTTATTCTTAAGAACTCGAAAGTTTTTCGATTAAAAAATGTCGGTCTTTATCAGGTTTATCACTATTTTTTATAGTATAATACAGCCGATATATGCAATACTTTATTATTTTTCTTTTAATTATTCACAAGATTTTTTATTATTATTAGAGACATCTAACCTGTATTTGAAACAACCCTTAGGAGAGGATAATGTCCAACAGTGAACTGCCGCAGATTTTTGCCGTCGATGATGATGATTTAAAGATGATTAATTAGCTTAAAGCCGCTGGCAACCAAAAAATTAATCTCAAAGAACGAAAATAAAACATGGAAGTATTACTTCAAGTGAATTAAGCGCACAATATGGCATAATATTTCAAACAAACACACGTATGGAAACTACATTGGTTATTAGCTAACAGCAGAGGCGTAGCGTGGACTAATATAGACGTGGACAAAGTCGCATCAGCGAGGCCCTTTTTCTTTCGTTCCCAAGATCTACCTAATATATCTATACTACCAAACATATTTGACACGACTTGTCAGGAATTAATAGCTATGAGTAGGTACTCATAGCTATTAATTCCTGACAAGGCTCGTATTCCGTCAATCTAACGGTCGCGGTCTTTGAAGGTAGTTACAACGGCCTCGCTGTCGCACTTACTCGTAAGAGGGGCGGGGCTTCTTGCGAGGCCCCAAACAAACACGCTTTTAAATTAGTGACGTTCTTTTTTGAGTGTAAAATTAATCAAATTAATTAGGGTGTATGCCCCTAATACCAGCCACGCCCCTAATTCCAGCCTTTTCGCCTTTTTACTTCATAAATAAAGTTTTTAGTAGTCTTAACTACAAATATTGTCAACTAAAAAATTCTTCATATTAAGGGGAAAGTATATTTCAAATATTATAACATAGCTATAAATCTATCAGTGTTAAATTAAAAATTTTTAAAGTTATGGTCCCGATAAAATTAGGTTTATTTTACGTTATCTCATCTTCAGGCTTTTTGATTTGTATATATATTACTATAGACGTAGTAATGCAGTTGTTTTTGTTTAAATTTTCAAATTTTTTATTTTCTTTTGGTGGAAAACAATGGGGCTGTAACTAGATAAACGAAATGTATGGAGTGCACAATGTCAGCCGTCAGGTTGTTATTTGTTATTTGGTTTGACGTACCTAATTTTTTATAGCTAATTTTTACTTTTTTTTAGCTTTAATTAGTTAAGAAGTACCTAATTTCAGCCACGTAATAAAAATCAGGGTTGACATAAACTGGAATAAATATAATTAATTAGGACACAATTTATTTTGAGACTTTAGACGACATCACTAAGAAAGCTAAGATCAATTCGTCTATAGTAAAAAATTGGTTTTTGAAGTGAAAGTTTTAAAAACAGATATATTTACTTTTCTACCAGACATTTCAACCCCTTATAGTTTCAGTTTTCATTATTTTTTGAGGAAGACTAAAACAGCAAAAATCATAATTTATTATAACATTTTAGTACTGATTATAAACATAGTGGCTCAGGACTCAGAACCTTCATTTGCGGAAATGATAGTGATTATTATAAAACTTGGAAGATTAATTTATAAGAAAACGATGTGCCACATTTTTTTTAAATTTTAGTACAAAAAAAATCGAGCTTCTTACAATTAAAACACTTACTAAAACATTTAAATTTAATAATTATTGTTATCTGTCTTAATTCATATATCATGCTTATGGCATGCATGATTCAAAATAAGAAGTTGTTTACCTTTAAAACTTATTATTTTAATTATCAAAACTTACTTACAAAAAGTATCTACCAAAAACTCAAAGGGCTGGGCTAGACTGGCATTCGGTACACAAAAGGACAACATTGGGTACAGCGTGGCTGGGATTTGAGCCATAACGTCTTTTTTTGCGTATCGTCGTTTTTGAAATTGTTCTCGACACGTTAATATCGTAAATTAATGTTCATTACATTTTTGGATAAATAATCTATCAATTAAAACAAGTGTTTAAAAATACTGTGCTTATTTAAAAAGCAGAAATTTTTAAAGTTGAAATTGTCACTAAAAGGCTGGTAAGAGGGGCGCATCCACCCTAGTCATCTGTGGTAAAGTTTGGGGCATCGCATTTTAAGGCGTCTCGCGAGGCCCCTTTAAGTGCCGTGGGCGAGGGCCCACTTCGCCCACGCCTAGCTACGCCACTGCTAACAGTTTATTATATTTTTTTACTTCTCAGGACGCACAGTCAAGTTTGCTTTATTTCCCAATGTTTAAATAAAATTAGTTTTACGGATTTTATCGCGTATATTAACTTATTTTATATTCCCGACGTTTCGAGTACTTTACAGCACCCATGGTCACGGGGGGGACTGAGATATTTGACGTCCCAATGTCATAGTTAACCACGGTTACCTCCAGATTAAAAATTATTAATTTTTGTTCCGATCTATACAGTATGAACTTACAGTATCTTGAAGTCTTGCAGTTGTATGCTTGGGTTGGGATTTAATTTTATTAATTATAGGATCCCAAGCAGATGGTAGCACCCAGCCATCTTCTCTATTGAAATTAGGATGTTTTTTGATTTCAATAGCCTCTCGAATCATCCTTGGAAGGAATCGGTGTTCTTTAGCGAGGATTTGTGGTCTATCAAATCTAATGTAGTGATGGGGGCGATCCTGTACATGTTCACAGACTGCAGACTTCATCACTCACTCTATCTCAGTCCCCCCCGTGACCATGGGTGCTGTAAAGTACTCGAAACGTCGGGAATATAAAATAAGTTAATATACGCGATAAAATCCGTAAAACTAGTTTTATTTAAATGTGTAGTGTTCACATATAAGAAATCATTATTTCCCAATGGTTTTCAATTTTAATTATCATACTTCATATAGATAAGTCGCTTACATCGTTTATTATATGGCGCAAATGTGCTCGTCTCTTGTCGCCAGGGACGTTGTATGTAATAAGTTGCAATGCAACTTGCATAATTAATCAGTTTTATATCTTGATTTTATTACTTTTCTCACATTAATTTTGCGTGCTATTTCGAGATACAAAAATATGATTGTGTGACATTGTTTTTCCTACTTAATCTTTTGACATATATTTTAATATTGTTTGGATATTTTGATATTATATTAAAAAAAATTAACATTCATCAAACGTTAAAAAAATATTGTATAATAAATATTTATTTAAAATTTTCACGCCTGGTTTACGCAGAATGTAATTGAACTTATATGTTTTAATAATGATTTTGTATCGCCTCCATTCTATTTAAATACATATTTATGAATTATGAATTTCTGTATGTTGTAAAATATTAACATCATCTTAGTATTTAATATATTTTTTACAACACATTTATAGTTCCTCAATCAGAAATAACTGTCTTACAAAAGTTTCCTAGTTTTACAAAAAGTGTAAAAATGCGTTTCTCTGATAAAATATCATAATCTTAAAGCGAATACAGTTAACTGAAAAAATTTTACTATGTAAGAGACAAATGTGTCATGAACTGTTTGTTGCGAAATTATTTATTGCTAGTGATATCGTGTGAACAGCGACGCTGCTTGAACTTTAAAGTCAATTTGACAGCTAATTTATTAGTTTAATATATGTTTCTAAGTTTGATGCCTTTATCATATAATTTAATAGTAACAAACACTATATAAATACCTGATACAACTTATATGTCTCGTATATATAAGCATTTTCTTACACAAGTATCGGTGAATACGGCGAAGACCGACAACCCACCAGTGCAAACAATTGTACTGGTGTTGCAATTGTTCATGGGCGGCAGTCGACAATTACCATCAGCAAAGCCGCATACTTGTTAGCCCTCTCATAAATTAATACTGTGGCTCATAGACAAACACCTCCATCATCAATTTACAATCAAAATACAGACACAATTATTTCTTATATTTACGCGAAAACTATGTACACATTAGCACCCGAAACGTCGTGAATTAAAAATAAGAAAATTTAACGCGATAAAATCCGTAAAAATAGTTATATTTAAAATACAAACACGTTGTCACACCTGAGTACTACGATGGGCAGTCCCGCTTCTAGTACCTCTTAACGTGGTAGAACCACGCTGCAGCTATATTATAGGTGGATATATTATATATTGAATGGATCGGCTCGATCAGGAAAGATCACGCTCTTAGAAAATACCAGCACGAAATGGCAACTTAATGATGATTTGTTTCGTATGGCTAGTGTAGAGAACGTTTTTACAGATAACGTGGTATTCTTAGTTGTCTGGGGTGCCAACGCGTCTACATTTATTATGCTTAATCGAGAATATATGTATGGGTCAATGATCCTCAGTATCCACTCACCATCGTGTGAACTGTGTACTCATTTTACACACTTATTTTTTTTTTTTTTAAAGGATGTCCGATTATCGATACTCACCATATGAATCACATCTGCATTATGCTACTACTACGCTGGTATTCTCTAAGAACATGATCTTTTCTCAGCCGATCCATTTGTGCAGTAGCCATAAAACAGCTTTATTGTGATTCTACCACGCCACGTATAACATGATATATTGAATAAGAAACTTTCAAGAATATTGGTCTAGGATTATTAATATTTATTAGATATTTAACATTCACGAGGTGCTAGAACTGTTGTTCTGCCTAGGTCTCCGTCTGGATAAATTCTGCCCTCTTACCTGTTTCCTATTTCTGCCACGAATCAGCTTCGTGTACTACTGTGTGCCGGTCTGAAGGGTATTTAGAGTTAGTATAATTACAGAATGTGAGGCATTCCATCTTAGGCCTTAGAGGTGACAACGCATCTGTAGCCTTCTTTACTTGAAGTTGGCTGCAGGTGTCTATGGACTGCAATGACCACTTACCTTCAGATGGAATCTAATTGTCACTTCAGTTTATTTTTATTTTTTAGAAAATAAAAACCAATTGATTAATAACAAGTTTGTACTTGGAAACACTAAAAGCGTGAGCAAATATTTATTATTCAGAGATAAGTCTAAGTAAATAGCCATCATTTAATTTAACGAAGAAGAAATATAAGTGCTAAAAGGCTTATTGGTGACCCGAATTTGGTTTAAACCAATCTTACCAGCCCCGAACATAGGCGCAAAGTAGCCAGCCTTTCGGTTATCTACTGGATGCATTTCGTAGAGTGTGCGCAGGAATTGCATTTATAATTTAATTCCTCCCTCTCCCTTCCACCATCGGACAACCAGACGTTCGGCCAGTCTCCATCAGTGTTCAGTGTTTCCATTCGATTACAATGTGGGTGTCTTCAAGGCAAGAGTGAATAGGCTTTTGTTACGTCAGTGCGCTTCAACATCTTAGGCTACATCACCACTTACCATCAGGTGGGATTGTAGCTAAGCGCTGGCTTAGAATAATATATAAAAATATAATAAAGTTATAAAGTTATTGGGATTGTTAGTTTTCTCTGAATACATTTATTGACTTTGTCTCTAATAATGTGCCTTTAAAATACCTGCTTTTCGGTAAAATAAAATGTATAGTCATATAATTATTGTTGAATGTTGTATAAAATTTTAAAAGTAATATTTTTGAAATTTGAAGCAAATACATATGTTTACTTTTTTATTTTTCAGGATACATTTCAGTAACACAGGTAGCCAGACACTTTTTAAAGCTAGTGCTGAAAGTAATTTAACCCTTTTTCAGTCCTGAAAAGGGTATGTCAATTCACAAGGACTGCGCCACGTAAACCTATTAACGATGAATAAAGATGTAATAAAATATTACAGTTTATCGGAAGTAAAAAAAATGCGTAAATACGTATACGTACGCAGCAACAGCGTTAAATAGCAATTTGATACTTTTACTGGAAATGAGGCATTCCATTTTAGACCTCAGGGTGACAAAACATCTGCCATTTGATTAGTAATCGAGAATAGACGTAAATATCTATGGGCTGCAGCATCTATTTACCATCAGGTGAACTGTGTGCTCCTTAGTCACCGTTATTTCATAAAAAAGAAACAATCTAGAAAACTTTAACATATCATATAGCATATTATAATAAGTTCAAAATCTGTTTTATAAATCTGAAAGGATATTTTCTATACTTGTCGCTCTTGTTAAGTGCAAAGGTAACAGCAGTCTTTTTTTTTTCTTCTATTTTATATATGCCTCGTGTCAAATTCTACAATTATGGCAAAAAAAGTAAAAGCCGACTTCAAAGAACTAAAAGTAATAAAATAATTTCCACATAAAAGCATCAAAAGTCGGTGCTAAGACATGGTATAATATAGATGTATTAAGGCTCCGACTCCAGAAGCGTGGAGTATGTGGGTGGTATTTTTTTAGTTATTTTCGGTATGTCTGATTTTACTTTTTTCAACCTTTTGAATGGACTTAGGAATATTACAAGCTCAAATGTCGTTTAAACATTCACAAACATACATTACAAAATTATTTTTTTATATCTACCTTTAGGGGTGGAAGAACGCGAAGGTTCCATTAGGTCAGGGGTTTCGAAATGTTTTTTAAAGAACAACGAGGAACTTCCTCTAACAACTAAGATATAAAACATACAACATTGCATTGTTGTGTACATCATTAATATAAAAATAAGGAAATAATTTCTAAGAGGACAACCTGATTTGAACCTGCAGTTTGAGCTCTGCTCATGAGCTATTATCGTCATCATCATTACAGCCCTTCATAAGTCCACTGCTGAACATAGACCTCCCCCAAGGAATGCCATGAAGCACGGTCCTGAGCCACTTACATCCATCGACTTCCTGCATGTCTTACCAGGTCGTCACTCCATCTAGTGGGGTCGACCTACACTTCGCCTACTGGCATGAGGCTGCCACTCGAGAGCTATATGGCCGGCCCATTGCCACTTCAGGTTACATTAGTTATTATTACTAATTCATTGGGCTATGCCAATCACTCTGGTTCTACTGCGGATATCCTCATTGCTAAGCTCATCACGCAGAGAAATTCCGAGCATAGCCCTCTCCATAGCTCGCCGAGCGACCCTGAGCTTCCTCTTACGGCTAGCAGTGAAGGACCACGCCTCTGATCCATAAGTCATAATAACGCACTGGTTGTACAATCTCGTTTTCGAGTTTTGAGGTATACCTGCCGAGAAGATGTGTCGTGATTTCCCGAACGCTGCTCAGCCCAGTTGAATCCGTCGATTGACCTCTCGGTCGAAGATGGACTTACCTACGGAATGTTTGTCCCAGGTAAACATACTCGTTAACAACTTCGAGCTCAGGGCTCCCAACAACTACCTGCATAGTTGTAACATGGATGTTACATATGATCTTTGGTTTGTACATGTTCATCTGAAGGCCTATGCGTTGGTAGGAACTGTTGAGGTCACTGAGCATAGTGCTTAGGTCCTCCAGCGATTCTGCCATAAGGACTATATCGTCGTCAAATCGAAGGTGAGTGATGTACTCGACATTGATGTTAATACCGTATCCTTTCTAGTCCAGTAGCTTGAAAACGTCTTTTAATGCAGATGTGAAGAGTTTATAGAGGATATAACGTCACCCTGTCTTACACCTCTCTGCAGTTGGATAGATTTCATACTCTGGTTCTGTACTAAAATAGCCCTACTCTACAAACACTTCAACATTTCAATATACCGACAGTCAACTTGGCATCGCTGAAAGGACTGCAGCACAGAATCAAAGGCTTTCTCATAGTCCACCTACGCAAGACATAGTGGTAGATTGTATATACATACTCTTCGGCAAATTGTACAAAAGACCGAGTTCTATGGTGTTCTATGGTGCTAAAGCCTTTTAGGAAACCGGCTTGTTCGGAAGGCTGGAAGTCGTCGAGTTTGCGTGCGAGATGATTCGTAATAACTCTCGAAAACAGCTCGTAGACGTGGCTCAGAGGGGAAATCGGTCTGTAGTTCTTCAAGAGAGCGTCTGTAGTTCTTGAAGAGCAAGACCACCGCACTTCTGCTCCACGCCTCCGGTGTAGTGCCACCATGGAGGACAGTATTATAGAGCTTCTGAAGGACTTCAAGTACCGGTTTTTCACCCGCTTTCAGAAGCTCCGCTGTAATTCCATCCTCGCCTGGGGCCTTACCGTTTTTAAGGCGCTGGAGAGCCATTCTAATCTCGCACAGTCTGACGTCCGGGATATCATCGGAATAGTGTCGGATAATATTTGCTCTTGGATCGTTACTCACACTTGCGTGTGTCTCCAACGATGATGTGTACAGCTGCCCATAGAACCTCTCAATCTCACTCAAAATCTCAAGTGTCTCGGAAACGATGCTGCTACATTCGGTCTTCAGCTTCGACAGTTGTCTCTTTCTGGCACACCGATCTCTTGCAAAGACTTTGGTGCCCTAGTTCAGCGCGATCGCTTCTTCAATACGTGCGTAAGTCACGCCGAATGCATTTGGAGATCTGTCTTTTCAGTTGCCTGTATAGTTGCCTGTGAGTTATATCCCCTTTCAATTATTCAAACATACCGTTATAAACATTACAGCATATTAAAGTCCAATGTTGAACATAGGCCTTCACATAGTTTGCTTCATAAGGCGATATTGCAATAGTTGCCAAGCTTGGCAAGCGGGTTTGCAACCGCAGTTTATATTTTAATGGTAGTCGTTATTAGGAAGATGCTTCTGCCCATCTTCTGATTTCATTCCCTCTGTCGCCTCTTACAACACCCACTGGATGATATGGGGTAGTCGATATTCTTACACCGCCACTACACGGTAAAATAATTCAAACATATTGTCAAATATCTAACTATGCTTTTAATTTTAAAAGAAAATACAAAAGTGATTAATTTAAAATATCAATTCATCTAACAGAAGAGAAATATACTTAATTAACTGAAAACTAATTACTTTATTAAACTACGTAAAATATAACGGATTCTGCGCTAAGCTCATGGCTTATATCGCATGTGCCAAGGACGTAGACTGACTCCGTCTGGGGCATAATACGAGTCTGTCTATTTTAAGACTGATAATGACGAAAATAAGGCAAAGACACAAAAGTCTAAGAATAATTTAGAGAAAATAATTAAAAGCAATCTCTACTATGACCTATTCTCTCACAATGTTTTCTTTCACAGCCAGCGTATGATAGGCAAAGAAGGCAGCGAAAATCAAAATGAGGTTGCTCTGACCATAAAATTTTATGAGGAAAAATTAACGTTAACAATATTTATTTTATTTAACATATTGTGAAATGATAGCTTATGAGCCGGAGAGTGACATAATATGCTTTTTATACTGGAAAAATGCACGGTTCCTGTGGGATTAATATCGATAAAGATAAACTTTACAATTTGATGACCCAAGTTTTTTTTAGAAGACGGGAAAACGATCGTGCGGATCGGCATGCGATGGCAAGATTCGACCGCCTCCTATGAACAACTGTAACACCAGAGGAACTGCAGGTGCGTTACCGGCCTTTTCAAAATAGAGTATACTCTTTCCTTGAAGATTCCTAAGTCATATCGGTACGGAAAATCGCCGGTGATAGCCAATTGATGAAGATGAAGAAAACTCCCAGTATTATAATTACGCTATAACTCGATTGTAAATGAAGTCAGTTTCACTTACTTTTAAACTAAAGTTAATTTTAGAAATAACACCTCTACGCTAGTCAGAACCTTAATTATAAGTTTATGACGTAGTTATTTAGTACATGTTCATTAATTTCAAAATTATTAAGTCTGAAGAGTAATCATGATTTCGAAATTATATTATCAAGTACCTACACAATTCATTCATTCATTCATTACAGCTTTTTAAAAGCCTAATACTGAACGTATGTTTTCCACTGCTAAACATATTTTTCATATGCCACAGTTACCTTGTTTGGCAGTCGATCTGGCCACCGAATTTTTTTTATTTTATTGAGTTGTTAGCAGGAAACTGTTGCCTCTTGCGACACCCATGGGATAACATGGGGTAGTGGATTGTCTTACACCGGGACTATACGGCCTATTTAATAATTACATCGTCAATTTTTTTATTCAGCTTAGGTTTGTTTCAGTCTCTTATGAACGTCAAAGTCGACCATCGCACAATTTATTTTAATGAAATTTGAAGTTAAATTTGCAGTTTATATACGTACCTTTGCTGGGAACAGGCCTCATCTTTTTTCTCAGAAGGCATTCTCAAGAAAGGTATTTCTCGAAAAAAAAGAGGACTTCAAATGTCTTCGATTTTTAATTTCTCAGACATACAGGTTTTCTCACAAAGTTTTATTCACTGTTTTCTATGCACATGATAAATCAGCAGTTATTAAATTTGCAACTTACTGTTAATTTTATTTAAATTATTTATAATTGTAATTGCAATTATCATTTGATCTAAATAATATCCCCATGTATCTGATAAATAAAATCAAAGAGAAAAAACCAAACAAGTTCAATTAACTTTAAAAATTACTTTATATAAGCACCCAGGTAAGCACCCATTTTCTCACTCACTTTCGAAAAATAATTTTTACAAAAGTTTTAAAAAGGCGCTAGTGCTATTTTTCTTACTATAATATTATATTCTCTTTAATTAAAAAGATAAAATGAAAACAACATCATTAATAAATAGAGGCACTACAGACGGGAAGCGCTTTGCAGGCACGTAATTTATTAAAGCTATTTTTGCGAGGGATTTGAAATTTAAATACAACGTTTCATTGTTAGACCCATAAAATAATAAAAATATTTATATATCTAAAAAAAAGATAAAAAACTATATGGAAACACTTACATATAATAGGTCGGGGTAAAAGTTTCTTCGTATTTTGTTTGTTCTACTATCCTACTATCCTACAATACTACTATTTTAATATTTTAATTTTAATCTTAATAATCTTATAAACCTGAAAATTTGTGAAGATGTATGGATGTTTGTTACTCTTCCCCGCAAAAATTACTGAATTTATTTTAATGAAACTTTACAATAATATAGTTCGTACATCAGAACAACACACAGGCTATAATTAATAAAGATATTGTGTGAATTGGTCAAAATATAACGATAAGTGTTAAGTGAGTCGAAAAAAATCTGTTATCTGAAAAAAAAAACTGTAAGAGTTACACAAATATAATGTATGATGGAATTGTTTCTCCTAAATAGTTCTACAAAAAAGTCCGCGACAGTTTATATCTATCTTTTATGTGTAAGCCATAAATACAATAAAATTTGTTACTTAATTTCCAATGCACGTTTTGCAGTAACAAATGGATTTTATCAAAATAAATAATTTAATCGCTTCTGATGTTCAAAGTAGATAAACTTTGTCTTTTAATTTACGTAATTTGTTCAAATATTTTAAAAGTAATCGTAGATAATATACTAAAAGAAACGACGATATAAAATTGTGCGGTCCGGAGCACGCAGGGCGGTCGGGCGTACTGCGGGCGTGGTGAGGAAAAACATCGCTCATCGCCGTGTGAGCAAATATACCTCTTCGCGCTTAAACCGCTAAGCCGATTTAGATGAAATTTGGTATCGAGACAGATTAAGTCCTGGGGAAGGAAATTGAATAGCTTTGGTCACGGAAATCATCTCTAAAGAGGGTAATGGAATTTACTATAAAAGTGTGATTATTGATAGATCACCTACGAAAAAGATCATGGTCAAAGGTCAGTCAAGTTCCACAGACTGTAGCGAAACCCGAATTGACACGCAATGAGGTGATTCTGTGTGTATGGTGAAATTGGAAAGGCATCGTTTATTATGAGCTTTTACCACCGGGCAAAACCATCGATTCGAATTTCTTCTGCCAACAACTAACGAGACTCAAGCAAGAAATTGAGAAAAAACGGCCGGAATTGATCAACAGAAAAGGATAACGATAATTCATCATGATAACGCCAGACCACACACATATTTGGCCACTCAGCAAAAATTGAGAGAACTTGGTTGGGAAGTGTTAATGCATCCACTATATGGTCTTGACCTTGCAAACACAGATTTTCACCTGTTTCGGTCTCTTTAAAATTCTTTTGTTAACATCAAGAGAGGACTGTCAAATGTCAATTTTATGATCAAAAATCCTAAGATTTCTACAGAAACGGGATTATGTTACTACCTACAAAATGGCTCCATGTTATCGAACAAAATGGCACATATACCGGGTGTTTGTGATGCGCTCTTGAAAACGAAGACAGACGATAGTACTAACGATACGTTTGATGATAGGTCAGAAAGAAAATCGATCCCGAGGAAAAAACACCTTTTCACAACGTTTTATTAGCTTTATTCACGCTCGATCATGTTAGTACAGCTAAATGAAACGATAATTTCATTAAAAAAACCAGCAGTGGAATTTAAAATGAATAAATCAGCTGACAACAGGGTCAATACTCGCGTGGACGCCGAACTCTTTTATCTAGCTCGGTACGAAACAATGCATTAGGTATTACTACGCCTCGCGCTGTGCAATTTACACATGTTCAGCGTAGCCTACATGCGGGGAATTCTTCAATATGTGGGGAATTCCCCAAATTGCGGGGAATTTAAAGTTGGTTGGGGATTTTTTGGGGATTGGTTTTATGCAGGGAAACTGCGGGGATTTTGAAAATCGATAGCCTGGGCCAAGTCAGAACCTTTTTAAGAAATCTAAATACTTATCTTAACATTTTTGTTAGGTCACTTATGAATATCGAATGACTCCTTTTTTAATTATCTTCATTGCACCAATTTAATTTTCGTATTTATTTCGGCAACTTTTGTGTATCATTTAATGCTTTTAATTTTTTATTTTTTTTATTTTAAAGCAGAGAACCGCATACATATAAATGCAGAGACTGTGGTACTTTTTAATGGCAACAAGGGAAGGAATAAAATACACCATGGACTAAAATGCTTGTTATAAAAATATGGAAAGTAAAAAAAAATTGTAAAAATAAAAAAAAATTGTAAAAATAAATCTTATAAAATTAGTTGAAAATTGTTTCATTTCTTAAAATAAAATTGAGGTAATTTGTGGGGAATCTGTTGAAGTTTTGTCCTTAAATTGAGAAGCTCGCGGAATGCTTCATGCATTACAATTTACCGTGAAATTCCCGACCGCTCGACACAACTGACTCTCGTCTGATAACAGCAGCATTTAGGAAGTGGAAGTCAAGTGGCTGTTCACTCCGAGGAGCGCATATTAGATGTCGTTCGCGGTATCCGAACCTACACGAAGTATCGCTAAATTGTTAAGACGTCGGGACGGAACAAGTGTGTCATACTGGACAGTTCACAAGGTGTTAAAGCGTAACCGAATGCGCCCATACAAAGTGCACAAAGTGCAAGCTTTAGTTCTCGGCGATCACGACCGCCGGCGAGTTTTCAGCCGTTGGTTATTAGACCAGCAACAACATGCGCTTGCTTTCATTGAGCACGTCATCTGGATGGACAAGTCGACATTTACCAGAAACGGCCTGTGAAACCGAAGAAATAAACACCATGATGGTTCCAGCATGCTGGTACACCTCCACATGTCGTGAGCTTCGTCCGTGAGCGCCTCACCGAACTATTTGATGATCGCTGGATCGGCAGACTAGGACCACACACTTGGCCACCTCGCTCACCAGATCTGACCCTTTTAGACTTCTTTCTGTGGGGGTATGTGAAAGAAAGGGTTTTTATTCCTGAGTGTGATATTGCTGACGAAATGCGCCAAAGGATCGTGGATGTTTTTGACAAACTACGTGCGGACTATGTCTAAGACCCCAAGGTGATGCCCCGCCTGCATGAGGAGACGCAACGCCGAGCCCATATCTGTCTCGAAATGAATGGGGCACAATTTGAGACGCATCTCATAAGGCCACGGAGGATTTAGATCGGTAAGCTGTTTCATACCAAATTTTTTTAAATAACTTAGTACTGAATTGATCTGAATATGTACACAACTGAATATATCAAAATAATAAACATACCTACATGATGGATAAAAAACATGACTCTATCCTTGTTAACATTTTATTTAAGTAAATTTTTCATTAGCGGGGAATCGAACCAGGTATTTGGTTTATTTAACCTGTGAATTCGAATTAAAGTGGCTACGTGGAGACAAGCACAGTGGCAAAATAGTAGGCTAATTAGATAAGTTGGGTGTTTAGACAAGTGTTGTAAATTATTAAGTTTTGGTACAATCGCTAGCTGCGGACCCCGCGATTTTCATGATTTTTTTTTATGAATTTATCGTTTCATTTAGCTGTACTAACATGATTAAGCGTGAATAAAGCTAATAGAACGTGAAAAGATGATTTTTTCCTCGGGATCGATTTTCTTTCTGACCCATCATCAAAGGTATCGTTAGTACTATCGTCTTTCTTCGTTTTCGGGAGCGTTTCAAAAATACACTGTATATGAATATATAAAAAAAACTTACATATCTACCCAAAAATACATAAATAATTTACAAAATTCCTCAAACAATTATATAAAGCTGATAAATACAATAAATACATAATCACATAATTTATCCTAACGGTGTCCGAACGATTGAGACAAGTAATGATACTTTCACAATTCTACCTTTAGATAAAGTAACTGCATTTTAGACCATCTTAACTCCATAATTCTAAAATTCAGTTCACAATGGAGTTAGAGGCAAACAACTCTTTAGCTTTTCTAGATGTGTTAGTAATTCGGCATCCTGATAACACCTTGAGCCACACTGTGTATAGAAAAAGACCCATACAGATAGATATTTAAACGGTGACTCTCATCACCATCCTTCACAGTTAGCTACCGTGGTAAATCTTTGTTTCAGAGAGCACAGGGATCTGTGACAGTAAACAACTGGCCGCCGAGCTCCAACACGTCAAGCAAGTTTTGCACGACAATAAGCTTTGGGTCCCGCGCCTACGTCACAGTGAACGAGTGAAGCCGGCCACAGTCGAGCGAGTGCCTGCTGTATTGCCATATGTCAGAGGTGTCACTGACAAGATTGGCTACATCCTGAAGCGTGCTTCTATTAAAACATACTTCAAGCCGCCGAAGAAGATTATTCAGTTTTACCATCAGTTAAGTAAATGTCCTCTGCAAGATGCAGGAGTGTACAAGCTTGATTGTGAATGTGGTCTCTCTTATATAGGACAAACTAAAAAATCAATAAAAACGCGTTAACCCTAGATAGCTAACGTTCGTCAAAATGACGCGCATCTAATAAATATCTCCTCTCTTTCTAATGGTTTCATCTACACTCGCGGTTTCGCGCCAACTTAATGACCGCTAGAATGCGTCTCGTGGTGGTCGCTTTTAGCCTAGAAGTAATTTTGTTTTGAGATACTTACATACTCGTCAAAATGACGAATGGTTAGCTTATGCGTTACTTTTACACCGGTACTTTGTGTTGATTTTTGCATTTTTTTAAAATTAAATTGTTGGATATGAAGAATGGCTGCGAGGTCGATCACAGATGACGATATAGTTCTTGCGTTGTTAGATGATGAAAATTATATCAACACAAATTATGTTTTTCCATAGTAAGAATGAGGATAGTTTGTGGTGATGATGAAAATGACTTTCCGGAGTCATTATCATCATCATCATCATCATCATCATTACAGCTCTTCACAAGTCCACTGCTGAACATAGGCATCCGCCAAGTCCCACAAAGTACGGTCCTGAGCCACCTGCATCCATCTACTTCCTGCATGTCTTACCAGGTCGTCACTCCATCTAGTGGGGCCGCCCTAATACGAGAACCTTTCTTCCCCATCGGCTGTCGGTACTTCACTATAGCAGCACCATTGCCGCCAGATCACTAATCCGTTGGGCTATGTCGGTTACTCTGATTTTACTGCGGATATCCTCATTTCTAAGTTTATCATGCAGAGAAACCTCGAGCTATCTGAAGTCCTGTGATGAAAATACCTCACAGGACTTCCAATGCTAAAAAGTCTGCAGTTTGTATCTCTATAAGAAAATACGCATGACATAGAATTACTGCAATAGCTGCAGAGTTCTCATTTGGAGCGAACATACAACAAACGACTTTTGTCCAACTAATGCCAAAAATTCTGAGTCATTTTATAATTACTGTTTATTTTAACTGGTTTTCTTTATAAAACCAAAAGGAAAACGAAATTCCTAAACCATAGTTCCTAATTTAGTCATTCTAAGATTTAGTGCTTACTGATTTCAAAAACATGTCCCATTTAATATTTGTGATTTAGTACTTAAAAGTTAAATAAATATTCATTTTTATAATAATTATCTTTAATTTATATCCCATATTTCCTATAAATATAATAAACATGATTAAAATAAAATTTTAATAAAAAACACATTTAAAAATGATCGTCAAAAGTCGAATGGTTAGCTTATCATAGTAGTTCAGGAACGTTAGCTATGTAGGGTTAAAGAACACATAGCTGATGTGAAGAATCGACGCTCCGGGAAGTCTGCAGTCTGTGAACATGTACAAGGTCGCCCCCGTCACTACATTAGATTTGATAGACCACAAATCCTCGCTAAAGAACACCGATTCCTTCCAAAAATGATTCGCGAGGCTATTGAAATCAAAAAACATCCTAATTTCAATAGAGAAGATGGCTGGGTGCTACCACCTGCTTGAGATCCCATAATTAATAAAATTAAATCCCAACCCAAGCATACGACTGCAAGACTTCAAAACACCGTAAGTTCATACTGCGTAGATCGGAACAAAAATTTATAATTTTTAATCTGGAGGTACCGTGGTTAACTATGACATTGGGACGTCAATACCTCAGTCCTCCGGGTGCTGTAAAGTACTCGAAACGTCGGGAATATAAAATAAGTTAATATACGCGAAAAATCCGTAAAACTAGTTTTATTTAAATATGCAGTGTTCGCGTAAATATAAGAAATAATTATGTAAACTAGTCGCTTAAAGATTACAATAGATTATGCTTCACGTATATGCAAAGCTAGGGCATTCCAAAGCTTAATAGACTGGACAGTAAAATATTTATTAAAAAAATGATGTTTTGTGAGTTGGTACCATTAAAATGAATTTTCTAGAAGAGCGTAGAGGTTCCCCCGGAGCCCCACAAAATTAAACTTCTCCTTTAGACAGGGAGGAGCAGAAGGATGAAATAATACACAGTACAGAATAGAAAGAATATGCATTTTCCGGCGAAGTCGAATAGGTAACCACTTGAGACGTGAGCGAAATTGGGAAATATGGTCAAATTTGCGCAATCCAAATATGAACCGAATACTAGTATTTTGAAGTCTCTCAAGCTTATTTAGCTGCTCCTCAGTTATGTCTACATAGCTTGCTTCAGCATAGTCGAGAATCGGAAGGAGAATAGACTGTGCGAGCATAATTTTTGTAGGAATGGGAAGAAATGATTGAAGGCGACGCAGAGAACAATGAGCCACAAAGGTTTTCTTACTTACCTCGTTTAGTTGGCGTATCCAATTTAATATCCTAGTACCGCCTTTAAAAAATTGTTTTTAAATATATTTTATTTATAATCAAAAATATTCAGTTTATTATTTTTAGGTTTATTAAAGATATTTCAGCTTTACCAGCCAGTATTAAGTTTTTTAGACTTCAAATAGTTTTTACCGCATTTTCATGTTTTTGAACGCCCCTCGCATGATGTTTCAAATCGGTGGCCTAGACGAGTATTTAATACAAAACTATATATATTATATAATTTTCCATCCTTTCTACTACTATGTAATTATAGTTTGTTGTGTCAGCTGTTTAAATTATCAGTATTCGCATTCAAAAACAAACTTTGCCAACTAACAGACGTCTTAGGTCTTGCAGTTTAGTAAAACATGAATTTCAAATTCAGCTAACTCAAGATGTCTTAAAATAGAATTTCTCTTAGACGGAAAACTTTGATTGGCATTTGTTTATAGTGAATGAATTAGAATGTTCATTTACCAATTCTCCTTCTATAGCAAACTGGTTTAAAATGAAGCAAACCATATTATTATTTTATGTAAATATTAGTTTGTTATAAAAATAATTTGAAACGACGGGACTCAAAAATTATCATTTTAGCATATTTTTTGCATAATTTATGTTGAATTGAATTTAATGAATTAAATTAATGCTGTATACATATATTTAGAAACAGCACACGACTATGTGACCCCTGTGCCGTTATTCCTGGGCCTGATCTCTCTCTGTTCGTATCGGACTGCAGTCCCATTGGACAATATCTGGAATAGGCATTGTACCTGTGCTTGCACGCACCATAATCCTGTCTTGCGCAGATAGCTGGTCTTCCTTGAGACTTGCTGCCATTACTGCAATTTAGTTTGGTGGACCGATAGCAGTTAATTAACCTTATACGAAGGTTTTAATCGTAATCGTTTTAATCGCCCTTATTTTGTTTGACTATATGAATTTTAAAGGAAACGCTTGTCCCTGGATAGGTTTCATACTCTGGTTCTGTACTCGGATAGCCATCGTAGCTCTACTATACAAACGCTTCAGGACTTCAATAAAACGACAGTCAAATTGGCACCGCTGAAGGGACTGTAGCACCGCCCAAATTCGCACACACAAACCGCCTCGACTGAATCAGAGGCTTTCTCATAGTCCACATACGCAAGACAAAGTGGCAGATTGTACTCATCGGTCTTTTGTACATTTTTCCGAAGGGTATGTGTGTGTTCCGGAAACCAGCTTTTTCAGGTGACTGGAATTTGTGCGTGAAGTCTACGTGCAATACGATTCGTAATGTCTCTCGAAAACAGCACGTAGACCATCGAGCCGGATTGACGCCGAGCGACTGGCTGCACCATTTCAGTTGGTCGTTCGGGACAGTTCGGGACCAGCTACCAGTTTTCCAGTTTAAATGAAGACAGAAGATAGTAGGAAAGTGATAGGAAAAGTAGTGAAATTTTCAACGTTGCACTCTTATGGGGAAATTACCAAGATAAATTGATGTTTTATTTCCTACTACATCTTCAAAACTATACAGTCCACTACACCGACGTCAAGACCGGGACCACTTCATAGGGACCCGTAACCTTAGTCGTCTAACCTTTCTTTTAAGAAAGGGACAGACTGACTTTGAGGGGTACACCTTCTCATGGGTCACGCCCACCTCGTTGTTCCCGAACCCAACGTGGTGTGATTTCAATTGAAAGGGTCCAACAGACAGAAGTCAACTGGTCAGTGACCTTCTACTCCAGGAAAC
>JAGSMP010001825.1:0-63952 GCA_029286625.1 Parnassius orleans | reverse complement strand
AATAAGACAGAAGATAGTAGAGAAAGTGATAGGAAAAGTAGTGAAAATTTCAACGTTGCACTATTATGGGGAAATTACCAAGATAAATTGATGTTTTATTTCCTACTACATCTTCAAAACTATACAGTCCACTACACCGACGTCAAGACCGGGACCACTTCATAGGGACCCGTAACCTTAGTCGTCTAACCTTTCTTTTAAGAAAGGGGCAGACTGACTTTGAGGGGTACACCTTCTCATGGGTCACGCCCACCTCGTTGTTCCCGAACCCAACGTGGTGTGATTTCAATTGAAAGGGTCCAACAGACAGAAGTCAACTGGTCAGTGACCTTCTACTCCAGGAAACTGATATCACACCACTATATATATTTATATTGGGTCTTAAAAGTTACATTAGTTGACTTCAAATTAACAGCAATTTTAGTTCCACGGCTCAACTCAGACCTTTTTTACATACTTCAGCTTGTAGGCATTATTCGAAAAAAATGCCACACTCTACAGTGGCAAAATAGCAATTTTTGGTGCTGATTTATCAAGTGATAGAAATATTCATCGAGGAGTCATCGGACTAATTGCTCCCTAAACTTTTAAGAAATGAAACCTGTGTCCAGCCTACCTGTGTCCATTTAACTGTTACATCTTTTGTAAACAGTGAAATATCATCTGCAACCACCGGAACAGATCAATCTGTATCATCGACATTAAAAAATGAATAAAATGAAAATAAACGAAGGTCGAAATTTACTAATTACATAAGAAAAGGTCAATTAAAAAGTGCACAAGAAAGATATAGGTAGAAGAAACCAGATTAAAATCATAAAGCTGTGTCCGCTTATCAGAAAAAAAAACCCGATGTACACAGGCAAGCTGTTGCAAATTACCAAACTGCGAATCCACAAGTGCAATTCAGTCACGGTATGAGGAAAACATTACACAGCGTTTATGGAAAAACAAGGGCCATTCCGCTATACAGTATGACCCTGATATTGCTTATAGAACTGAAAGCAGTGTAGCCTTGAGTTCTATGACATACAAGTCTCAGTGGTGCAAAGCGCTGAAATGGAAGGATGAGACACCTCGTATGTATTGCAGCGCTAGAAAAGTGCAACTTGATCAGTCCGCTCCGAGCCGTGCTACGAGACGGACGTGTCTATCGCGCTCCCAGTTTTGTGTGTACGTGTTGTGCCAGTTGACGACCCGCCGAACGTCGAGATCACTCCGTGAGGCGTCGAGGCGTCGCTGGCCTCTCCTGGACGGACTACTGAAGGTAAGCGCAAAGGACACCACCATTGCTGTGCCCTCACTTGCGTTTTGCTTTATTTTCCACTGTACCCTCCTTTTTATAATTAAAAAGGACCCTGCAGTGTGCCGCACTTTAGTGTGAGTTTACGCCAGTACCCATAAGAGCCTCACACACCCCTCCCCGCTCGCGGGCGCCTCGCTGGGCCTCCCCACGGGTCTCACTCTGCGGTTGCACGCGCCGAGGGGGTGTGTGAAAGCTAAAGGGCTGAGCACACACGTAAAGATGTCGGATAAGGGGAACCCCCACCACGCCGAAAACCACCTGATAGGCGTCAGGAGTTCTTGACAGACCCTTATGGAAAGAGACCCTCGTTCCTGAGAGGTCGGGAGAACTTCCGCCGTACAGCCAGATCCCGAGGCGAAAGGGAGTCCACTGGCCACCGGCGCCGCGCTCGGCGTTGGTGAAGCTGAGCTCCACCCAGCGTCGAACTGGCTCCACTACTCGCCGGAACCTTGCCTCGAGGAGAAGAACACCACCTGATATAGACGAGGACCAACTGAAGAGAAAGGCTGAGGGCCGGCTCGGATTCTCTTCCGATTCGGCATCGCCAGCTACCTCCACCTCCACAACAACTCCATCTGCCCAAACAACCAGTGACGAGACATAACTTGCCGCCGGACTCACCATCCCCAACAACCTCCCCAACCTGTAAAACAACAGACATGCAGGAGTTCAGGAGCAGGATCCTGAAGGAGAGGGAATTCAATAGTACTCCTACGCCACCCTTGCACCCATGCAAGAAGACCAACTGCTAGCATTGAGCCAACACCTGGTCCATCCTCGGCGCCAGATTTCTTATGCGCGCGTAGCAGCAGGAACGGCCCCACTATCACCCCCACCGGCCTACTGAGGCCGCAAGAACCCACAGAGAGTCAAATAGCCAAATACCCTACTATAATTGTTGAGTGCTTCCTAAATTGGGCGAAGCACTTCAAAAACTTCACCAACTCCCAGGCCATGCTCCTAACGCTCGCCCATTTGGAAGGTGTTAGATTCCGGCCCCAATCCGATATAGAGTACAGAAAATTCAAAAATACCTGATAGAGCATAGTAAAGAGGATGCCACCTTCGTGGTATTGCTACGCTCCACAAGATGAACAACCCACGAAGGTGGGGCTAAGAGGGCTCCCGCCGACACGGATCCAAAAGACATCCAGGAGGCCCTTATTGAGAAAGGCTTCCCGGTCACGTTCGTACGGGCAATCCCTTCCAAGAGAGACAGACCTGGTTTTTCATGTTAAATGAATCACCTTTCACCTGAAGAACTAAGCAGGCTCTATAAAATCGACGAGCTGCTGTTCATGCCCGGCGTCTCCATCGAGGGCTGGCAAGGAAGAGCCGCCCATCACAGTGCCACAGATGCCAGGGTTCGGACATGCCTCTTATAATTGTCACAGACCTGCAATGCGTTAGCTGCGCGGGCGACCACGTCGCATCAGAATGCCCACAGCCACGTGATGCCCAGCCTGTGCGCAAATTGCACAAAGGCTCATGCGGCAAACGACAGACGGTGCCTGTGCTACAGCGGATTGCACAGAAGAGGGGTATAAATATCCATGCCCCCGCAGACAACACAGGCACCACAAAAGGCAGCCGCCTCCACCACCCACAGCAACCGCAACAACAACCCCAACTGCAGCGTCCACAGCAGACACAAATGAACCCCAGTAAACAACAGCGGCAGGTTACAATACCTGCCCGGCGCCAACCACGTTCGCATCGACTGGGGCGACCTTGGCCACACCAGCGAATGATCCCACTGAGCGCACTGAGCGCCCAAAGAGAAAAAGGAGAGAGAAAGAAGAAGAAGAAGGCGGCCATACAGGAACAGGTCCGAGGTACGTCCACCTCTTCCCCACCTGTCGCTACCACACAGCAGCGGCAACAACAACCGCGCTACACGACCTTCCCTGGTGCCAACCAACTAGCACAAACAAATACATACCAACCTGAGACCAACCACCCCAACGAAGGACCACAATAGTCACACACCAACCTCAGGCCCAGACCCAGGCCCCAACCACAATTGAAGAAGCCTCGCCCAATTGGTGGGAGTGGTTATTAAAATACTGGGAGAAGTCCCAACAGCTATGACAACTGGCACCAACCCCCTTTCGGCGATACTCAGCGCCCTAGCCCAACTCTCCACTGTAAACAGGCCACCAAATTAAAATCTGTTACTGGAACCCTGGCGGCATCACAGGAAGGTCGCCGACTTACGAACGTTGGTCCAGCAGCAATACAGGTTGTTGTTGGGGAAACAAAACTGCACCCTCTGCAAATTGAACTCCCAACTTCTTCGTGTATCGACATGATGAGATCTCCTGAAGGTGTCGCGCACAGAGGTACCAGGCCCTTGTGAGGAGGGATGTCTGCACGAAGAAGTTGGACAATCACCGACTTTACATCTACGAGGACAAAGGCATAAGGATGAGGTGGGACAACCGATGAGGGTTCGCCGCATACCGACCCCCAGTACCTCGTTAACCCCCAGGACTTAAGAACTATATTTGATGCAACAACACCTGCATAATCGCTGGAGACCTCAACGCGAAACATCCCGCTTGGGGCTCCACGAAAATAGCCTCCTGGGAAAAGATTGTATGACGATGCCGAAGAATGGGGATATGAGGTATTGGGCCCAGACGAGCCCACCCATTTCCTTCACACCCACTACAGCAGCCCGATGTCCTCGACATTGTGTTGTGTCATCATGCCGTACCCAATACGACTAGAGGTGCTGTACGATCTCGACACGCAGCATCTCCCCGTGTTGTTCACCATAGACACTAGTGTGACGCCGTAGTGCCCAGAAGCCCTCAAATGAGGCCTAACTGGACTCTTCCTGAAGAGCGCTGGAGGACCTCCAACTCGGCGCTTCCATTACCACCTGAGAAGATGTGGAGACAGCGGCCCTGCAACTTCACACAATAATTACAAACCACCACAACTCTCCTCACACCCTGTCTCCACGGGGCGGGAGGAACCTCGAAACCTACAACTACAGCTGTCCGAGAAGCGGAAGCTGAGGAACTCTGGGCACGAACACGGTGCCCAATAATAAAAGGAAATTGAACCCATGACGGAAGAGCTGTCGAAGCAAAAAGAGCGCAGGGGATGATGAGAGGCGAGTCGACGAAGCCTCGAGACACCCGCCTCCTGCATCTCCTCAACCGGCAGCTCACCAAACACCAGCACCTGTTTGCCCACTCGTGGACAACACGGGAATATGGGTCTATGACGCCCAAAAAGGGCGGAAATGATGGCACAACACCTGAGCAATAATTTCAACCCAACAGCATAGCAGAGGGGTACGCAGAGCATGCAGAGGGCATAGAAAACCGCGTACAGGAATACCTTTCGAACCCGGCACCGCCACTACGGGGCGATGACTTTATCTCGCCAGCGGAGGTAAGGCGCGCCATCATGCGCCTGCCAAACCGCAAAGCACCGGGATGCGACGGTGTCACCACCATGGCCATTAAGCAGCTGCCCAGAAGGGGGATAGTGGAACTCTCCAGGCTCTACAACGGCATATTGAGAACTGGCCACTTCCCGACCATCTGGAAGCAGGGCAAGATCATCGTGCTACCAAAGCGGGGAAGGACAGGAGGCACCCGGCTAGCTACCGCCCCATAACGCTATTACCGCACATAGCAAAACTCTTGAAAACTCACCCTTCACAGAATACTGCATGTTGCTCTGCGCGAGGAGCATTTGGCTTCCGCAGAGCACACTCCACCACAGCCCAACTGGCCCGCGTACTACACTATCTTGCGGTTGAACATAACCGCGGCCGCATTCAGTGGGGTCCTCTCGATATGGAGAAGGCCTCGACAGAGTGTGGCACGCAGGCTACTGTACAAATTAATAGAACACACCACCTTGCCGCCAATGCTTGTGCGGCTAGCGTCGTTCCTAGAGGGCGGAGCTTACGTCAACATCGAAGAGGCTGTTTCGGTAGCACGACCGATCGAAGCGGGAGTGCAACAGGCAGCTGCCGATCACCGCACCTGTACGCGGTTTACACAAACGACATCCCCACACCCAAGGCCTGGAGGAGTGGGAAGAAGATGTTGTCCTTGCTCTTTATGCAGACGACAGTGCGTATTTCACGTCATCTCGTCGGGTAGAGATCGCGGCCAAGAAGCTGCAGAGACTGCTGGACTTGTTACCTCAGTGGCTGGACAGATGGAGGATGGCGGTCAACGTCGGGAAGACCACCGCCTTCATGACCAGGCTGATGCGTACACCACCAACCCTACAACTCCGTGGGCAGGACGTGGGTTGGAAAAGGACTATAACATACCTAGGATGCCAGATAGATCGCTCGCTGCGCATGACCCCGATGGTCAATCACGTCGTGAGTCAGGCCAGAATCGCGCGAGCAAAGCTATATCCTATACTGGCATCCAAACTCCCTCTAAAAACAAAAATCACCATCTACAAAACCTACGTCCGCTCACGGCAGACATACGCAGCGCCAGCCTGGTACGCATTGACCTCAGCCACTCAGCGCAAGAGGATGCAGGCCCAGCAGAATCTTGCACTTAGAGTGATCGAGCTGGCCGTTACGTCAGGAAATGACATTATCACCAGAGACCTCAAGATCGAGTCAATTCAGATTTTGTGGCCCGTACTGGCGAGACGGTTGTTCGACCGCGCAGATAACGGGCCATATCTACACCTACAAAACCTGGCACCCCTTCACGCGCGCCCACCTGACGGGCAACCACTCCCACGTGAACTTCTATGCTCACCGCCCGGCGACGGGGACGCCGGGGACGAGTGAGAGTCCCGACGCCCGATCGGATGGCGTGTAATACGCAACACACGTACAAGCTGTGCACATCGCAGCACCCAAAACTGGGGGAGCCTTTGCCCCCGCGATGACACCCAGGTAGGGAGGGACACCTCGAGACCTGTAAAACCTCCAAAAGAAGGAGAAGAACCACCAGTGTAGCCTTGGGTTCTATGACATAAAAGTGTCAGTGATGCAAAGCGCTGAAATGGAAGGATGAGACACCTCGTATGTGTTGCAGCGCTAGAAAAGTGCAACTTGATCGGTTGAAACAACTTCCTGAACCACTATTTAGTTTGATTAATGATCTACACCCAGATCATGACAATTTTATGGGTAATATTCGTAAATATAATGCCTGTTTCCAGAGACTTCCTTTAGTGGTAAACAGGTAACAGCAGATGGTTTTTCACCGACTTTCAAACTACAAGGCCAGGTCCAGACGGCCAGACCAGAAGCCGAACATGACGCTCAGTACTTTCAAATATATTTTGTAGGTGAAGATGATCGAGAAGCAAAGATTCGATGTTCTAAATTTCCTAACTTAAAGCCAAATTTAATCAAACAATTGCAGAATATGCTGCATCAAGTGAACCCGTATATAAAAGATCTGAAAAGTGCCATTGATAAAGGCCCTCCTTCAGAGTCATACAAAGTTGTCATACATGCTGATAAAAACCACCAGAAGAACACAGAGGTAGGTGGCACCAACTACAAATGAAGTGGCTTTTAGTGTTAGTGGATCAACAATTTGATCCAAGGACATCATCCTCGAGAGCCGAAGTAATTCACTTGAAGCGTATTAGTGAGATACATCGAGCATATGATGCTTCACAGTATCCATTGATGTTTTGCTGGGTATTCAATCAACATACCACAACGCGTTCCCACAACTAAATTGCCGCTTAATAAAACTGTCTCTTCTGCAAGTTTCTATTCGTATGGAATAATGATTAAAAAAGGTAAGTACAGAATAATGATAAAAGAATGTAAGTATTCTATAGGATGCATTTCGGTGAGTGTACGTAGGAATTACATGCTTTAGTTCCTCCCTCTTCATCACCACCATCGGACAACCAGGCGTTCAGCGGGTCTTCAGTCATTTGTTGTCGATATTCCACGCATTAAAATCAAACGATTTGCTTCGTCTTTTGTAATGCGTACAGCAAAGGGGTGGAATAATTTGCCGGCGTCTATCTTTCCATCCGAAAACAATCTGGGCTGAATAGGCTTTTGTTACGCTAAAACAGTGGGATTTACCATCTAGGGCTACATCATCACTTACTACCAGGTGAGACTGTAGTCAAGCACTGGCAGTAATAAGTGGTAGAAAGAAAAAAAGAAAAAAAAACAATCTCCTAACTCCACGTGGAGAGTTGATCGCTTCCAGGACTGAACATCTTACTCGGCGGAAGATCTCCCCTTGACCCTCGACGTCCAAACAGGCATATAATATATAAACGAGTAATGAACCAACATTTTATCACAATGTCACTACTTGGTAGGACTTCTTATATATCTAGGATGATTTCTGGGTAGGTACTACTCTCTTAAATATTCCTGCCGCCAAATGCCAGTTTTTCCACTGCTGTGTTCCAGCCTGAAGGGTATGGAGAGCTAGTATAAATACTGGCTGTAAGGCATTCCATCTTAGTCCTCAGAGGTCACATCTATTGCCTTCCTTGTTTGAAGTTGGTTGCAGGTGTCCATGAAATTCAGTAGCCATTTACAATCAGGTGGACTGTAAGTGCGTTTGTTATTTCATTTTTTAATATTTTTAACAAGAATATTTAGCGTTATCATTACAGCCTCTTAAAGTCCACTGCTGAACATAGGCCTCCCCCATAGATTGCCTTATAGGAGGGATATTTTCCATAGATGTCACGCTTGGAAGGCGGGTTGGCAATTGCAGTTTTTTTTTTGCACATCTCTTGATTTTTTTCCCTCTCTCGCCTCTTACGACACCCACGGGATGATATGGGATAGTGGATATTCCTACGCCGCCACTACTCATAAATATTTATCGTTTTATCACTGGTTCGAAAAAAAAACCTCTGTCTTGGAAAGAACCTGCAAGAAAACCAGCGGAATTTTTCAAACTTTAATTTACAATAAAATATGCTGTACATCCAGATCATAAGAAATCTGAGGTTGTTCAATTAAGGTTGTAAAATGAAAATATTAATAAACAGCAATCACGTACTCTTTAGTAGTATAATAACCCTCATGGAACAATTTCTGTTTAGCAAAATTAAAAAAAAAATTGATAGATTTTAGTCCTTCATATATTTACAGAATGTATCTCTCTGTTTTTGATAAAACAATTTTTATATCATATCATTAAATGTTGTGACCGATTATGGTAGATACTCCATCTAAAATTACGAACTCATAGTTAACAGACTGGTGACATGAAGCAGCATTACAAATGACAGGCTCTATGCTTATCATACTTGTCTGCTATAATACAGTAAAGTTATACCTATCTTTCATACGTCTCATAGCTGGGAACAGGTAGGCTGGACACAGGTCTCATTTCTTAAAAGTTTAGGGAGCTATTAGTCCGATGACTCCCCGATGAATATTTCTATCACTTGATAAATCAGCACCAAAAATGGCTATTTTGCCACTGTAGTGTGGCATTTTTTTTGAATAATGCCTTCACGCTGAAGTATGTAAAAAAGGTCTGAGTTGAGCCGTGGAACTAAAATTGCTGTTAATTTGAAGTCAACTAATGTAACTTTTACTTTCAGGAGCCCAATATAAATGGCCATATAGAAATTATATATAATAAGCCAATACAGATAT
Organism: Parnassius orleans; assembly: GCA_029286625.1. NCBI lineage: Eukaryota > Metazoa > Arthropoda > Insecta > Lepidoptera > Papilionidae > Parnassius > Parnassius orleans. Next base: position 55,040 of record JAGSMP010001825.1, on the reverse strand, counting down.
TTGTCAGCTATAATTGCGTAATTTAATTTAATAAAGATTAAGATATTTAGTTGGTCCAATATTGGCCGACGGTTCATCCGCTTAATAGACTTAATACAATATAATTGAAGACCTTTATACCCATGGGTTAGTTAAGACGTGGGTTTTATGCGCCAATATGAAAATAATTAATATCCAACATCGGCTCTGTAGTGCAGTGGTAAACGCTTGGTGGCGGCGCTTCAAGTCGTGGGCTCAAAGCAACAATTGTGTTTGTTTGGCCTGTAAGTATTTGTGTCGGGTGTGAATGTTTATTGACGAGTAATTTATGTATGTAAAAAATGTCTTCATTCAATTAAAAATTAAAATAGGGCAGAATTACAGCCTATATACGGCCCACGGTTGTGCACAACTTACTACAAGCTTATTCTCATTCCTGAGAGTGTTTTTAGGGCAAGGAAGTATCCGCCACACTGATTCAATGCGTATTAGCGGACTTAATATGTCTTAGAAATAATATATAAAAATATTAAAAATATGAATTATTAAATTATATAATACACATATTCATTCTGCCCGCCTAAACTGAGTAATAGGAAACAGTATTTAAATAAACAGCAGCAATAAACAGCATTTGTACTTAAAACTATTAGTAAGAAGTTAAAGCTTTAAGGCGTTAGCGTGTTCACTCTTGTCACTTTGCACACTCTAACCAAGTCATTATTCTGTTATGTAAGGCTTTGGCTTGTGTTGCACGTATATTTGAATATGATACGATGTTTTGAAATTGAGAACGTCAGAGAGCGATTTGATAATTTACGATAATTTTTAGAAGGAGCCCATGTCCAGAAGCTATGAGCGGCTGATAAAACAGAAGGTAAAGTAAAAAAGGTAATAGTAAAGTAGAGTGGTAGAGCCACACTCTAACGTATTATGGCGCATAACGAATTGGTCGGCTGGACTTACGAAGGACCACGCTCGCACAGAATACTAGCGCAAAATAAAATACAGTAGCATAATGCTGCTGTGTCTCGTATGTTGAGTGGCTAAAACGGGGGACCCTTTTTAATGGTACTGGGGCATTCTGTCTTGGTCACGATGGGCGATAACGCCTCTGCATTTTGATTATTAATTGAAAATAGAATATATAAATTAATTGAAAATAGGAAATAATGAATGACGAATGAGTGACAAAGCAAATTTATGTGGCAGTGGTGAACGGCAGAGTCGGGGAGGGACGCCCTAGGCGAAAATTTATCGTCCAAATTGGCGATATATTGAAAATGGGCCAAATTAAGAGTACCCTTAACCGACGAGCGTGTATGCGTAGGTATTTGGATGTGGAGGAGGCGAGAGAGGGGTGTCAGGATCGTGCCAAATCGAAGTCCATAGTCTCTGCCTACCCCTCTGGGTGACAGGCGTGAGTGTTTATATTATGTAGGAATAATGTAGGATACATCCACTTAAGATCAGGTGCACTGTATTTTCATTTATCGCACTTATTTCCATACAAACTAAGCGCCCTCCTAATAACTTTATAGTACAAACTTTTATATATAAAATTAATATAACGTTTGTAGAGCATAATTCTACAGAAGTTGAAGAAAGATTTTCTTTCAAAATTAAGTTGGAAATTAAAAATTAACAGCATTCTAGAAATTCAAGGATTTAATTAAACCCATAGTGAAATGATAAAATTATATAATAAACTTCAAGCGTGTAACAAGATTCATCACGCCTTTGATTACGCTGTGATTAAACGTAACAAATTTATGTCGCAGTTTTCCACCGCAACTCATTTATTAACTTAACTGTCTCAATCAAATATATAGTTAGCTTATGACGTAATTGACAATAAACTTTAATCACAGCCTGAAATTTATAAGTTATATAAAACGTTAGAACCGTGTAGTGGCGGTGTAAGAATATCCACTACCCCATATCGTCCCGTGGGTGTTGTAGAGGCCACAGAAGGAAATTGAAACAGAAACAATAAAAACTATCATGAAGCAATCTATGTCGAGGCAATATATAGATCGTTATATATAACGTTATATCGATATAGAACGTTAGACTTAGCTTCCAAACCTTCGGATGAATCCTTTTTTCATCTTTTTAGCCAGTAAACTCAACTGATAAACTTTAGCCACTGACTTAGTACAAGAGTTGACTTCATTGCAATGCTAAGCCGGTGAAGATCGACAGTGACGTTTCGCTTTTATGACGCTACTTCAAGCCACAGTTTTACTGCTATCGAAGATGTCCTCTTCCAAGCATTATCTTCCGATTACAAATTATAATGTTACCTATTATTTATGTACTGAGTCTATGGCGTACCTGGACCAAATATTTCTTTTCTCTTTTCTTTCTTTCACTAATTGTTACAACATAGTTTGTAGAATTTCAGTTCGCTATTAGAATGAATATTCCGTCACTTGTCGGTGTACAGAGCCTCAGAGGATGCACCATGTGCTAGTGAAGTTGCAAATTGTTGTCATATGAGTGACGACACATAATTATTAATATGTGTAATTAAAATAATTAAATGCTATATTAAGACGTCTAAAATACCTATAAAGTAATATTTTAAGCAGTTAAATGTATAAATGATCATCAAATTTAAACAAAATCTTTTAAAATATTAAGTAAATATTATAGTAGAGTAAAGGCTAATGGCCTAAATATATTAAATTTACCAAAAACTTGCTAAAATATACAAAAAGTATTTAATAATGATTTTTTTTATATTTACACGAATACTAAACATTAAATAAAACTAATTTTACTAATTTTATTGCTTTAGTTTAACTTATTTTACCTCTTTGTAAATTTCCGACAGTAAAGCATTCTTTAATAAAATACAAGCCGATTATATTAAAATTTGTTGCCGTCCTCAATGGAAGATTTATAAAGTAGGTGATATGTTGTTAATTTTTGTTGTCTGTGAACTGGAAAAGAGACAATTTAATTTCTTTTACCTGTTTTGTGCCCTTTCTGTTTTTTTTCTTTTTTTATATGATAGTGACTAACGCACACAGTCCACCTGATGGTAAGTGGTTGCTGTGACACATAGACATCTTACATCTATCCTCAATAAAGAATCAAAATGCAGATGCTTTGTCATCCGTAAGGACTAAGATGGAATGCCTCTTTTCCAGTGAAACGGTCTCCGGTTCTCTACACTCACTCGGAATACGCGACCTGCTTAATTTATTTATTTATTGAATAGAAGATGCCGTATTAGCGTTGGGTGGTCGGCTACTAAAAGAGTATGGGTTACCTCAGCCAAGCAAAGTACAACAATTTGAAAATAGAGAGTTTCTTAAAGAGTCAAGTTACGACTTAGCATCATTAGAAAACACAGTTAAAAATAATGAAGGATCACTGAATGACGAACAAAAAGCAGTTTACAATCAAATTAACACAAAAATTGAATTAAATGAGGTTGGAATATTCTTTTTAGATGCTCCCGATGGAACTGGCAAAACATTCCTCATAAATTTGCTATTGGCAAAAGATAGGAGTACTCGCGGAATTGCTTTGGCTGTGGCTTCTTCTGAGATCGCAGTTACACTGCTTGAGGGTGGACGACCTGCTCATGCTACTTTCAAGTTACCACTCAATTTAACAACAGCTGATACTCCCATTTGTAATATATCGAAACAAAGTAATTTTGCTGAAGTATTAAAACATACGAAAATGATAGTGCGGGATGAAATAACCATGGCTGATAAGGGTGGCGTAGAGGCTTTAAACAGAACTCTACAAGATATAAGAGGAAATAAGAAGTTAATGGATGGTGTAACGGTTTTGCTGGCTGGAGATTTTAGACAGACTCTACCAGTAGTGCCAAAAGGAACTAGAGTAGATGAAGTTAATGCGTGTCTTAAGAGATCCACTTTATGGCCTCTAATTAAAATCCTCAAGCTCTCGAAAAATATGCGGGTATACAGAAAAAAAGTCTGCTGGTGGATTTGCGAATTTCCTACTTGAAATCGGCAACGGTGATTACCCCATAAATGACGGAATGATAACCATCCCTGATAATTTGTGGATAGTTGTATTTACGTTACAAGAGTTAATATCCAAAATCTACTCAGATATTGCTCTATAGATATGAGCTAATATCCACGATAAGCCACTGGAATGGTTGTGTGAACGTGCCATATTAACCCCGAAAAACGACCAAGCAGCGGCAATTAACGATATACTGTTAACGTCTTTTAAAGGGGAAGAAATGCTGTACACGTCAATAGACTCTGTGGTCAACACAGATGACGCAATTAACTACACTGTCGAATTTCTTAATTCACTGAAACCATCGGGTCTTCCACAACATAAGCTTATTCTGCGCATGGGCACTCCTGTTATGTTGTTGCGAAATTTAAAACCTCCTCAACTGTGCAACGGAACCAGACTAAATTAAATTGAGTAAAGTAATTGCGTTACATCGCAATGTAGTGGAAGCCACAATTATAACTGGATGTGCGCAAGGGGAAACTGTATTTGTACCAAGAATTCCCTTGATCCCGAATGATCTTCCCTTTGAATTCAAACGAATACAGTTTCCCCTCAAAGTCTGCTTTGCAATGACCATAAACAAATCACAAGGGCAGACATTAAAATTTGCCGGTATAGACTTGAGAGAAAATTGTTTTTCACACGGGCAATTCTATGTGGCTTGCTCAGGCGTAAGCTCGCCCAGTGGTCTGATTATTTTGGCACACAGTAATAGATTAGCAAAAAATGTTGTGTATAAAGAAGTTTTGTAGTTTACTAGCTTTTGCCCGCGATATCTAGTTATAATTGTGGCTTGTACCAGCAGACTATTTTTCACACATGGGCGCGATTTAACCGATCTCCACGCGGACAAAGTTGCAGGCAAAAGCTAGTATAAGATAAAGAGTTGCCCTGTCGTGAAGTATCGCTGCACCCATGCAAGTACACCTAGTTTCCTTGCTGCTGTTCTGGCCCTGGACTCAATGAACCGCCCATAGTTGAGGTTCGGAAAAAATTCAACCCCTTTTTATTTTGTTTTAAATGGGGAAATGCCTACGCACACCCACCTCGCAGGGGCAAGGACGGGTTATGTTGGACTCTCACCGACTAAAACCCCATGGTGTTCCACCTTCGTCACATATTGGCAGAGCCACGGGAACGCTTTCGCACACATCCGCGGCCCCAACAGCGCTGGCCGTCCCATGGCGGCCCCTCCTCGGGAAAGAACTACTCCTCCCCCATCTCCTTCTCAGGTAAGGCGCACCAAAACACATGGCGCGCCATCCTCCGTGGCGTTAAATCTCATAAGATTATCATCCCCCATTCGGAGACTGCCTGCAGTGAGAGATTCGCACGCTCAACCATAGCTTCTATTTCGGACTGGATTTGATCTCCATCGGCCCTAGCATTTGGCTGGTACCTCTCCACAATTTTTTACGTGGTAGAGCCATGCTGCAGCTATATTAATAGTATAGTTGTAGCACGAATGGGTCGGCTCCACCGGGGAAGGACCACGCTCTCACAGAATACCAGCGTAAAATAGCAGCTTAATGCTGCTGTGTTTCGATGCTGTTCTATGATTTGGGCACTATTCCAGTCCTGAATAAGATGCGGAACAAGCACGTCAACACAGGAGACAACTCAGGTGCACAGACCTTTAGAACTATAGCTGTTATACCGTCAGGTCCACTAGCTTTGTTCACATCTAGACTTTGCAATGTTTTAAGAACCTTCTTGTTTGTGATACGGACCTCTGACATAGAAATACTGCAGTGAGGTAATTGAGATGGTACTATTTTGCTACTGTCCAGACGCGAATCGCAAGCAAAAAGAGAAGCAAATAAGTCAGCTTTCTCCTTAGGCGCATGCGCCATTGAGCCACCTGGTCTTACCAGCGGAGGCAGTGTAAACCGGTAGCAGTTTGTCGCTACTACTTTGGCGAGCGACCAAAAAGCTCTACTTCCAGATGGTTTGACAGAGAGATTTGCATCGATGCGTTTAATGCAGTCGAAACTGGCTTGCCGTAATACCTTTTTGCAGGACTTAGCGCTCTTCTTATGGCTATATATACAATCCGGAGCTTTGCGGTCTCGAGCATCGAACCAGAATAAGTACGCCATATGCTTGTGCTTTTCAGCACGAGCGCACTCGGCGTTGAACTATGAGCGGGCTTTACCAACAAAGGGCACGTCAGCAAAGGGGATGAAATACTCCATCGCTTGACGTATCACATAATGACATCCGCACATCTCGACGGATCTTCAGACGAGAGGCAGACTTGCCCCCAAGGATAAGATGCAAAGAAATGCCGCATCTCATCCCAATCTGCTGACTTGTATCGCCACATTCACCGCACTTGTTCTGTATATTGTTTGTAAGCTTTGATAGCGTGACTCAGGCTTCGGTTATTACTGAGTACATTTATTCTATTGCAGCGAGATAACAAAAATTATGGTTACGAATTCCAGACGATGCCAACATTTTTGGAAAACAGAAAACGTTTTTATTTCTGTATATGAAGTTAATTATTAATATTTTTTCTTTGGTTAAATATCAGTCTACCTCCGATCTTATTGTCGCCGATGTAACTATTTTACATACTAATTTAAACGAGATGGCATATCGTCATGTAGAGGCCGTGCAAGAGTATCCACTATCCCATATTATCATCCCGTGGATGTTTTAAGAGGCAGCAGAGTGAAAATGAAACAAGAGATGGGCAGCAGCATCTCCTTGATAACAACTCAACATAATAAAAGACTGCGTTTACCAACCCGACTGCCAAGCATGGCAGGGAGGCCTATGTTCTGATTACGATAAGCTGTAATGATGATGATAATTATGATGATATTGCCATTTATAGAAAGCCATGTGATTTTTCTAGCCTTTTCCATAGTCGTCTCTTATGACATCCACGGAACGAAACAGGATGATAGACTCTTAATACACATTAAATTAAAATATTAAAATTGTTAAAAATGAAATAATAAAATACTCGTAAAATGATGTATTTTACCTAGTTTGAAGAGAACCTCCCGCCCCACTAATGCACTATCCCCGACACCACTAATCCCAGCACAACTACTCCCAACACCACTGCACTAGTAAACACACGCCACCGTCGATAATAAGGTACGATAGTGCACGCAAATTAGGGAGGGGGCGGGAGGTGCTCTTCAAACTAGGTAAAACACATCATTTTATTTTATTACGCGGATCTTAGCTAGTTAATTTTTAATATCTTTAATATAATGGATTTCCGCAAAGTAAAAAGCCTTTAAAAAATGAGTAAGTAATAGTTACCGAGTTTTCCGATAAAATAACTAATAATAATGTTCTGCAGACCGAATTTCGGTCACAGCGGCAAGTCTTAACAAAGACTAGCCATCTGTACAACACAGGATTATAGTGCCCAATTGTATACACAAGCAAAGGTGATCCGAAACGACCGGAAAGAGATAAGGCGCAGGATCAAAGGCTTTATGTGCTTTCATTTTCATTAATTTCAAAATTCATTAACATTGAAGGCTCTCGGAGTTCGAATCTTGTACGGAAAAAGTATCTGTGTCGGCCACAAATAATTTATTTGGGTTTGGATATCTATCCATGTACTATTATTTATCAATATGAGAGTAGGGATAACGTTTGCCAATGATAAAAATCACGTGACCAACTTGTTTTTTATTATTTAAAAAATATGGCACAAAACAGCGTAAGTTATAAAAAAATGTATAATACATTAAATCCGAAAAATTGCTAAACTTTTGTAAAGTATTTAAATGCAGCCTACACCTTCACCCACGTCAACTTGTTGTGTCTGTCGGAAAACGCGCCCTGCTTGGAAACAACTCCTAAACTTTGCGAGTTAGTCCTTCCTAATGAGAAAAATTATAACTTTGTGTCATGAAAGAAGATTCGAAGCCTTAAGTAAATGCTATTATAATAAATCTCTACTTTTGCCAAAAGGGTTTGACGACCCTTCTAAAAGGACTGAGATTTGAAGAGATTATTACATGGAGGGTACTTAGCGAATGCTTTAATCAATTATTCAATACACACACGGAAGTATTGTAGATAATATTTACTATCTATATACTTTTTTTTCTTTCTTTTATAGAATAAGGGTAACAAAACATACAGTCCACCTGATGGTAAATGGATGCTGTGGCTCATAGACATTTACATTTATCCTCGATTAAGAATCAAAATGTAGATGCGTTGTCACCCCTGAGGACTAAGATAGAATGCCTCGTTTCCAGTAAAAAGGGTCTCCGGTTCTCTACACTCACGATACGAAACACAGCATTAAGCTGCTATTTTACGCTGGTATTCCGTGAGAGCGTAATCCTATCCCGGTCGAGCCGTCCCATTCGTGCTACAATCATAATATGCGAGTAGCTGCAGCGTGGCTCTACCACGTAAAAATCTATATACTAGTATTATAAGATGATCATAACTAGAATAATATTTTTTTCAAAATATAACAGATTTACCAAGAATGTCTTATCCACAGCGTGGTGACGCTGCAAGAGAATCCATTAAATATTACTTTGCACGATGTTTGGTCTGAGTGTTACACTTTCGGGGTGGTATAACTCCTTTTTAGTCTTTGAGTCCGTTTGAGTAGATCAACCTGTTAACCTATTTCTGCCGACATATCTGACATCTGTGTTTCTATTTGAAGGAAATAGAGAAACAGTGTAATTATAGGCTGTGAAGTATTCCATCTTAATTCCCAGAAATGACAATGCATCTGCAGCCATCTTTATTTTACGTTGGTTGTTGGTGTCCATAGACTGCAGTAGCTACTTAAATTCAGGTGGATTGCGCGTGTTAAATCAATTTTATAAAAATACCCCGAAAATAGTCTGTTTCGAGCAGTACGGCGTTATGTACTGCTCGAAAAACGTACGTTAGTACGTGTTTTGATGGCTCCGTGGCGCAGTGGCTTAGCAATGAGTTACAACGCTGGGGGCTGTAGGTTCGAATCCCGCACGGAACAAGTATTAAGCCTACAAATAATTGTTCCGGGTCTGGATGTTGGTCCTTGTGCAATTTATGTTTGTAAACTGCCTCCACGATACAGAAGAAAATCCTAATGTGGGGGTAACGTTTTTTTAAAAAAAAAAGAAAACAAATAAAAACAAATAAAAAAGCACATTGGAAAGAAAAAGCCTACGCCTTATTAAAAGACAGGCAACGCATCTGCAAAGCCCCTGGTGTGTATACCATCTGGTGAGCCAAAGCCTCGTTTGACACCTCCTATAATAAAAGTGATAATATATTTTTCTAACAAATTTATATAGTATCTAATAGAAACTAAATAAAGGAGAAATTAAGGGATTCGAAACGGTCAAGCTGCTTAAAGCTTCGGAAGTACTTTGCTGTTAACTTATATCGGCTTTGTTGTGACAGGGTAAGAAAAGTTAAGGTGTTCCGAGGCGACCAAGTAACTTTACGGCAAGCACGTAATTTCGTTTTACTTTCGCAAGCAGCTTAATGTTAAGGCGAGCTCAAGAATTTTTTTCGAATGCACGACTGAAGCAATGCTGGTTGCGAACTCTGTCAAAACGTATGAATATAAAACCACATCAAGCACGGGGCAAGCACGTAGATATTTGAAATAAGCAAAAACTTCGTGCTTACAGATTATAAGTCATTAGATTTTAATCCACAGAGTTTAGGAACCTGTAAACTACCACTAACCAATCCCGAAACAATTATTAGTAGGTATATATTAATAGTTATTTGGGGGATCGAACCTGCAACGTCGCAGCCTAACGCTTAGTCACTGCTCTACCAATGCTTAATGCAAACATCTACATAATGTTATTTTCAAGCAACTCCGCTATAGTTTATTTATTAATACGCATACAAATATTATACTCTGTAATTTTAAACAGCAAATAATATACACTTTAATTTTAAGCCACAATTATTTAAATTTAAATTAGTATAAAGAACAAGCAAAAGGGTACGGCCTCTAAAGATTCTAATTATTTCAAAAGTTAAATGGGTGTAAAGATCTGGGTAGTAATAAGGGTTCGAGAACCTTTATCCTCCCTATGCCAGTACGAGGCTGTCACTCGAGAGTGGCAGCCTCGTACTGGTGAGCGAAGTGTAGGGCGGCCCCACGAGATGGAGTAGCGACCTGGCCAGGAAGGAAGTCGAATAATGAAGGTGGATCGGGACAATCATTTGTGGCATTCCTTGCAGGAGACGTATGTGAATGAGTGGAATTGTGTTGGGCTGGTGGAATATTTAACAAGAAATTTAAAACGTAACTATACATAATAAAATTTATAAGAATATTTAATGTATGGGTTTTACAATTACAATTTAGACAAAATATAAAAAACGAGCATTTATTCAGCCACGTATTCTCATACAGTTTTAATACAGAAAATAAAAATCTTACGTAAAAAAAAATACAAAGATAAAAATAAATAAAAGAACACAAACATAAAATAATCTGATTGAAATGAGTTAACATAATGCTGCCGCATGGTTGCGGTAGCGTTAGTTTTCAGCAATGCTTATTGAGTTAGGACTCACCCGCGAGGATAGTGTGTACACAACATTTTTATGTTCGCAAAAAATTCACAAACTCGCGCATATTTTGCTGTTCTTCAGAGTTATTTAATTTAATAAAAGTAAGCTGCATCTCTTGTCAAAAATATATTGGTTGAGTTTAAACAATATATAATCTCCGTAATAATCACTACGTTTTACTAAATGGCGGGCGGCATCAAAGCAGCATTTGGCTAAGTTGACTAATTGTCGAAAATATGAGTCTCTAAGAGATGACTATATATTTGACTGCCTTGTTGGTTTTTGTGATCTTAAACGCGATTGCTGATCATGAGCGGGCCAAAATCTGTTATATTGGGTTTTTTTGTCAAAAAATTCTCAGTAGCAGCCCGAAGTCAGGAAGTTGGCGGTATTTCACCCCCGTGCCTCGGAAAGCACGTAAAGCCGTTGGTGGTCCTATGCCTGCTCTCTGCTATCTACTGTGGTTACTAATAGTATTACCAGAGTGAACGAGATTGCGGAAACTTCATACAAGCGTCTCGCAATGCACGCACACAAGCGCGAGGTTTACCTACAATACAGACAGAGAAAACAACGCAATATTGAGTACTACCGATGCGGGCCATGAAGTTACGGTATATGAATGTCCATTACCCCACATCGTCCCGTGGTCGTTAGCGGAGACAGATCGACACAAACCAAGACATGGGCAGCGTCTTCCTAAAAACAACTAAAAATAAAAATAAAACTGGGGTTGCAAGCCCACCTACCAAGTATGACAACTGTCGCAAATATCTCTCCTATGAGCAATCTGTGTGGGGGGCTTATGTTCAGCAGTAGTCATTGATAGACTATAACAGTACCGGTAACGGTTATTGTAAGCATTGATTTATGTATAATATGTTTAGTAAAGGTTTTTTTTTATCCTAAATTATATTATCTTCTACAAATCTCAGGTGTGATGGGAGACTTCCGTTTATTTTAACAAACGTGAATGATTTTATTCATTCATTTATAAAAGCCTTTCAAAGGTCCATTGTTGAACATATTTTACCCATAGATTGCCTCATCGAGGGTATGTTTGCCTAAGTCGCCACGCTTGGCGGGCGGGCTGGCAACCGCAAGTTTTTATTATTTTGGAATGTTATCAGAATTATGCTGGTGCCCATCTCATGTTTCATTTACAAATTATTAAAAAATTCAGATAAAGTCTTTATTTTTTAAAAAAAGTACTCATAATTGAATTGTCTTTTAATTTACAATGTTCCGGCTAACTGCTACAGTGGGATTAAGCTCCAGCAACGGGATATAATCTCTAATTCTCTCGAAGCGGTCCAGGCAACTCGACAATTTTGACTCAGGGTAAAAAAAGGGAAGGGCAAGAAACTGTGTGCATTTTTAAAACGCAATTTTCTTCGTTAATTGTTACAAAACGTGTATGATCTCATTGCGCATCTCTTATGATTTTTTTTTCATTAATTAATTAATTAAAGCCCATCACATCCACATCTGAATTTAGGCATCTCCATAGATTGCCCCTTAGAGGACATTTGCCATAGTTGTCATGTTTTGCATGCTGGGTGGCAAGGAAGCTTGTTTTATTATTTTTGAGTTTTTATTAGAAATATTCTGCTGCCCATCTCCTCCAATTTCCCTCTGTCGACTCTCACAACAACCATGCCATGATATGGGGTAGTGGGTTTCTTTACGTCGCAACAACATGGCAGAATTTATCTTTAAATTAATATACACACATATTTACATATCCACAGGACTTTTGCGTTTATTAAGCCACAAGGAAATAACGTTGAACAAATATGAGGAAGTATTAGATCAACGGCCAAGACCTTGACTAAATTTATATACTATATTCTATTTATATGATGATATTATGATTATCAAGTATGGAAGTATGGAAAATAACATAAAAAAACGTCTACTGCCATGTTAAATACCTAGATCGGCGCAGTTCGGAAGGAACTTCATGTGATTAGGGTAGAGAGTCACTTGCCAAGTAATTTAAACAATCGTACTGTGTAGTGGCTGTGTAAGAATATCCACTTCCCCATGTCGTCCCATGACGTCGTAATAAGCGACGAAGAGGAATAAACCAGGATATGGACAGCAGCGTCTTCCTAATAACAACTAGAAAATAAAATAAACTATGGTTTCCAACCAGCATGCCAAGCGTGGCTACTATAGCAAATATACCCCTTATCTCTAGGCCTATGTTCAACAGTGGACTATGAACAGCTGTAATAAACGAATGGATGAATAATTAAACAATAAACAAATATCAAAATTATCATCATCATCATCATCATCATTATAGCTTACAGGTCCACCGCTGAACATGGGCCTCCCCCAAGGCATACCACAAAGCACGGTCCTGAACCACGTGCATCCATCGGCTTCTTACAATATCATCATATATAATATCAAAATCATAAAGTTAAAATATATTTTGGCAAAGATTTTCTTATATACCCTTTTGACTACTTAGGGACTTTGGTGTATTTTATGGAATTATCGCCGCTAATACCTTTTCCTCGACGTATAATAATAGAATATATAAGTTGTTTTCTGATTTTGTATCGGAAAAGTGTTAGTACGAACCCACAATAATAAATTCTGATGTAATTGTGCGCAAATATATAACTTTTTTACTTATACGATTTCACAATTTCATTTTCATTTTCATCATCTTCAACTGTTAATTGCAATTTTAAGTGCTGATTTACCACACTATCAGCGGTGAACGAAAACATAGTGAGAAAACTTGCATATGATGTGAGAAATTAATTTTAAAAAAATATTTCGACTACATGTGTAGTCCGTCAAGACGCATTGGGGGCAGCGCGGCGGACATTTCCTTGCCCTAAAACGCTCTCAGAAATGAGGGAAGACCTTTACTATATTACAAAGCTTTATTAAAAGTTAAAGAAACAGTATCGTATACATAAATCCTATATACTGTCCTACTGAGTTTTAAGGAGCAATTAATCCTCCCCGCTATCTTTGCGACTTTACTTATGTGATGAAGATTAATATATTTTGAGGATAACCCCGATCATGCAGGTTTCGTCACATATGTTTTCTTCACTACAAAAAAGCTAACAGAATTATACGTGGTAAAACCGCGCTGCAGCTATATTATGGTTGTAGCAGGAATTGGTCGGCTTGACCGGGGAAGCACCACGCTCTCACAGAAAACCGCGTAAAATAAGCGTAAAATAGCTACTTAATGCATCTGTGTTTTGTATGGTTACTGTAGAGAACCGAAGACGTTTTACTGGATACGAGGCATTCCAGACGTTTTCATCTTAGTCCTCAATGGTGAGAATGCATCTACTTTTTGATTCTTAATTGAGGATAAATGTAGGTGTCTATGGCCCATAGCATCTACTTGTCATCAGGTGGAGTGTGTGCTCGTTCGTCACCCTTGTACTATAAAAAATGTATATTTTTATAAACGTTATCCTTATTTTATATAATAAACTCAAACCTACCTTACCTTATCGTACCTACTTTATCATTTTTAAGGGGGCACCATCTTGCTTCAATTAAGAAATAAATTAAATTGGCGTAAACGTTACTTGAAAGCATACAATTAAATAATTTTGAAGAGTCATTGAGAAATACTTCGCCAGTGTCACCGACGGCCGCACTAACAAGGTCTTTTAGAAATTGAAGAGTAATTCCATTAAATCTTGTCCCTTTTTTCATGCGAAGCTTTGAGAAAAATTACCCACACGATACGAGTAGGACTCCTTTTCTGCCTGTCTGGGTTGGTAACACACTCTTACCTGTTTCTGTACTGCTGTGTTCCAGTCTGAATGATATAGAGAACTAGTATCCACTATCTTGGTTTTTGGACAACACAGTCTTTTTTTGTTTGAAGCTGATTGCAATTGTCCATATGCTGGAGTCGCCACTTACATCAGGTTCAGGTGGACTGTAAACTCGTTCGGAATTTTAATTTATAACAAAAGAAAAAGTTGCCTTCTAGCTTTATGTCGGACATTGATGCTTACCCTATAGACCGATTCCCAACCAATAAGAATTTGAGCCAATAAGAATTTGCATATTTTTGTTGTTGTCTTGTCTTGCTTAAAAACAGTGTTTAGTTTATGCGCTGGATTTTAGTTTTATTATTATAATTATTTTCTATATAATTCTAACCTTTATTTTTAGAATATCAGCGCTAAGTTTATTACACCGCGGCACAATGCCGAGTCGGATGATGTTACATAATATATTCAATATTCATGTGTTGTGATTATGAAATAAGTATATTTATATTAAATAATTAAATAAAATAAAAATTAAATAATAGTAAAAACTAAATGTCTTACTTTCTTCTTTCCTTTTTTCTTTCATTACGTATTGATGACTAGCCGTTCCTCTTGGGATATGTGATTAATTATTTTTACCATCCTTGGGGCGTAACGTGTAGTTCCCACTTTGACGTTGTAGCGGTGAACGATTATTCACTTTTCTATACCTTCCCGTGGATGTCGTAAGAATCGACAGAGGAAAACAAAATCGGGCTTGTAACTTCGGACTCTTTCAATTTTTCTGGAGAGAATTGTGAACACAAATTAATTTCTGTTTGAGCTTCGATCGCAAATCCTTCATTATCTCACTTTTCTTAAGATAAATTTAGATAACACATACTTATTCTTGTTATTCGAGTTTCCTTCAATTCTTACTGTTTTAAGAGTAAGATTTTTTTTATATAAAAGTGTCGTCATTTCGCACTTTGACAACGCAGTTGTTTCTCAAATATCAGTGAAATTCATTACGTACAAGATAAATAGAAAAACGTGTCATTAACTACTCATATTCAATACTGCTAATTAGGCATGTATGGCGACCGTTATTACGTAATCGCTTAGCCACTCACTTCACAAATTACGTCTCAAGAACAAATCTTCAGAGCAACAAAGGAGATTAAACATTTCAATCTTATACATAGAAAGTACTAAGGCCTGCTGACTTGCGGGGAATTTCGTTCCCTTTATAAGAAATTACGTTTGCAACAGACTTTCGTCTCTGCGAAAAAAAACCACGAACCCGGATTACATCGAGCAGAGCGAATATTAAAAAACTTTTTATTGTCAACTTGAAATAATTTTTTTTTTGACAGAACTTGTGTCTCTTAACGACTGGCTTAGCGATCATAGTATCTTGATTCTTTGTCACGAGTCCTGGATTCGAATTTTCCAATCCAAAACTTTTGCGAAACACAAATTATTTGTTTTATCGCTTGGTTGCATACTTTGTGGCTCAATGAGATACAACTTTAGAAAACCAAGAATGAAACGAATTACCCCACAGCCTGTATACTAGCTTTCTATAACCTTTATACCGGAATACATCAGTGTAGCGAGAAATAGATAATAATGTAAGGGTTCCAACTCAAACGAACTCCTACTACCTAGTAAAATATGAAAATACTATTCTTCATTAGTTGAAGTGCTTTTCCTCCACGGCTTCCAACTCAACCTGCGCAAGGACCCCATCCTCGAGTACATTACGAAGGCCAGGTCAGCCTATACGGTAGGAAATCACTGCATCGTAATACCGCCATTACTCTTCCACCCTCTACCCAACACTGCATCAGTGGAAAACTAACCTAGACTCAAGATCACGTCTATTCGTCTATTCTTATCGAATAGACGAATAAACGTTATACGTCTATTCGATAAGATCACAAGATACAAATTTCATTAACTTGCTAGTAGGGTATGATTGTAATACCATCAAAAACATAACTTGTAAAAAAACCAAGTCTCGCAACTCAGTTCTTTTACCGTAAAAAGTTGTGAGATCCATGTAATACCAAGTCGGTTAATTTATTCAGTCCCTACTTAAGGGTCTTTCTGTCTTAAGTTATTACGTAATTAGTTAACCTAACAACATCTTATAGTGACCATATCAATATTAAAAATCTTTTATGTTTTAAATAGATTGACTTGGCCATCGCATGAAAACACAATGTATCTCACAAGTAATATATATTATATTAAATTAGAATGTTTAGTGCGATTTTTGTAGATAGTTCTACTTTTTCCTTTCGGTACCTTCTACTTTTGAATACCAACAACGGATTTTCGGCAATTTAGTTCACTCAATACTTTTACGGATTTTGCACAACTTCATAAGACATGTCCCATTTTGCTTTTTCATTCCGTTGACCATTTAACAAGTTACTTTAGAAATAATATATATCTAGGTACCTATCTACACTATTATTGCATTATATTACATATATATAATAATGATTCATTCACTGTAATGTAACTTTGTAATCCTATCTATTTATATAGGATTACGTTTATGCAGTTAGTGTATCTAGAAAAGTGGACGGAATTACAAAATATTTTAGTTTTTCCTGATTTATACATAATCAACAATTTACTAAATTTAAAGGTTCTATGCTAGAAGTGCCTTAAAGTGAGTGACAAAATTAAGAAACTTTGACTACTTATAATTTTAAAATTACCAAAAAATGAAATTTAAAATACACCCGTTTATACAATGCCTGCTTGGTTACTGAAAATCAGGTTTATATTTTATCCAACGAAGCTGGAATGAATATGGCCCGAACTGCTTCGAGAAAGGATGGTACGGTCAGCGTTTTTTTTCGATTTGGCGGGGCAATTCCCATGCCCCCAGCTAGGTCCAGTTTTCCAAAGCCTTCGAATTCTATGGTTTATTGATTTTATAAGGGTTTCTGTTTATATGTATGTGTACGTATGTACGTTCGTGGTTAATTTACGCCTGCCACAACTTGAGATCAAATAATGATATCGACGTCGGACTGATTTCATTCTATGAACAATTTTGTAATTAAAATATGATTAAGTTTTTATCAAAATCGGTCCAGCGTTTAGTTTTATTATGAATAAATTTACTATAAAAATGGTAAACTAACCGCAAATTATCTGTATCTTTAACTGGTACTTACAACTGTAAAACACTACTGCTTGGCAAGGGCCTGTAGTAGAGAGGAATTTTCTTAATCGTCACGCGTGGCAGACGGACTTCAATCGCAGTATCAGAATTCTCCCGCCTTTGACGCTGCTGCTCGTTGTGGTTTTGGGTATCATATTACTGGCGTGAAATACCCAGAACAATGCCGGCTTTATATTGGCTTAGCAGCGAGATGGTTATAACACTGTCTATCGGAAACCATTATATTTTTGTTGCATTTCCCATAGCCATAACTTACGGTACCCACGGGACGAAATGGGGTGATGGATTCTTTACGCTACCACCACGGCGTAACTCGAAAAGGTTTTGGTGGAAAGGTCTATATTAAAAATAAAGCCACATCACCAATTTTCAGTATGGTACAACAATAGGTGCAAATTTTTACTTATTTATTTATATACCTGTAAGTGTTTATGTTTGTTTGTTCGTATTTTGTGCTCTGCCATACCGTTCATCAGATTGCGCTAAAACTTTGTCAACTTATTGCTTGCACTTGCACAAAGTTTATAAGCATAGTACAATTAACGTACACTAGTTGGCGCGCGTATCGTACCGACAAATTTATTTGACACTTATACATAATTAATTTCAATGAATATATTAGCATTCCTAATTAAACACTAGAACTATTTCAAATTTAAAACGATATTTCCACAATTATTTCTTCTGCGGTAGCAACACGCCGAGGACCAGCTAGTTTAATTATAAAATTACCCTATTGTAATTAAACCACGTGTTATAATCATCTCGCCATAAGTCAATATAATCCGTCATTGTTCTGGGTATTTTACGCCAGGATATGACACCCAAACCACAAATGAGCAGCGGCGTAAAGGCGGGACGTTGCCAAGCAGTAGTGTTTACAGTTGTAAGTACTAGTTAAAGATACAGATAATTTGCGGTTAGTTTACCATTTTTATAGTAAATTTATTCATTATAAAACTAAACGCTGGACCGATTTTGATAAAAACTTAATCATATTTTAATTACAAAATTGTTCATAGAATGAAGTGAGTCCGACGTCGATATCATTATTTGATCTCAAGTTGTGGCAGGCGTAAATTAATCACGAACGTACATACGTACACATACATATAAACAGAAACTATTATAAAATCAATAAACCATAGAATTCGATTCAAGAGACCTTGAAACGTGGAGATATTTGTGGCTTTGGAACTGACATAGCTGGGGTACGGAGTGCTCGCCAAGTCGAACAAAAAAGGGCACGGCCGTACCATCCTTTTCTCGAAGCAGTTCAGGCCATTTTTGACCCCCCCATAACTTCGTTGTTGATAAAACTAGAAGCCTAAATTAGTAACCAAGCAAGCATTGTATAAACACGGTATATTTCAAATTTCATTCAATTTGAACCAGTAGTTTAGTGTAGTTAGTAGTTAGTAGTTTTGTTTAGTTCAAAGTTTTAATTTTGTCACCACTGACTGACTGACCGATCAAAACTCTAAGGCACTTCTAGCAGACATAGAACCTTTAAATTTAGAATGCAATTATTGATTAGTGTATAAATCAAGGAAAAACTAAAATATTTTGTAATTTCCGTCCACTTTTCTAGATACACTAACTGCATAAATAACTTTGTAATCCTATATAAATAGATAGGATTACAAAGTTACATTTGCAGTGAATGAATCATTGTACCATTATATGTATAATATAATGCAATAATAGGTGTAGATAGGTACCTAGATATAATTATGTTCTAAAGTAACTTGTTAAATGGTCAACGGAATGAAAAAGCAAGAATGGGACATGTCTTATGAAGTTGTACCAAAATCCCGTAAAGTATTGAGTAGACTAAATTGCCCGAAAATCCGTTGTTGGTATTCAAGAAGTAGAAGGTACCGGAAAGGAAAAAAAGTAGGACTATCTACAAAAATCGCACTAAACAATCTAATTTAATATAATATATATTACTTGTGAGATACATTGTGTTTTCATGCGATGGCCAAGTCAATCTATTTAAAACATAAAAGATTTTTAATATTGATATGTTCTATAAGATGTTGTTAGGTTAACTAATTACGTAATAACTTAAGACAGAAAGACCCTTAAGTAGGGACTGAATAAATTAACCGACTTGGTATTACATGGATCTCACAACTTTTTCACGGTAAAAAACTGAGTTATGAGACTTGTTTTTTTATGTTATGTTTTGATGGTATTACAATCATATCCTATTAGCAAGTTAATGAAATTTGTATTTTTGATCTTATCAAATAGACGTATATCGTTTATTCGTCTATTGATAAGAATAGACGAATAGACGTGATCTTGAGTCTAGGTTAGTTTTCCACTGATGCAGTGTTGCAGAGGGTGAAGAGTAATGGCGGTATTATGATGCAGTGATTTTCCTACTGCATAGGCTGACCCTACGGCCTTCGCGTAATGTACTGAGGATGGGGTCCTTGCAGGTTGAGTTGAAGCCGTGAAGGAAAGAGCACTTCAACTTATGAAGAATAGTATTTTCATATTTTACTAGGTAGTAGGAGTCCGTTTGAGTTGGAACCCTTACATTATTATCTATTTCTGCCACACTGATGTATTCCGGCATAAAGGTTATAGAAAGCTAGTGTACAGGCTGTGGGGTAATTCATTTCATTCTTCAGAGATGAATGTAGTCTTCTTCGTTTGTATATGGTTTTCTAAAGTTCTCATTCGCTCATCATCTCATTGAGCCACAGAGTATCATGGCTGTAGCATGAATGAGTCGGCTCGAGCGGTGAAGGACCAACTTGCACAGAATACCAGCGTAAACAGCAGCATAATGCTTCTATATTTCGTATGGTAATTGACGAGAACCGGCGACCCTTTTTAACTCGAGGTCAAAAGGAGGAGTTTTCAATCGAGTGTATGTTTTTGTATGTATGTTACGCGATATCTTGACAGATTGTGAACCAATTTTGATGATTCTTTTTTTATTAAATAGGTTATACTTCAAGGGTCGTCCCATATAACTTTGGAGAAAAATTCACCCCAAAGGTAGTAAATCAATAACTTTTTAACAATTTGAAGTAGGCTTTACTTTTGTTAAAATTTATAATTATTCTGGTAACGATGCATTCCATCTTCGTCCCAGGGTGACGACACATCTGCATTTTGATTTAATAGTGATTAAATTAGTTGTTTATTGGCCACAGCATTCACGTACCATTAGATGTACTGTCCTTCTGATCAATTTTGACTACAGCGCCGACTATGAATAATGTCAGAAGCTAGAAATGTGCAGAAGAGTATACGCTATTTCAAAAATCAGTCAGATACAATGTCGGAAATATCTGACAATCGCTGTGCAACCAAGCGATAAAACAAATAATTTGTGTTTCTGCAAAAGTTTTGATTGAAAATGAATCCAGGACCGTGACAAAGAATCAAGATACTACGATCAAGAAGCCAGTTGTCAAGAGACAAGTTCTGTCAGTTAGAAGTATCTCGTCCACTAAAAGCAGATAATCTTTGACAAAAAAAATTATTTCAAGTTGACAATAAAGAGTTTTTTAATATTCGCTCTGCTCGATGTAATCCGGGTTCGTGGTTTTTTTTCGCAGAGACGAAAGTCTGTTGCAAACGTAATTTCTTATAAAGGGAACGAAATTCTCCGCAAGTCAGCAGGCCTTAGTACTTTCTATGTATAAGATTGAAATGTTTAATCTCCTTTGTTGCTCTGAAGATTTGTTTTGAGACGTAATTTGTGAAGTGAGTACAAGGATTACGTAATAACGGTCGCCTAATTAGCAGTATTGAATATGAGTAGTTAATGACACGTTTTTCTATTTATCTTGAACGTAATGAATTTCACTGATATTTGAGAAACAACTACGTCGTCAAAGTGGGAAATGACAACACTTTTATATATAAAAAATCTTACTCTTAAAACAGTAAGAATTGAAGGAAACTGGAATAACAAGAATAAGTATGTGTTATCTAAATTTATCTTAAGAAAAGTGAGATAATGAAGGATTTGCGATGGCAGCTCAAACAGTTCATTTCATTTATGTTCACAATTCTCTCCAGAAAAATTGAAAGAGTCAGAAATTACAAGCCCCATTTTGTTTTCCTCTGTCGATTCTTACGACATCCTCGGAAGGTATAGAAAAGTGAATAATCGTTCATGGAGCCACTTACAGGTTATAAAAATTTAATATAATTCAAATGCAATTATGAACTGAAGTATGTAACATGTAAGTTTAGCGAGTATCGTTATTATTAACCTCATTGTTCTAACAGTACCAGGCTTGCAGTTAATTATTAAACTTAATTTCAAACCGCTGCAGAGGTTGAATGATATAGTTTTGAAACTTGGTGAGTACAGTAGCTTAATTATTAATATTACTTGAAGGAAGTTAATTAAATATATAACCCACTCATCGAACATAACCTGACGTAAAAGTTTTCCATGAAGACAAACTTTGAGAGTTAAGTTTGTATTTAATCCACTATTTCATTTCATTCTTCATCAGCCCGTTACTGTGATAACAAGTCCTCTACACGTCATGGGCCTCTCCCATTATATGGAGGATTGGCCTATATTATCACACTTGATTTGTAGATTGAGAATCGCAGTCCCAGACATCTCGTACCTTTAACGCTACTGCCCGTCGCCTCTTTGAGTATTTTACGTCTGGTGTAGACGACATAGTTGACGCCATCTATCCGAAACCACAAGATCGTTCGTGATATATATTTATTCGTGAAGTTTCATTACAATCGGTTCAGCCGTTCCGAAGATTTCCGAAGCCCGGACTAACAAATAGATACAGAGACAACAATTTTGAGAATGGTTTTTCATGTCTTAATGGCATGCAAATATCCCCCTCAGCTCAATAAATTAAAGCTGTTATTTCAGTATTAGACGCAGACACTTCAATTTGATTTATATTTATAGATAATAAATATATTTCTACGCAGCAAAACTGTAACTTTATCATGTCTGTAATACAAATGTGATGCTGCCTACAGAAAATCAGCGTATTTTTTTTAGAATAGAATAGAATAATTTTATTCAATATAGATTACATGTAATACTTATTGAAAGTCATTTTTTACATTTACCACTGGTTCGAAAAAAATACCTCTGTCCTGGGAAGAACCGGCAAAAAACCCAGCGGGACTTTTTTTTTAATAGAAACAATTTACAATATAACATTTTATACAGCTGTTATGAAAACATTTAGATACAGCATGGAAGCGATCACCTCATTCCCAGGGGTTATTATCAACCATATGCTCTTTAGAAGTATAAGTACCCTTACTAGACAATTTTTGCTTAATAAATATTTTAAACCTTTTGCTAGATAAGGTCTGCATATTTTCTGGGACTTTGTTGTAAAAGCGTATACATTGCCCCATAAATGAATTACTGAATGTTTCATCATCATCATCATCATTACAGCCCTTCACAAGTCCACTGCTGAACATAAGCCTCCCCAAGGAATGCCACAGCACGGTCCTGAGCCACCCGCATCCATCGATCTCCTGCATGTCTTACCAGGTCGTCACCCATCTAGTGGGGACGCCTACACTTCGTCCGCCGGTACGAGCCGCCACTCGAGAACAGTTTTTCCTCATCGGTTGTCGGTTCTTCGAGCTATATGGCCGGCCCATTGCCACTTCAGCTTACTAATCTGTTGGCCATGTCGGTCACCTGGTTCTACTGCGGATATCCTCATTTCTAAGTTTATCACGCAGTGACACTCGAGCATAGCTCCATAGCTCGCTGAGCGACCTTGAGCTTCCTCATCCGGCCAGCAGTGAAGACCACGTCTCAGTTCCGTAGATCATCACTGGCAACACGCACTGGTTGTACAGCCTCGTTTTCAAGTTTTGAGGTATACCTGACGAGAAGATGTGCCGTAATTTCCCGAACGCTGCCCAGCCGAGTTGAATCCGTCGATTGACCTCTCGGTCGTTGGACTTACCTAGTCGGACTATTTGTCCCAGGTAAACATATTCGTCAACAACTTCGAGCTTAGTGCTACCAACAACTACTGGCATAGGTGTGACATGGACATTAAACATGATCTTTGTTTTGTCCATGTTCATCTTAAGACCATCCGTTGGGAGGCACTATTGAGGTCATTGAGCATAGTGCTTAGTCCTGCGATTCTGCCATAAGGACTATATCATCGGCAAATCGAAGGTGAGTGATGTACTGCCATTGATGTTAATGCCGTATCCTTTCCAGTCCAGAAGCTTGAAAACGTCTTCCAATGCAGCGGTGAAGAGTTTCGGGATATAACGTCACCCTGTCTTACACCCTCTGCAGTTGGATAGGTTTTGTACTCTGGTTCTTTACCGGATAGCCATCGTAGCTCACTGTACAAGCACTTCAGCACTTCGATATACCGACAGTCAACTTGGCACCGCTGAAGGGACTGCAGCACCGCCCAATTTCGACGGAATTGCTTTTCTAGTCCACATACGCCAGACATAGTGGCAAATTGTACCTCGGACTTCTGTACAATTTGCCGAAGGTATGTATGTGGTCTATGGTGCTAAAGCCTTTTCGGAAACCGGCTTGTTCGGGAGGCTGGAAGTCGTCGAGTCTGCGTGCGAGACGATTCTGTAATGACTCGAAAACAGCACGTAGACGCGGCTCAGAAGGAAATCGGTCTGTAGTTCTTCAAGAGAGCGTTGTCGCCTTCTTGAAGAACAAGACCACCGCACTTCTGCTCCACGCCTCCGGTGTAGTGCCACCATGTAGACGGAATTAAAGAGCTTCTGAAGGACTGCTACCGGTTTTCCACCCGCTTTAGAAGCCCGCTGTAATTCCATCCTCGCCTGGGCCTTGCCGTTTTTAAGGTGCTGGAGAGCCATTCTCATCTCGCTCAGACTGACGTCCGGATATCATCGAATAGTGTCGGATAAGACTCGCCTTGATCGTTACACACTGCGTGGCTCCAACGATGATGTACAGCTGCCCATAAAACCTCTAATCTCACTCAAAATCTCAGGTGTCCCTGAAACGACGCTGCCAGACTCGGTCTTCAGCTTCGACAGTTGGTTTCTGGCAGACAGATCTCTGGCAAAGACTTTGGAGCCCTGGTTCCGCTCGATCGCTCTTCAATACGAGCTGTATTGAAGTTGCGCAAGTCCCGCCGCATGCATTTGGAGATCTGTCTGTTCAGTTGCCTGTGGCTATCAAATCTACTGAAGATTGCAGCTCATTTCGTCTAACAGCCATGAGAAGAGGTGATCGGAGAGTTTTTGTGTTCTTCTGCGGCGGGTCTTGCAAAACTTAGCTCCGACCGCATGGACAGTTTCACGAGCTTGCATTCATATCGTCCACCGTATTGCAATCTCTAGGCACTGAAAACGGTTTTGTAACTGAGCTGAAAGGTTTGGGACTTTGATTAGCACGAGGGGATTGAGCGTTGATTCATTAGACGACACCTTCCAACTTAACGTTTAGGTTCAGTGTGCCTCATTCATTCGGTGATCGCTACCAGTTCACCTCGCGATCACCGAGACATCACTGAACAGTTGGCGTCTAGTCGTCATAATGAAGTCAATCTATTTTTGTCGAACCGTCGGGCCTGACCAGGTCCATTTTCTGTGGGGCTGCTTCGAAGAAAGAGTTCATCATAAAGAGTCTCTTCTCCATGAAGTCGGCCAGCTGCTGGCCCCTTGTTCCGCTTCTAATCCGAATTTCACTGATATTTGAGAAACAACTACGTCGTCAAAGTGGGAAATGACAACACTTTATATATAAAAAATCTTACTCTTAAAACAGTAAGAATTAAAGGAAACTGGAATAACAAGAATAAGTATGTGTTATCTAAATTTATCTTAAGAAAAGTGAGATAATGAAGGATTTGCGATCGAAGCTCAAACAGTTCATTTCATTTGTGTTCACAATTTTCCAGAAAAATTGAAAGAGTCCGAAGTTACAAGCCCCATTTTGTTTTCCTCTGTCGATTCTTACGACATCCTCGGGAAGGTATAGAAAAGTGAATAATCGTTCATGGAGCCACTTACAGGTTACATAAAATTTAATATAATTCTAAAATGCAATTATGAACTGAAGTATGTAACAAGTAAGTTTAGCGAGTATCGTTAGCTATTAACCTCATTGTTCTAACAGTACCAGGCTTGCAGTTAATTATTAAACTTTAATTTCAAACCGTGCTGTGAGGTTGAATGATATAGCTTTGAAACTTGGTAAGTACAGTAGCTTTAATTATTAATATTACTTGGAAGGAAGTTAATTAAAAATATATAACTCAATACTCATGGAACATAAGCTGACGTAAAAGTTTTCCATGAAGACAAACTTTGAGGGTTAAGTTAAGTTAAGTTTGTATTTAATCCACTATTTCATTTCATTCTTCATCAGCCCTTTACTGTGACGACAAGTCCTCTACACGTCATGGGCCTATCCCATTATATGGAAGATTATCACGCTTGATATGTAGATTGAGAATCGCAGTCCCAGACATCTCGTACCTTTAACGCTGCTGCCCGTCGCAGCTTTGAGTATTTTACGTCTGGTGTAGACGACATAGTTGACGCCATCTATCCGAAACCACAAGATCGTTCGTGATATATATCTATTCGTGAAATTTCATTACAATCAGTTCAGCCGTTCCGAAGATTTCCGAAGCCCGGACCAACAAATAGATACAGAGACAACAATTTTGAGAATGGTTTTTCATGTCTTAATGGCATGCAAATATCTCCCTCAGCTCAATAAATTAAAGCTGTTATTTCAGTATTACACGCAGACACTTCAATTTGATTTATATGTATAGATAATAAATATATTTCTACGCAGCGAAACTAACTTTATCATGTCTGTAGTACAAAATGGGATGCCATGCTCTTACAGAAAATCAGCGTATTTTTTTTAGAATAGAATAGAATAATTTTTATTCAATATAGATTACATGTAATACTTATTGAAAGTCATTTTTTACATTTACCACTGGTTCGAAAAAAATACCTCTGTCCTGGGAAGAACCGGCAAAAAACCCAGCGGGACTTTTTTTTAATAGGAACAATTTACAATATAACATTTTATACAGCTGTTATGAAAACATTTAGATACAGCATGGAAGCAATCACCTCATTCCCAGGGGTTATTATCAACCATATGCTCTTTAGAAGTATAAGTACCCTTACTAGACAATTTTTGCTTAATAAATATTTTAAACCTTTTGCTAGATAAGGTCTGCATATTTTCTGGGACTTTGTTGTAAAAGCGTATACATTGCCCCATAAATGAATTACTGACTGTTTGGTGTCGAGTAAATGGTATAACAAACTTGTGCTTGTTCCTAGTATTTACAGAATGTACATCACTATTTTTAATAAAACTATTTTTGATTTTGTGTGCATACATTAAATTTTCGTAAATATATTGAGAGGCTAATACAAAATGTTTATTAAATTTATTTATTGAATTTTAAGCAACATTTCCATTCAACTTCATCTATTGATGGCAAGAAATTTAACATAGGAAGATGAGAACCAGTCAGCCTAGTTCTCATGTCAGTAACGATCAGGCCAGCCTCTGAAAAGAAGACACCGATGTTGAAATATTAACAAGTGTTTAATCGCCGCTTTTAATCAATGAAGTTTCACTCCCTCTGCAACAAAGAAAGGGGATTGTTCATTCTTGGCTTAACGTGGACAAGTTGTTCTGTAAAAAGTATTTTTACGAAAAAATATAATTAAATCTAAAATTAATATTTTTTTATTTGTCGTAGTAGGAAAGTAAATGTAAAAACAAGTCGTTTCATAAGTATTTAATCCTATTGAGTTCAAAACGCGTCGCCATTGTTTTAGTTGGAAGCTGATTCGGTGTTGCCACATTTGCCGACTCTGGTGGCAGTGGCTTAGCAATGAGTTGTTGCGCTGGGGGCAGTGGTTTGATCTTGTACAAGTATTTATGCCTACAAATAATTGTTCCGGGTCTGGATGTTTGTCCTGTGAAATTTGTGTTTGTAAACTGCCTCCACGATACAGTAGAAACCTAGTGGGGGTAATGTTTTAAAAAAATAAAAAAATAATAATAATTGTGATTACAGTCTTGATAATCGATTATTAAAATAATCATTTTCTTTTTTTTACTCTTTACTCAGATTTAGAAATCGATTATTAAAATAATCGATTTCTAAATCTGAGTAAAAAAATGCATTTTCTTGAAAATGTACATTCAAGTGATTTTCACAAGGTTTTTATTAAATTTATTTTCCTTTAATTACATGAAAAAACAAACAAAACACTCATTGTTTTGGCCTGCAAATCATTTTACATCCGATTATAATATTAGTTAGGTGGTTGTCAACTCGATATTTTTATTAACTGGCAACACCAACTGTCAATAATGACATGTATACAGTGAAAATAAGCATTCGCTTTGCCTCCGTGTATTGTGAATGTTGTTTCGGTTATTTTTGGGAAGTATTTTGTTTTTTTTATAATGGACTCTGATACCGCTCCAATTGAAGACCCGCCTTTACCGTTGGAGACTGAATTTGCTCATGACGATGACCCTGGCGCTATTTTGTTAAACGTTGAACCGGCTTTAAATGACAAGAAATACTCATAAATTGTAACTTTTTTCAGCGACAAGTTTTAGCATTACACACGCTAAATATGAACTATTTTTACACTCTCCTGCAATCTTATTACTATAGTTCGTTTCTTTGATGTATAAACTATTGAAAATCCCAGTCATTAAATATAATAGTTAATGGTCACGTTGAGCCAAATTACCCTAACAAACTGAGCAATTTCCTTTCCAAACTAAAACCACCCTCAAACAACAAAACAAAAGAACAAAGCCACAGATTGTTGTTGTCGAATGAAACGTCAATTTTTTTTTCTACTTGAAATGACAAAGATATTGGTCATACAGCCAATGTTATCAATTTTGCCTAATATCGCGAAATATCAATTAATTGGCATACAATAATCGATATAATTGATTATTTGAATTTTAGATTAATCTATCGAGTCGCAAAAATTTGACAAGTGAATAATCGATCATTCGATTAATCGAATCGATATCAAACATCACTAATGATGACAATGATAATGTATATTGCATTATTAGGACTTAATGCCTGAACCATATTTTTTTAAAATTAAAAACGTAAATTATGTATCTTAATGTACAAATTAGATGAATAAACATTTAGACGTTCTGTGGATATGTCGCAACCATTATCCTTGATAGCCGCTTAGATAACGCTAAACCTTTTAGTGGAATGAAGCAATTTAATTACAACGAATCGTTAAAATCGTTATTGAGCTCAGTTATGCGATGAAGCAAAAAAAAAAATTGTTAGACTTAATGATTTCTTATATTTACGCGAATGCTACACATTAAATGAAATTAATTGTACGGATTTTATCGCGTTTAATTATAAATTTGTATTTCCCGACGTTTCGAGTGCTTTACAGTACCCATGGTCACGAGGGGACTGAGGTGTTTAACGTCCCGGTGTCGTAGTTAGCACGGCTGCCTTCAGTTTTTGAGAACGAGCTTACAGTATCTTGAAGCCTTACAGTAGTATGCTTGGGTTTGGGTTTAATTTTATTAAATATAGGATCCCAAGCAGATAGAAGCAACCATCCATCTTTTCTATTGAAATAAGGATGTTTTTTAATTTCAATACTCTCACAAATCATCCTTGATAGGAATGAGTGTTATTTTGCGAGGATTTGTGGTCTATCAAATCTAATGTAATGGCGGGGACGATCTTGAACATTATATTGGTAGACTTTTTTAACCTTAACGGTTTTCAGTATTATACAAAGTCGTTAAGTATATAAAACACACATAATATGGGGGAAGACTATGTTAAGCAGTTGCCTTTTGATAGGCTGTAATGTGTGAATGAATGATAATTTTATGGTGTTTTTAAAATACTTATCTTTGTCTTCAAACTTAAATATATCTGGCATAGTGTTATATATATTATAATATATATTTAGATTATAGATTGCCTCTTACTATTGACATTTTATATAGTATAAATATGTCGTCGTCCGATTGTTGAATTGGCCAGATCGTGATCGGCATGGGCAGATCGTGAAACGTTGCCTTTTTCATGATTGGCCATCTGACACCCGCCAAATCATTCAACGTTATACGTGTGACGATTAGTCCAACCATGCTTGAGCATATCGATGATTTATCCATCATAGCACTTTGTGCCTAATTTATATGATATTTATAAATGTACGCCCCTTAACCTACCATCACTGATATTACTAGTGTTTTCGTATTTGAAATGTATTTTTATTACCATAAGTCAAAGTTATAAATTATCGGCTTAATCATGAAATTGCGATGTACCATATTGTGATGCGGTCATCTTGCATGTCCGTAAACAAAACGAACAGCCGCGCAGAAATAACGCCACTAGTTTCTTCAAATGGAACTACTATACGATATACCTGCCATATTATGAAATTGCGAATTGTTTACCTGGGAATATCGATAAATAGCACAACATGCTATATAAGGTACATCGTGATATGGCGAGTAAGTAATTGTCCAAATCATGAAAAGGCAAAGTTTCACGCAATGCCGATCATGATCTGCCCAATTCAACGATCGGACCATGGCATATTATATCAGGCTGTACGGTCAAGATCATCATCATTATTATCATAACAGTCTTACTTCTTTGCTGAAGAAAGGCCTCTTCGATTGATATGTTGAATGTTAATATATAAAAACACAATAAAAAAAGAAAATAAATAATAATACATAAAAATATACCTACATATTAGAAATGATATGAATAAATATAATTTCTTAAAATTGCAAAACATATTTATTATACCATAAAATGTATTATAATAAAAAAACCCAGTACCTATTTAAAAATGTCGCTGATCCGAGATTGTAGGTTACTTATTCACAAATATTTGTGTGTCAAGAATTTTACTATTGAATAGTAGGCTTTCGACGTAAGAGAATCCACCACCCCATATCATTCCGTAGGTGTCGTAAGAGGCTACAGAGGAATATTTATTTATTTATGCCTTGTTTGCACACAGACGCGTACAAAAAGGCGGACTCAAAAAAGCCACAGAACATTCTTTGCCAGTTTAAATGAAATAAATTATAGGATATGTACCATAGTATGAGGAATTTATGTAGAAGCTGTGCAAATCACAATTTTGAAGTTGCAATTTGTGGCAGTGGTCGAAAGGAAATTCCAAAGATCAGCAAGAGGACATGATATTATACAACAGAAAAAATACAAGTACTGGTGAAAAAAGGGCGGTGTAAATGTAGGTGTTTTAAATTTCTTCTTAAATTTTGTTATTTTATCATTCAAATGTTTATTCAAATACAAATTTGGTTTTCGTTGTGGAATTACGGAGAATTTAATTCACACTTCAAACCAAACAATCAACTGAAGCTTGAACAGAATTTAGCTAGCTAGAAGCCGAAACACACTGCAACTGTGGAACATTTTGAGATACAGAGCTGTTGTTAAATTTCTGCACAGAGGAATTTAAAAGGCATCACACAAAGGGATCGTTAACGCGAATGAACTACATGGGAAAATGAAAAACCAAAGTATCTTTACTGTCCTTACTGAAAAAGGCGACCAAGTTCGCTTTTTATTTTATCTTTGTAAGAAAGAATTTTTATTATTTTATGAGAGTGATTTATTTAAAATTGACGTTGTAACAAAAAAAAGTAATTGCTCTGTGTTGGCGGCGCAAATTAAGCTAGACTTCTTTTTACTGAAACTGCTTCTCTATGCTTGGTAATTTACGACTTTCGGTTAACATTTAGTACGCACTCCTTCTCCATATAAACTTTAACTAAACCAAATCTCACATTCCTCAGTGCGCTTAAAAATGGGTAAAAAGTTTTCCCTTCACGTATTACCTAATATATATATATATATATACATCAGCCCGTAACAGTCTTATGCTCAGGTGGATTGGTAACAGCAGTACATCTAGTTTTTACATCTGGTCTTTAAAGTTTGTCGTTACTTCCTGTCACCCGTTATAACTACTAACATATATCGTGAGTGTGCGAATGTAAGAACCAAACCGTGTAGTGGTGGTGTAAGAATACCCGTCACTCCATATCGTCGTACGAGAACTGAAACAGGAGATGGGCAGCAGCATCTTCCTGATATAACTCAAAGTAATAAAAAAACTGCGTTAGCCAACCCACTCGCCAAGCGTGGAAACTATGCTAAACTGGAAATTCCTACATATGAGGAATTATTTATTCCCCATATGGCGACGCTTATGTCCAGCAGTGGACTTTGATATTCAGTAATGTAAGGATGAATTAATGAAATTACGATTCAATAGAATACCAACAAATAATACACGCTATAATTTACTTAAAACTAACTTTACTTCACTTGAAGCTATTTAATTTGTAAGTATTTTATAAAAAATTAACTAAAATATTGTGTTTGTTTATAATAATAACTAGCTTTTTAACCGCGGCTTTGCTCGCTTGGGCTTCAATATAGACACATCATTAATATCATTCCGTGCCAACGTTAGCAAAATTGGATCACTTGTAGAGACACCTCAGTATCTCTGTCTATATTGGACGGCAAATATCCAACTTAATTGTTTATTTTTATTGCATTCCTTAAAACAAAAAAATAAATAGAAGACGTATGACGAACTTTTCCAATTATATAACAAATACATTTTACTAATGAATAAACTATACAAATATAACCTATACACACACACAAACACACACACAAACACACATACACACACACACACACATATATATATATATATATATGTATATATATATATATATTTTTGAAACGCTCCCGAAAACGAAGACAGACGACAGTACTAACTATATCTTAGATGATGGGTGAAATATAAAATCGATCCTGATGAAAAAATCAGTTTCACAACGTTTTATTAGCTTTATTCACGCTCCATCGTGTTAGTATAATTAAATAAAACGTTAATTTCATTAAAATAAAACATGAAATATTTAAACATAAAACCAGCAGTGGAATTAAGAATTACAATCAGCTGACTAGGGGTCAATGTACGCGCGAACGCCGAATTCGCGCGGCCCGTAACTAGCGATGGTACCACACTACCATAATTTACAACACTTGTTAAATACCTAACTTATCTACTTAACCTACTATTTTGCCACTGTGCTTGTCTCCACGTAGCCACTTTAATTCAAATTCACAGGTTAAATAAACCAAATAACTGGTTCGATTCCCCGCTAATGAAAAAAATACTTAAATTAAATGTTAACAAGTGTGGAGGTGCACCATCATGCTGGAACCATGTGCGGCGATATTCATCCAACGATAGGTCGTCTAAAATGTCAACCAACTGTTCATTTATAAAGTTTAGGTACCGCTGTCCATTAAGTCGCTGTGGCAGAAACACTGGTCCCAGTATGCGATCCTTAAATAAACCTGCCCATACGTTAACCGACCATCGGGTTTGGTGCCCGGTTTGTCGAACAACGTACGGGTTAACCTCTGAATACACATGTGTATTCTTCGGTTCCACAGGCCGTTTCTAGTAAATCTCGACTCGTCCATCCAGATAACGTGCTCAATGGAATTCATGCGAAGCATTCCCGCAAGCTTCTCCAAGGCACAGTAACATGTTGCCGTATTCACGAGCACTATAAACGTACGCGTTAGGCATTATTAAAACAAAAAAGAAAAACAAAACGTAACAACAAGAATAACACGTAATAACAAGTAGGTAATACCAAGTAATAACAATAAGAATTTAATAAAAAACAATTGAACTGTAGTCATGCATGCGTGTCCAAAGTCAACACGGAACTGTCTCAAAAACTAAAATTAATAATTAATCCCGCCAAAACTGAAGCCTACTGTGTCCTAGCGTCCTTGCGGTAAACACTTTGAACATTCCCACAGACCGTCAAATGTTATGACATTGCCAACTTTTATTTTATAAGTTTAGTTTCCATATGATCCCTACGACTAGTCTTTCATATGGAATTTAGAAGTTGTAGTTGTAATTTTTTTAATACAATTAGACAATCAATTGTACCCTGACGAAACAAGCAGTTCGTTACTACAAAAATGATATTGAAATTAATAAACGTACTTACTTGGGTTTGGTTATCTTTGATTTTGTACAAGAAAATAGAAAAAATAAAATGGTATTGAATAATTTAATAGTTAAAATCAATTGCAATTATGATCGACAGTTAATTAATCTAAAAAATAATTATTTTACTTTACTTTTATTGACTTTCCGTTTTTAATCCATCCAATACTTTGATTTGAAAAGAGGTACGTCAAAACTATTAAAAATTACTTGCAAGTTTTATTGTAATTGCCGCCTCTAATTCTTATGTCGCTTGCAAACAAATCTTAGTAGGTAAATTTGGGGAATTCTCCATATGTTGGCGCTGACGCGAGGTAACACACAGTCGAAGGCGGGCGGCGGCAAGTGTAAGGGGGGCGACGGGGGAATGCTCGCCAGTATTACTGTGCGCGCACGCTATTGGTTCCTCATTCTTAGCTTAAGTGTTTTTGTTACAAACTACTTTATTTTACGATAGAAATAAAAAATAATGCTCAAGCAAACATTATCCATTTTTAATTTCAACCTCTTCCAAAGTTCTAAATATCTAGTAGTAATTTACCTATGATTCTACAACAAACCATTAATTACTATTATAATATTATAAAACAACAGCCTAGTCCCATGTAGTACTTTAGAACGCGACTGTACCCATGCGCAAACACACCCCCTCCACTATCGCTCAGCGTTCTTTTTACGTGACGGGACCTGTACCGAGCTAGATAAAAGAGTTTGGCTTCGACGCGGATATTGACCCTAGTCAGCTGATTTTATGATTTATTTATTTTAAATTCCACTGCTGGTTTAATGTTTAAGTATTTTCATGTTTTATTTTAATGAAATTAACGTTTTATTTAACTATATTAACACGATGGAGCGTGAATAAAGCTAATAAAACGTTGTAAAAAGCTGATTTTTTTTTCATCAGGATCGATTTCATATTTCACCCATCATCTAAGATATAGTTAGTACTGTCGTCTGTCTTCGTTTTCGGGAGCGTTTGGACTACTGAAATGTTGGTGCGACAAGACCCACGAATCACATATACGAACATCGAAAAGATTGTAGGCATTAGTTCGGGGAGCATTCATACCATCCTACATCAACATCTTGGAGTGAGGAAGCTTTGTTGTCGATGGATCCTCGTTTGCTCTCCGAAAGCGAAAACAGACTCGTGGATTGGTGCCATAAAATGCGTCCGTTTTGAAAACGGGGCATCTAGGCTTGTTTCAGAAATTGTTACTGGTGACGAGACATGGATCTATCAATATGATCCGGAAAAGGCAATCATCGGTATGGTTCTACTCAGTAGGACAGTTACCGACAAAACTGCAAAGACCTCGCAACGTCGGCAAAAAAATGGTGGCTTTTCGGGGAGCGGACATTTGTCGACGTCAATGCTGGAAAATTGTAGGTCAGTCAATTCTGAATGGTATACTACAGTTGCATTACCCAAAGCTTTCAAGCTGTGAGAGAAGACCAAAGACTGGCTTGGGAATCATGCTGCATCACGATAACGCCTCTTCACATACCTCCTTAGAACAAAAGCATTTATTGAGGAATCTGTTGAAACTCTAAGTCACCCACCCTACAGCCCTGACTTAGCTCCGTGATTTATTTTGTTCCCAAGAGTCAAATAAAAATAAAAGGCTAGTTTCTTTCAAGCGCCGAAGAAGCCGTGGCTGCCTACGAAGAAGCGATTTCCGACCTGTCAGATCAAGAGTGGCAAAAGTTTTTTCAGTTTTGGTTTAGGCGAATGGAACTTTGTATAGAGCATGATGGAGAATATTTTGAAAAAATGTAAAATGAATATTAATAGTATCTAGAATACTTTTTATATATCTTAAAACTTATTGAGTGTCCTACGTATACGACGAATCTATGGGGGGAATTTAAATGATGAACGGGAGTAGAAATATATTAGCCATGTAGAGGCGGCGTAAAAGAAACCACTACCCCATTTCGTTTCGTGGGTGTCGTAGGCGGGGACAGAGTAAAACTGAAATAGGAGATGGGTGGCAGCATCTTCCTGATAACAGTGCAAAGTAATTAAAAGCTGCGGTTGCCAACCCGCTTGCAGCGTGGACTACTAAAATTTCCGGCTTATTTGACAACAATGGGGAAGCCTATGATCAACAGTGAATAGGCTTATTAAAAGTAAAAAGTAGCAACTTACATACATCCCACTACTGAGAACAGGCCGCAGCGAGTTTTAGGACAAAAAGGAGTTGATTGAGTTGACTCCAACGCTGGATAACCGACTTATCATATACCTAAAAATTAATATTTTTAATTCTCAGATATGCCGGTTTCAAGTGATATTCCTTCACCACTGAGAACGTGGTAAATCTAAACTTCAAATTGCAATTAAAATATGAGTGATGTAAATTTACGTTGCTTACGTACTATGAAATTAATGTTGTACCGGTTCAATTACCGGCTTACAGATGACTTTCAAGATTCTATCAATACAGTTCTACTCATAGTTAAAATAAAATAAACCTGTGTTTAAAATTTGCTTTTTGATATTTATGTATTTTTTCGCAAAATCCCTGTGTCTATTTACTCAGAGCTATGAAACCGGACTGTCACAAATTTTTAATAGGTATGTCTGAAAATATGAAACCTATCTCAATATGACAAACTGTTATAAAAGTTTCATTGGTGCAAAAAGTAAAGAAGCAGCTTACATACGTTTACTATCTGCATAGTCTTAATTACCCATAGTGCGAAATAGCGGTTTTCTCATGTCCAAGAAATTTAAATTTCACGTATTTTAAAACTATCAGACATCAAAGTTTCGCGAAGTTATTCTTCACCACATTCGATATCGTGAAAATAAACAAATAAAATTTCCTCACCAGTTTCCAACAGCACCTCGCGGGAATCAAGTTCACTTTTGTCTGTGTGCCATGAAATTCATTTAAGGACCCACACCTACCTTGGTATTTGCTTAAATAAACCCATAAAACTGAAAAGGCTTTTTCACGATTGTGTGTATCATTTACCTGGTAATTAGTTTCAACATATCACGAATATTCCATGAAATAGAGACAACATCTCTCAGTACCTCTATTTTCTTGTTACTTATATCGGATTATAAAAACTTACGCTACCACCATACGCAAAATATTAAATAAGTAAAAAAAAGCACAAGTAGATACGTGCCGTTAATAACTTGAAAAATATTTGTAATGGTCACATTAATGTACATTAACGTTTATAAAAAAATTGAATATTTGTACATTATAACAAACATAAGTAATCTCATGTTGGTATAAGATATAATGCGTATACAGGTTGTTTGTCCTTGTGAAATGTATGTATGTAATCCTAGTGTGGAGGTAATGTTTTAAAATAAATAAATAAAATAAAATACAGAGACGATCAATTTGTAACCCAACACTGGAGTGCAGTACTATTGGAATTGTTATGGAGCTAGTAATGTTCGCACAGCTCACAAGAAATTGCTAGTGTAGCCAATATTTTTACTTTTGTTTCAATTTTATTTTTACATTGGTAACTTAAAATGTTTTAAAGAAAATATTTTACCTATGTATCGAACATTGAAGTGTTAAAAAAGATGGCATGTGAGAAGTTAATAGATCTCAGACCTTTGTTTAGCAGGTCCCAATGGTGGGTTATTATGATGATGATAATAATTGTAATTTTAATATGAAATGAATGAGAAATCTATTGGACAAATACAGCACAAATATTACGCACTTAATATAATATTCAGTTACAAGGAGCAGTAAACCGATGCGGAAAAAGTATCGAATGAACAAATGGCAACTTCGAATCGGTTAACGATGTGAAGGGCGGCCTACCACTAAATTGGTAAAAGATGCAAAAAGTAAATGGATGCAGGTGGCTCAGGATTGTGCTTTGTGGCGTTCCTCAGGAGAGTGTGGACTTGTTATGGGCTGTAATGATAAGGATGTTGTTCAGAAACAAAACTTGAAAAAAGATAAAAAAATGTTATATCTTAAATCTTAAAGGAATTTCAGCCAGACACTATAATTCAATGTAATAAAACTAGCTGTCTATGATTATACGTTAATATTTTTAATTACATTGGTGGTTTCCTGAATCACTCTGTTATTAAAAATATAGTCAAATGCAAATTCTATGCGACCTAGCAAATTCTTAACGAAGAATTATACTTGAATTTACATTTGACAAGCTTCCCAATTTGTGTTCATTATTGGTTTTCATTCAGTCCAGTTTGTTTAGGTAAATGTTCAGAATGATTTTATCTTATTATCATTGCTTTGGAGGTGGATATCACTTTGATGGACTCCACCCACGAACGTATGCACGCACGCACATACGTAAGCAAGCACGCTCGCACTCACACTCCCTTACTTTGTCACTCACTCACGCACTCAATCACGCAAACACACGCACACACACGTAATAGGTATAACCAGTGCGAGAGTACGTGTGGCTCTGTGCTTGCATATCCACTTCACAGGCTGTCCAATAACATAAAAAGCGAATATATATAAGCAGTTAGTTAAAAAACTCATAAAAGAGAAAATCTATACAAATTAATTAAATTAAATTGTCTGTAATATCAAAATAACATCTTTTTTAATCATTTTTAAATTTTTTGTCTGTCTGTCAGTCTGTCTGTCTGTTTGTTCCAGCTAATTTCCGAAATGGCTGGACCCATTTTGACGGGACTTTCACTCGCAGATAGCGGATATTATAAGGAGTGACTTAGGCTACTTTTATTTGAGAAAAATAATTAGGGTTCTGCGCTAAATAATGAAAACTCATGAAATGCAGACGTAACTCCACGCGGGCGAAGTCGCGGGGAACAGCTAGTAATAAATAAAATTGAACGACAAAACACTTTCATCATAATATCGTTAGTTATTAATTTCAAATCTAAAATTTAAATTCAAATTGATAGTTTTCATTTCTGTTTGGCGATCGCAGTTTGAAACGTTTTGCTCACGCTGCTCCCCCTCATCGGTCTGGGTATTTTAGACCCAGCGAAGATGAGATAGCAATAATGATATATCAGAAGCCATGAGATCTTTCTGGCATTTCCCATGGTTATGTATTCTTCTACTCTGCCATTACACGGAAAGTTATCGTTACAGCCTATTAAAAGCCCATTGCTGAACATAGGCCTCCCTCATGTATTGCCTCATCGAGGGGATATTTGTCATACTTGTCACGCTTTGGAGGCGGATTGGCTACCGCAGTTTTTTTTTATTTTAAGTGGTTATTCGGAAGACGCTGCCGCCCGTCTCCCTTAGTCACCTCTTACGACACCCACAAGATCATATGGGGTAGTGGATATTCCTATACCGCTACTGCTAAACTAAAATATTTAGCAATCCCCTGTGAATTAATAATCGATTTCAGAGTTTGATTGTATATTAATGTTGAAATGAAATTTATATATTAAGTGATCCCTTACTCTTACACTAGAATAAATTTTCTGTGCGGCGAACTGGAAACATTTCACGCCTAATTGCTTCATTCTTTATAGCGTTAGGCGAGCCTCTGAAATTATGGGAGCGTTTATTTATTCGTTATTTACTTTGAACATTTTATCCCTTAAATCTGGTGAAGTTAGTACCTTTTATGTGGCTCTCCGAATGCTTGTCACATAAAATTGTGTGTATGTACTCGTAGCTTGAAAATTTACGTTTACAGTTTCATATTAGACGAAAAGTGGTTCAACCTTCGTTTAAAGATGATAATTCTTTCGTCTCCTGGATATTTTCAAAGTTTTTCTGATTTTTCTATAGTATATTTTTCCATATAATATTAATATTTTTTTATTAATTTTCTAAATTGACTTAATAAATAAGTTTATCAATTTATTTTTCATGTAATTATGTTTTAATAATCATTTGGATCACTCAGATCTTTTTCCACTTTGGACTTCTTTTTCTTTTGTTGGATGAGGAGAACGGAGACGAGAAGGCTGTTTACTCAATTTAAATAAAACTATTTTTTACGGATTTTATCGCGTATGTTAACTTATTTTTTATTCCCGACGTTTCGAACACTTTACAACACCCATGGTACTCGGAACATTGAGGTGTTCGACGTCCCAATGTCATAGTTAACCACGGCTACCTTCAAATAAAAATTATTAATTTTTGGTCCGATCTTCGCAATATGAACTTATAGTATCTTGATTTCTTGCAGTTGTATGTTTGGGTTGGGCTTTAATTTTATTAATCTGAAATTTTGGCAGTTTAAATCAATTAATCAACTACGGGAAGTATCAAAAAGATCTTGTTGAATAGAAAACTCTTTCATATTTCATATTATTTAATTATTTGAAAATAAAATTAAGTATGGCGAATTTCTATGTTGTTAAACACTTTTGTTACTTCGAACCGGATCGGAAATTATCTCCTCCTTCGGGTGATGTTAAATCAATTTAGTATATAACAAACACAAAATACTCAAATCCCAAACCAGTGACGAAAACTGATATTAAGATTACCAGTTGTATGACGTGGTGATTATGGAATATATATTTGACTATGAGGTATGCACATGCCTAAGTGGATTATTTACAACCTAATTTTAAATAACTGCGGTAAATTTTAATGACACCTATTTTCAGTTGAGCTTAGCGTCTTTTTTTCGTGAAAGTAATTGGAATAAATGACTTGTTTTAAAAAAATATGTAATATATATGTCAGTAACAAAGACCCCAGAGTTTTTACCGTTCTAAATCTTTAAATAAGCTCAAACTAAAAATAAAATTCATTTTGAATAAATTAAGGAAACAATCTGGGATCTATTAATGTGGCATTATTGACACTTAACACTTATCAAGGGCTTATTTTATAAAGATTTCGATTTCTCTTTAAAAAGCCCTCCAAGTTTCCGGATGAAATATAGCCTAGATCACTCCCGGTATTGCTCTTTTTCTGTTCAGGAAGTTTTATTCCGAAGATTAGCCCGGATGTAGTGTGGTACCTATATCATCATCATCATTACAGCCATTCACAAGTCTACTGCTGAACATAGGCCTCCCCAAGGAACGCCACAAAGCACTTTTTCATTAATGCATTACAAAAGACTTATGTGATACTTATATATTTTACGAGGGTGACACTGAAAGTTCTTAGAAAATCAAAAACTGAACAAACTAGCAAGTTATTACTTTTATTATATTATCTTTTCAAAATAGTGTCCATTTACATCAATATATCGCTGCATCCGATGGAACCAATGAGAAAAGCACTTAGCCCACTCACCCTTAGGGGCATCTTCGACGGCATTTTGAAACGCAGCCACTGCTTCCTCGGCGTCCATAAAACGTTTTATTTTCGGAAATAAATAAAAATCGCAAGATGCGAAGTCTGGGCTATAGGGTGACCCAGACATTCCAAGACAAGTGGCAAACAATTGTTAGTGTACCACTCTGCAGTAACTGTTTTTCGATCCTCTAAAACAATTGTTGCGTAATGACCTGTCCTCCCGAAGAACGAGGCCATCATCTTTTTTCCCACGCTTCGACCTCTCTTCACTTTAGTTGGCAACTCCTCGGAAGGAAACGCCCAGACAGCAGACTGTCTCTTAGTTTCAGGATCATAACAATAAATCCAGCTTTCGTCACCCGTAAGTATGTCGACCACAGCATTTGAGTCACCTCCGTTAAATCTTTGAACCATTTCACGACACCAATCAAGACGACGGAGTTTTTGGGCATCTGTCAAATTATGAGGTATCCACCGGACACAAAGCTTTCTGACCGCTAAATGTTCATGGAGGATTTTGTGCACTGGACTCATACCGATGCCTAAGCTTGTCCGAATCTGCTGATAAGTCAATCTTTTATCAGTCTCTATCATACGCCGCACAACACTGATGTTATCTTCAGTCGTCGCCGTAGAAGGCCGTCCCTCACGCAGATCATCGGTGAGATTATTGCGACCACTAATTAAACTAAATTTTTACGTAGTAGCCATGCTGCAGCTATATTAATAGTATAGTTGTAGCATGAATGGGTCTGCTCGACCGGGGAAGGACCACGCCTCACAGAATACCAGCGTAAAGTAGCAGCTTAATGCTGTGTTTCGTATGGTGAGTGTAGAGAACCGGAGACCCTTTTACTGGAAAAGAGGCATTTTATATTAGTCTCACGGGTGACAACGCATCTGCATTTAAATTCGCAAACGAAAATGTGCTCGTTTGTCACCCTTATTCTAAAAAAAAAAACCAGTCGTGAAGCTTACACGTATCCTCATTTATATATAACCCTATATATAGAATAACCTTCTTAGCTCAATAAAAGACAGTTATTTCGAAATTACAAACAGACACTTCAATTTTATTTATATGTATGTACAACATGATAAGGCTAATTCTGTAGGAAATACATTAGGAGATCCCAATTCTGATCTCGGATATACATTAAGATAGCGTTAATTGTTAAAAATAGTAAAATGTGAGAGCGGATGTACAACTTGCTCTCTTGTTTACGCAATTAATCATTATCAGTAATAAGACAGCGTAACGCACCATATATTCAATATAAATCAATTATAGTTAGACCACACCGTAACACGTCCCCGCCACCATCACACACCAGTGTAACGTAAGGGAAGTAATTACATGATAACACTAAAGTATGCAAATCAACAGCAACACCACCCATTTTAACGTAACACGAGGCAGCCGCTCAGCAACATCATCCTCTGTCTGCACCAGAAGAACCACCACAACGGACAGAACCACGACATAATCTTAGCACTCGTAGAATGACTTCACTCGTAGAATGACTTATGCAGAATCTCTCGCGCTCGGCACCTACACTGAACTTTATACTGCACAAGCGATTGGGGGTTTCTCAATATACCCTCAATTCTACTCCGCCACCATGGATAAACGCTCCGCTAGAGTGACGCAATCTCTCGCACACTCGATCCAACTGCCACTTCATATACGCACCGACACATGGAGTATAGATAAATATGAAACTGAGCGTATTGATAAAAAGAAAACACCAATGTTAGAATTGAACTATTTTAGACTAGAAGATCTTAATAGATATTTTTGTTCGACACCATAATAAAATAAAAAGCAGCTAAATAGATAACCTTCTCATCTTTTGAAGTTTTAAAAAATAGTAAGTTTAAGAATGTTGTGATTTACCCAATTTAATTGAACTAGAACCTTCACTAAAGAGGGTCTGTTACTCTCAAATTTATGTGTACATATCTGCGCGAGGTAATCCATTTAAGAAGTTACTGTAATTGACGCTACTTAATTGAGTTTTAGCGTTGTCGTAACAAAAGTTAAACTAACTCTAGAAAGTTTAAGTTTCGTTCGTAAGATTAATTATTTATTAAATCTTGTGAGTAATAATTACCAGACTACTTTAAAATTCTTATAGCAATCACATATAGGTATGCAATAGTAATTATAAAATACATTAAATAATATTAAGTATAAATTTAAGTATTAAATATCAACTTCTAGCAGATTTTCATTAATGCATTACAGTCCGTCGAAAATCGTTTACTGAACACAGGCATCTCCCATAGATTGCCTCACAGTTGTCACGCTTGGCTTGGTTTTTTATTTTTAGGTTGTTATCAGAAAATGTTGCTGCCTGTCTCCTATTTCATTTCCCTGTGTCGCCTGTTACAACACCCACGGGATATGGTATGGAGCAGAGAGTCTCTATGCCGTCACCACACGGCTGCTACATTTTAATTACTTACATTCACAACAATTCTACTGCTTACGTTTAAAAGGAGCTATCCTGCAGTTATTACTATTGAAAGAATACTACTATCAATTGTTTTTGTAAATTTTTTAATTTTATTAATATTTTTAATGCTAATTATTACAGTTATTTTTAAGTAGTTGATTAATATTAATTATAAAATATTAAATTGATTATAAGGAAGGCAAAATAGAAATTAATGTGTAATAACAAAAAATATTGTACGTTCCTTGGGCGAGCTTCATTTCTCCACTGTTTAGATAGATCCAAACCTATCTGTAACCTATGACTAAACAAAAATATTTTGATTGATTTATTGGCTTGTCTTATTTTTTCTCTTTGTAGTTAAAACGGCGTCAGGATCAGAGATTTATACATACAAGGTCGTTACAAGATTTCTAAGTAAATTTTCATGAGGATTTTATTGAATTCACTTTGTTACTCTTGTGTTAAATTATAATTTCATATTTCACGCATATTACGCTAGTATGCATAACATTTATAAAGGTGATATTAACGAACAAAATCTATTTCGCCTTTGAAATGCATAAAAACGAGCAAATAGAAGAACTAAACGTACTCTTATTTGAAAGTCATACTTCAAAATGTCGCTTCGTCCTCATTCATTATGGACTAGATGAAACCCACTCGTACATTATTTGAATTGTAAATGAGTCATAGTGATTGGTTTTCTTTGAGCGAGGGCTGTTGATAGGAAAGGTTGTTCAGTGTTGTCAAATGGAAATATTTGCAAAGAAATTGAATGAGCTGACAAAATAAAAATTTCAAATTGAATGAAATAATTAAATTATACATTAGGTATCTTTAGTATTAAAGGAGACGTTTCATTTTTGAATTATATTATGGCTACAACGTACTACCCTGGGAAATCAAACCATAAATATATTTAACTAACAATTTGTTTATATTATACGAG
This sequence comes from Parnassius orleans, assembly GCA_029286625.1. NCBI lineage: Eukaryota > Metazoa > Arthropoda > Insecta > Lepidoptera > Papilionidae > Parnassius > Parnassius orleans. The sequence goes on along the minus strand of JAGSMP010001825.1, from coordinate 10,794 downwards.
TAGAGTATTTCCAATGAACGAAATAAAATATAAAAATGTTTGACTTTTGTTGTAAGAATTATACCACTGTTGGTTCACAAAATTCTGCTGAACATAGGCCTCCCATAGATTGCCTCATAGGAGGGATATTTTATATATTTTTATATATTTTAATATTTGATAGTTTAAAGAATGTAGACTGGCACCAATGTACAGTCTATTTCTTTTGGATGATGAAGCAAAGCACCATCGACTGTGTCATGTGTATAATAGTGTAGTGAAACCCAACAGGGTTTAGTGTGTAAGTGGTAGTGTCGATAATTGTGGGTCACGGGGTCGTTGCAAAATCTAGCCAATTAATTTTCATATCGTTACTTTAAATTAGGTATCACACTAAAACTATATTATGCCACTTTATGGAATTAGCCGGTCCGACTAGGAAGGACCACGCACGGAATACTGTTTTAAAATATTCAGCAGCATATTGTTTCTGTATTTCGTATAGCGAGTGATGAGAACTGAGACTATACATCTGTATTTTGGTTGTTAATGAAGAGTAGATAAAGGTGCTGGGTACATAATATTTGGGGCATCCTAAATAAGAGTATCGACTATGACTATAAATCTAAAAATACACCTTTTGTGGTCAATTTATATATTTATAAAATTAAAACAATTCCACGATTCAGTTCTTAAATTTTTTCACGATTGTAATGAACAGACTTTAAATAATATATCATCTCGCTTTTTAGCAGTATATATTGTTTTATTTTGTTTAAAGTGGCATTCGAAAAATTCCAACAAGAATGTATTTGCGCTATAATGTTTCAGTTCATACTACTGACAACATAGTTACTTTGATATTTATTTTGTTATCCAAATTTCTTTTATTATCCAAATTTTATTATCCAATTATCCAAATTATAACCATTGGTTTATTAATTTAACCTTTGTTTTTATTTCTAATGGTTAAGATAATTTCTACTGTAACTTCAACTTGATAACTTTAACTCTGGAATTATAATCATGGCCCTAAGTCGACTCCTTTTTACGGAGACTACGGAACGAAGGATAGAGAGGGGGACAGAATCTTACTCTTTTTAAAATAATTTATGGTAACATTGCATAAAATTATTATAAAAATTACAAATTTTAGTGAACACGCTTGTTTAAAAAATATCTTATTCCTTATATTTGACCAGATCTCCTCTAGTAATTTTTTAGAGTACCTCTACGTAGTATAAATTTAACGATGTCTACCACTCAACTTCTTTTTATCGTAAAATTTAAGAATCATGTTTTATACGGATTTTATTTTAATTTTTGGCTAAAGTATTAGTTATTCATAGCGAGAAAAACTGGAGCACTTAAGTATTTTAGCAATTAAAATTACAATCAAAATTATTATTTAAAATAAAGAACGCGATTGCAATTATGTACTTAACGATTAAAAATGAATCGTTTGCAAAATGTATATATATATATAAAAGTTACAACTTATAAACGTCTCACTGCTGGAAAGGGGCTTTATTTCATTTCTAAGAGGAGGAGAAAGTTATGGATAAATTAGTTCGCCGCGCTGTTCCAGTGCGTATTGGCGGACTTCACATTTCCATAAAAAATATGTTCTCAGACATGCAGGTATCTCAGTTATGTTTTCCTTCATTGCCAAGCACGTGGTAAATTAGTACTTAAAATGACAATTTACAATGAAATTGCGTTAATTGAAAATTTGAGTGGTTATTTACCACGGTGTTTTGAAACAAACTCGGCTTACTCCTGATTGTACTCAATGTACGCATTGCTACTAAGAGTCGTACGTGACTGCACGAAAGGGTTGCGAGAAGCACCACAATTGCACAGAATATAAGTGTGAAAAAGCATACTGGCAACAAGTCATTCCAACTTAATCCTCAGGGTTAAAACGCATCTACGTTTTGATTCTTAATCGAGGAAGGATGTAGTATAGAGGCTACAGCATCCATTTTTGTAGGATTTCTACATCCAGTAGTAATAATAATAATAATTTATTTCAAGAAACTGTGCAATTAATTCAAATAATGTCTTAATTTAAAATAGTCTACAACTAGGATAAACCTGTATTTGGTATATGTGCTAATAGATACATTTAAAAATATTTTCTGTTTCTTATATAAAATGAATAACATAATAACTAATTAGGGTTATTTCGGTAAAATATTTTATCATTAATTTAATTATGATATGATAAGATATGATCTGTATACAAAATTTCATTGACTTGATTATACAGAAAAGGTCAAGGAATGTAAAAATCTGTATGAAAGAATACCTTATTCTAATGTTAGTTGCAATGACTTTATCTTTGCGTCTTTTATCAGTGACCTCTTCTGTAGGGCAATTTTAAGTGCTGTTTTAGTAACGTACTATAACGAATAACTGGCACTGAGAGAACATTATAGGATTTATATAGGAGATGGGAGGAATAGGGTAGGGCGAAATGTTGCGACTTTTAATACAGCTCTTGAGCGCGCCCAGAGGTGTAGCAGGTTTTAGCTGCTCCTCCCCATGAGGTTATACAATAGGTGAGAATTGATTGACATAATGCGAAATATACTTGCTTTACTACCTTAATATCAGCAAAAGAACGAATATTTTTAAAACAAACATTAGTTTACGGTTTCTATTGCAGAGGTGGTCTATGTGGTTTTTAAATGTAAGAGTAGAATATATAATTATTCCAAGATATTTAATAGTTTTTGTATTAAAAATAACTGGGCAGTTACAATTAGACTCTGCGACTGAGCAACATTTATGTGCATAAATTTCTGGAATGGTTATAAGTTGTGTTGAACTGCGCATAGAAAAATGAATATATTTGGTTTTGTCCGTATTCAGTGTTAATATGTTTTGTTTTAGTCATTTATTAACCCTGTCAAAACCTTGCTGTGTACATAAATAAACCTTGTCTACTGTATTTGCTGAAAAAAGGAGCACGGTATCATCTGCGTAAGATATGATTTTACCTGAGGTAAGTTCAAGATTGCAAAGGTCATTTATATATATCAAAAATAGGGTTGGCCCTAATACGCTACCTTGAGGCTCGCCAAAATAAGTATTTTTTGTTCAGAGTTAATAACCTTTTCGATTTTTATACACTGATATCAATTTTCTAAATAGTTCGCAAAAAGTTGAAGCTGTTTACCTCGAATACCTATGCTCTCTAGCTTATTTAATAGGATGGGAATAGAAACTGTATCAAAAGCTTTTGCTAGGTCAAGGAAATTGCCAATTGATTGGTGTCCTTTATCTAATTCTTGAGAGACGTAATCAGTCATTACCTGCACAGCATCAGCTGTGGACAGTTTTGGTCTCAAACCATATTGCATATTCGATAATATGGATTGACTTTGTAGATAATTCATTAATCTATTGTTAATTAATTTTTCTAATATTTTTGACGTAGATGAGAGTATTGAGATAGGCCGATAATTGGAATTTTTTTTGTCCACCAATTTATATACTGGAACTACAATGGCTTTTTTTAAACAATCTGGAAAAATTCCTTCAGAGAGGCAAATTCGAAAAATATGAGTTCGTGGTGGTACTAGAATTTGTCTAAATTTTCTTAATATACCAGTGGTATGCCATCCCAACCTACCGCGCTTTTTCTTTCAGTCCCATTATAATACTTTCTACCTCAGTAACGACCGTATCTAATAATGCGAACGAGCTTAATTGGCAGTTTCTTTGAGTTGGTGGCCCAGTATTCATTATTGTTACGAGCTTATTGAGACAGTTCAAAACTGCCGAGTGAATTACCAAAAATTAACACTTTTTTTTATAGAGAGGCAAACGGCATGCGGCTCACCTAATGGTAGTGACTACCGCCGCCCATGAACAACTGCAACACCAGGGAACCAGAGGAATTGCAGATGCGTTGCCGGCCTTTTAAAGGAGTAGGCTCTTTTCTTGAAGGTCCCTAAGTCGTATCGGTCCGGAAAAATTGCTGGTGGTAAACTATTCCACAAGGAAGTTGTGCGAGGAAGAAAACATCTTCTAAATCGCACAGTGGTGGACCGCCACTCATCCAGATAGTGGATGGTATCGAGTTCTGCCGCGATGTGCGTTCGTGAAATTTGGCGGCTGGGATTAATCCGAATTCCTCAGAGCACTCCCGTGGTAATGCGAAAGAAAATGCAGATGCAACATCTCTTCGCAGCGCCAATGAATCGAGCCGATCGGAAAGGACTCGGTCGTCGACGATTCGAGCCGCTCTGCGCTGGATGCGGTCAAGTGGAAGGAGCTGGCACTGAGCCCCAGCTCAGAGATGGGAACAGTATTCCATGTGAGGCCGAACCTGCGCCTTGTAAAGTTGCAGGCGTTGTGCCGGCATGAAATACTGTCCCGCTCTGCTGAGCACGCAAGCTTTTTAGAGGCCAATTTGGCCTTCTTTCCAAGTGACCACGAAACTGCACTCGATATATCGACGCCGAGGATTCCGATACTGGCTGAGGCAACAAGGAGTGCCTTGAAACTGAGGAGACACGACAAAGGGTCTTTTTAGCGGTAAACGCGCAAACTTGTGTCTTCTGAGGATTAAACTGGACTAGATTTAGTCGCCCCAATCCGAGACTTTGTTCAGCAAGAGACTTCATACACAAGTTTGTTCCGGTACTCGGCGACGTTTTCCCGAGAAATATTGGCACGGCATGTATAGAGCATCACCAGTGCTGTCATCCGCATAGCAATGATGCTACCGGTTTGCAACATATCATTGATATGCAGAAGAAACAGCGTTGGTGATAGCACGCAGCCTTGTGGAACACCAGCGTTAATAGGCTTGTAATCGAGCATGCACCGTCCACACGACCTTGATGCTCCGATCTGCCAGAAAACTGGTGATCCAATTGCACAATTTCTCGGGAAGCCCATAGGAAGCTTGAAAGAAGCGCCAAACCCGATCGAAAGCCTTCGCAATGTCCAAACTAACGGCCAATGCCTCCCCTTGGACTCTACTGCCTGCCCAGAGTCAGGTAGACCAGATCAAGCTGATCGACCCCGACGAAAACCGTATTGGCGGTCACTAATCAGCTGGTGATCCTCAAGGTACCGCATGAGCTGGCAGTTTATAACGGACTCCATTATTTTGGAGAACAAGGGGGTGATGGCGATAGGCCTGTAGTTGGACGGGTATGAGCGGTCGCCTTTTTTAGGGATCGGTTGGACAAAATCTGTCTTCCATGATTTCAGGACTACGCCTAGGGAGTAGGAGTACCGGAAAAGACGCGTTAGAACCGGTGCCAACTCCGGAGCACACGTCCTCAGCACAATTGGGGGGATTCCGTCAGGCCCACTCGACTTGTGGATGTCCAGGGAGAGGAGTGCTTTGCGAACTGAGCGCTGTGAGAACCGCACATCCGGCATGGAGCACTCACACCGCGGGATGGTCGGCGGTGTGTTCCCTCCGTCATCAAGAGTCGAGTTGGACGCAAAAAGGGAGCCTAAAAGGTCGGCTTTCTCTTTTGCGGCGTGGGCCAGTGAGTCGTGCTCCCAGTGCAGAGATGGTAGTGATGGCTTACAGAAATTCCCTTGGACAGCCTTGGCGAGAGACCAGAATGCACGGGTTCCCGAAGGAAGGCGAACTAGTTTCTCGCCAATTCTGCCTATGCTCTGGCTTTGCCTTGGCAATAACTTTTGAAGGACCTGGAGGCGAAGTTATACTTCTTTTAAGCATGCTGGTGTTTACATCCCGAGCCGCCGAAGCCACAGCCCAGGCCTGATAGCACTCCTGCTTACTGCGTAATGCAGTCTTACAGGAGCGACCAAACCAGGCTGAGATCTGCCTCCGATGGGTACCACAGATGATGGAATAAATAGTTCCATTCCTGTAGCACCACATCAGTGACAGAGTCAGCAACAGCGCTGGGATCATCCGGCGAGAAGCAAACCCGCCCGCATGGGAAGGATGCAAAGAAAGAACGCATTTCGTCCCAATCCACCGACCTGTAATGCCAAACACGGCGGCAACCTGCAGAACGCAACCGCGAGGGAGCGTGAGTGGCACCACACTCGGATCAGACAATGGTCCGAAGAGCCGAGAGGCATCGACGGAAACCTGATATCCATCCGGATGAGAGGTCAGCAGAAGGTCCAACAGGAAGGTGTATGATCCTCCACATCTGGAATCCGCGTAGGCGAAGTAACCAGTTGTGTCAGACCATATGCCAAGGCAAAGTCATAAACAGATCTTCCCGCATGATCGGTTAAACGTGAACCGAGCCATTCGGCGTGGTGGGCGTTAAAATCGCCAGGATCACGATCTCTGCGGATGGGACCTGTTGTAGCAAGGAATCTGTAGCCATTTGGACGTGGTCGATGAGTCGGTCTGTTTCGGCATTACCGCTATGGGACCTATAGAGGCACCCGTAGACGCGCGGATGGTCGTCGCTATCTACGCGCAGCCAAAGGATGGACAGGTCCGAACCTTCAAGACTGCCGAGGCGTCGAGAACAGATGTCCTCTCTGACGTATACGCAAACTCCAGCCCGAGGCACAAAGGTGTTCAATTTGTACCCTGGGTAGGAGATACGAAGTATCAGCCGGAGAGGACAGCTGCGTCTCGGTCAGAAAGAGCAAGGCCGGCTTCGCCGTCTCGAGATGGTAGTGGACGGCGTTTAGGTTCGAGTGAAGTCCCTGATGTTGCAGAAATTCACGGATAGCGTGGCGGGGTCGCCTTGGTCTTATTGCTCAGTTTGCCCCGAGCAGGTATTGTTCTGAGCGGAATTTTGCCCCAGAATACGCGGGGCAGCCTGAGCAGCCACGCTCAGGAGTGAGTAGCATGGTCGTGGATGCTCAGCGAGGATTCTCCAGGGTGCTGGTACCCTCCTGGGGTAGTCTATTATTTAATTCCGCTACCATGTTGATGGGAATTGGGCCTCGGTCACCTGCACTCACCAGACGAAACGCAAAAGCAGAGCTTCCACTTCACGCCGGTATTCTGTGAGGTCGTGGTACTAACCCGGCTCGAGCCGGCCCATACGTGCAACAGCAAAAGCTGCTGCGTGGCTCTACCACCGTTAAAAAACAAACTTTAATTACAGAACACTAATTACAACTTAAAACCACACTAATAACAAAAAGCAATTGTACTACTGATCACTTTAGTTCGCAGTTGTATCGCTTCGAAGTATTCGCTTGTATCGCCAACTCAACACTGACTCGGTCGCGGTCTATACCGGCCTTATATAGGGCCTCAGATAGTTTCCAGAACCTTCTACTGTAGAAACATCTAGAATGTTCGAGTACATATCGGGCCTGAAATTTCTAGAAGGATCTTGACTCTCCTAGTTCTGCTACTCGATACAAGACGGCGTTAGTGGCTAGTGTTGCCATGTACAAGACATTAATAGTGGCGCGCAACACTGCCCCCTCCTAAGACATGCTCGTCCCGAGCATTATTGGCTCCATAATAACGCGCCAGTCGATCCACATGGACGATCTTAGGAGTACTTTACCTCTTGCTCCTTTCTGTATCCGGTAGGTTACGTCATTGATCCTTGTCACAATCCGGTACGGTCCGTCCCATTTAGCTTGAAGCTTAGGAGATTTCCCTTTGCTGCGAACTGGATTGTGTAACCACACTAGTGAACCTTCGTCAAACCCTTTGTTGTTCATTTTGCGGTCATACCGTGTTTTCATCTTTTCAGACGTTTGCTGGCCCGATTGTCTGACGTGCTCATAAATGTCATTCATTTTGTTCCGCAAGTCATTTGCATAATCGGTTATACTGCGAGGGGCATCAGGTGGTATTCCGGTGATCAGGTCTGCAGGCAGCCGTAATTCTCCAAAGTTTGTGAAAGCTGGTGTCACTGATGTACTTTCGTGAACAGCGCTTCGATATTACAACAAAAACGGTTGAATGTGCCTGTCCCAGTCTCGTTGCCGTTTTTCCACTACTTTTGCTAGGTACCTCTCCAATGTCTGATTAAATCGTTCTACCATTCCATCAGATTGTGGTAAGAAGTTGTTCTTGTTTTATGAGTACCCATAACTCGGCAAGTTTCCTGGAATATTTGAGACTCAAAATTCCTTCCTTGATTGCTGTGAATCTCTAAAGGTACTCCAAAACGACAGAAGACTTCATGAACTAGTTTATCTGCAACTGTTGAAGCTTCTTGATTTGGAATGGCGAAGACTTCTGGCCACTTAGTGAAGTAATCCATCACAACCATGAAATACTTGTTACCACTTTCACTTTCCGGAAACGGCCCCGCAATGTCAAGGGCTATCCAATCCTATGGTGCACCAACATTGTACAATTTCAATGCACTTCTACTACGAGTTTGAGGTCCCTTTACAGCCGCACAACTTGTACATTTGCGACACCAGTCCACGACATCGTCACGACAGTGGACCCAGTAAAACCGTTCTCGGATCTTCAGTAAAGTTCGCTTAACTCCCAGATGGCCTCCTGAACAACCATTATGGTACAGCTGTAGAACATCCGGTATTTTAGCTTTGGGGACAACCATTTGCAAATGACAACTGTCTCCCCGAACATATTCCCATTTTCGGCACAGGACTCCATCCTGAATCAGCAAGCTGTCCCATTGGGCCCAATAGTTTTTCGTGGTCGAACTCATCGCTGAGACGTCACTCCACTTGGGCTTAGGAGCACTGGCCTTCATCCATTCCAGAATCGGCTTGATGTCCGGATCTTCCTGCTGTGCATGTTGTAGGCTGTACTTCCACTCATTGCTGAGCTGGTCTGTCCTGAGCATCCTCACAGACATCACTTCCTTACCCTCTTGCCTAGTACAATGCTTGCAATCTTCAGGACAAGCTCTTCTTGACAATGCATCTGCGTTGCCATGAGATTTCCCGCTGTGCTCGGCGGTGCTGTTAGCCGCACTGCCCTCTCGAGATAGTTCACCTTCCGTTTCTACAGTTCGCTTAGGGCAGCTGGATCGAAGATAGCCCCTATCCCTACAGCCGTAGCACCTAGGGCTGTATACTTTATTGCGGTCGCGAACTGTAGCTGCTGCAACCTCCCTGACGCGATGGGCACGATGATCCTGCCGCACGGCTTCCACCTCCAGTGCATGGTCCAAGGTGTCTTTAAGCGTCTCGTGGTGCCCGAGCCCCACAGCAGCTCTGACTTCAAAGTCGCGGATGCCATCGTTGAATGTCTGCACCAGGTTCCCTACAATGAGCGCAGGTACAGACTGGTATGCTTTTCGAACCAGCTTCTCCACCTCAAGGGCTCACTGCTGCAGGTTTTCGTTGCTGCGTTGCACGCGATCTTTGAGCTGCGCACGAAAGACGTGTTCCAGGTGAGCGTCGCCTTATCTCGCTTCCAATACCTCAAGGAGCTGCTCGTAAGTCACTGCCTTACCGAGAGCTACCAAAACAATTAAGGCCTGGTCGCGCAGGCCTAGGGTGAGAGCAGTCATGGCCTGACTTTTATTCCAGCCGTTCGCCTTCATGACAGACTCGAACTGGATTTTGTAGGCCGACCAGGAAGAAGTCCCGTCGAACGGCGGCACTTTGAATCCACGTAGCGAAGGTGTTGTAGCTACCACGGGAGCTGTAATTCCATCCCCAATTTTTAGGTCGTCCAGCGTTTTCTTCACGTCAGCCATCACGTTGTCAACCCGATTGTTCACTTGGTTGATTCGGGTTTCAGCTTCCGACAGGCGGTTGTCTTGTTGAACAACCCTATCCTTCACCTCCCTTATCTCTTTCGCGAAGGTAGCGTGAAGGTCCTTCATGTGAAGCATCTGCTCTTCCTTATCGCGTTTGAGCTGCTCTTCCAAACGACAGGCCTGTTCCTCCTGTCCCCGCTGCAGTTGCTCTTCCAACCGACGGGCTTGTTCCTCCTGTCGGCGGGCCTGTTGCTCCTGTCAGCGGGCCTGCTCCTGCAGCATCATCATCAGAGCACCTAAGTCAGGTGCTGCAGATGCAGGAGCTGCTGACGGGCCGCCCTCCGTGGTCGGCAGCTGGCCCTCCGGCGTCTGAGACGTTGCACCACCAAATCGTCTCTGGTCCGTCTCTTGTTGGCGTTGACGTTGGTACGGATACCCTCCGTGTCGTCTTTAAGTAAAATCGGCATGATTGAATCCCACTTCTGACACCAATTGTTACGAGCTTGGGATTCGAGACAATTAAAAACTGCCGAGTGAATTAACAAAATTGACACTTTAATTATAGAACACTAATTACAACTTAAAACCACACTAATAACAAAACGCAATTGTACTACTGATCACTTTAGTTCGCAGTTGTATCGCTTCGAAGTATTCGCTTGTATCGCCAACTCAACACTGACTCGGTCGCGGTCTATACCGGCCTTATATAGTGCCTCAGATAGTTTCCAGAACCTTCTACTGTAGAAACATCTAGAATGTTCGAGTACATATCGGTCCCGAAATTTCTAGAAGAATCTTGACGCTCCTAGTTCTGCTACTCGATACCAGAGGGCGCTAGTGGCTAGTGTTGCCATGTACAAGACATTAATAGTAGCGCGCAACATTATTATTGTTAGAATTGTTGATTAACTGAATTGTTACTTTTCTTCTTTGGTAGGATTTCTTTATTTTGTCAGATTTAAATTTTATTATTTAGTAGTTTACTTTTATTATTGCATAAAATGTATAATATAATATAATATGACTTTATGGAAATTTTAACAATCAACTAATTTTATTAATGAAACAAAGGTAGGTTGTTCTGTTACCGTTTTAGCTTTTTAAAGTCCAACGCTGAACATAGGCCCATAGATTACCTCAAAGGGGCGATATTTTCCATAGTTGCCACGCTTGGCAAGCGGGTTGG
>JAGSMP010001824.1:0-104719 GCA_029286625.1 Parnassius orleans | reverse complement strand
TGAACATAGGCCCATAGATTACCTCAAAGGGGCGATATTTTCCATAGTTGCCACGCTTGGCAAGCGGGTTGGCAACCGCAGTTATTCACTAATGAACCGAGTCCTGATCTCCACATGTCAGGGGACTGGGAAAAAAGCCTACAACACAACCTAACCTGGCAACCTGGCCTGGCCTGGCCTGGCCAACTAACACAACCTCTTCAACCTGGCCTGGCCTGGCCAACCTGGCCTGGCCTGGCCTGGCACAACCTGGCCACAGCCTAACCCTAGCCTGGCCTAACCTGGCTAACCTAACTATTTCTTCAACTTCTTCTTACAACCTAACTAACCTAACCTAACACAACTTCTTCGCCTAACCAGTTCCGTTCCGCCCGCCGACAATGTACGCCACGTTTTGTACCCTCCCGTGTTAAAAATCTCTAAAATAGTCAAGTGCTCCGATTTTCGTAAATTTTCTGTGAAGTGTGTTTTGTGCTGTGCATCCTGTGGTTGTGTTTGTTTGGTGGTTTTGAGTTGGGTCGTTTTTCGCTGAAATATTCTCTCTGGGATAACCTAAAAACTGCAAAGGTAAAATTTTATCATACTTTTGCTTACTGCCCAATTAAGATCTATGACCTATATGGTTTTGTATGTCATCTTGTGGGTCTTGGTGCCCATATCCTCCGTTTTTTCAGATTTTTCCGCCTAAAACCACTGAATTATAACACTTTTTCTAAAACCACGTGGCGTGAAATTTTTCTAAAAGCGTGCGCCTATTTTTGAGCACGCCATTGGATGAACACGTCTTTAGCAACACTAAAATTCTGTTCATGAAATCGTTTGAGACCACGAAGTTATAGATGTTCAACTGGTATTTGTTTGTTGTGAACAAATTCTAGATTAAATATTTTGTGATTTTCAGTGACGACCTATCTTTTTATTTCATTTTACTGTAGGCAATTTAGTCATAAAACTTTTGCTAAAACTGGATTTTCCACTTCAGCAATTAAGAGTTATTAATTTTTAATGAAAAAGCACTTTCTGAGGTCTCACTTCAGACCTCTGCGGCTATTTTGGATGAACGTTACAATGATACGTAATTTTACTGTAAATTTCCGTTTTCAATTTCGATTAGCTCGTCTAGTTCCATAAATATATAATTTTTTGTATTTATTTGGTTTTCCGTTATTAATCATAATTAAATAATAATTTTCCAAATTACATAAAATATTCATAATCCTCTAACTGAGAGCTATCCATAGATACCAAACTCGACTATATTATCTTTTAATCTCAAAGTTAGATAAATTGGAACTAATGGTCCTTCATATTGGAAATTTCATTTTGGATTTCTCGAGTAATTGTCCAAAAGTGGCCGTGCTTGGTCTTAGTTTGATCAGGGGTTTCGGAGAACGCTGTCGATTGGTTGGTGTGAGGAAAATTTTAGGTGGCCCACTAGTCAGGACATTCTCCATATTATTCCTCAGATTGAGCCCAAGCTCAGACCATTTCGGTGAATAAACAACGTCTTGGTAACGAAAATAAGAATTAGGTCGGCATATGGAAATTTTATTTTTCAATTTCTCGTAGTTCTTAGCCAAAGTGGCCGTGCTTGGACTTAAATCAATCAGTAGAGTACAGGAAAGCGATAGTTTGGCTAGTGGCGATAAAACTTTAGAAGCCCCAAGCAAAAGCCGCTCTCTGTATTATTCTGGATCGATTCCAAACTCGAGCCATTTCGACTAATAAACACCATTTGGCAACGAAAGATTAGGTCAGCCATTTTGGAAAAATTTATATAAATTACTCAAGAACTACAAAATCTAGACTATCCGTGCTTGGGCTCAAATTACTGGTATCAGACAAGGAATCTAACTGATCTGCGGTTGGCTCAGTGCTCTTGACCTCCAACAGATAATAAACAAAAACTTCCATAATGTCACCAAATCCACCGTCTCAGGCGCTGGCACAGCAAAACAGGTCTTCTAAAACAAGCAGAGCTGCAGGTCAACTCAAGTGGTCTGCGTGAAGGTCTTGTTACAGAATGCAGCCACGACTGGAAAACCTGCAGATGAAGCATTTACTAGCAAGAACTACATTGTCACCGAGCCACGACGATACAGCCAGCTCTGCCCAAACCAGCAAGGGCACTGGGGAGAACGAACCTGTTAAGCAGCTTGCCAGTAACGCACGAAGAGTCACAGATGCTAATAGCTCGGCACAATGGACGGAGAAAGAGACTTATTAGGCCAATGCAGCCGCTTCGGAAACCGATGACGACTGGTCTGGGAGACAGCATCTATAGTACCAACAGCAGAAGGTCAGGTCTGCCTCCCGCTTATAAACGAGCGGGAATATCTATGGACCTAGCTACACAACGCGCCAATGAGTTCTTGCTTTCAGGCAGAAGCCCTAGAAAAGCGGGCAATATGAAGAGAGTGCAAAAATGGGGTGCATGACTCTCTTCAGGAAACTATGAGACAGTGCTGTCACTTTCCGATTCCCGTTCAAGACACCGGCTGGCCTTAGAACAAGAAAAATGTCGAGCAGCTGGAATTAGTCAGAATTAAGAAGGCTCATAATAAGCAATTGGCAGAAATTCAAACACTGCATCATAACAATTAAAAGAAATATACAGAGCTGTGAAGAATGCAGGAAATGGCGTTGGAGCAATCATCATGGCTGAGATTACGAAATGGATGAACCTTTGAAACCATTAGTAGAATTCAAGTGGAAGTGCGAGGCTTAGCAGCCAAGCACAACTACAATAACTGAGATTAGCTCGATTGCATATACGAGGACAAGTACTGAGGATCTTACACACCTAAATGGAAGATGCGAAATGACCGGTCAGCTTAAGTGTTTGACCATGTCAATTAATGAACTCTCTAGCTGAGCTGAAGAACCTCCGTCCCTGCCGGTCAGCTGAAATAAGACCCCAGATGACCCTCGTATTGGAGATATAATTAATCATATACTAGAGACCAAGGTATGATACAAACACAATACACCCCAAACTGATATAGACCAAAAAGAAAGGTTGAAGCGTTGCAACCGATAACTCATATGGTCCACACCTTATTAGCAGAGATTGCCGAGCTAAAGTTGCACCACTGCACAGGTGGCATTTCAGAGGCTGGTTTAGGTACTGAACTAGCTGTAACAGATATCAAGGAAAAATAGAAGAGTTAAGGAAAGACCTTACTAATAGACAAAACATAAAGCAATAAAAAGGGACAAGACAATAATCCAACACTACAAATGTCTGTCGCAAAATCATCTTCACCGCACAAACTTACATACGCTGAAGCAACAGGAACACCTCGATACGCAATGGTCCTGGAATCTATAGACCCGCGATGTACGAGCGATGAGATTCTGAAACAGGTTAAAGAGGTTGACCCAGTTGAACTTGAGGTTCGCGTGAACAATAACAAAATAAGAAATCAAAGGGTTGTCATCAGCTGTGATTCAGCAAGATAGACAAACCAAAAACGATTAGAGATACATGCAACAAACTAACTGTCAACCACTTCTGTAAAACATCCACAGTTACGTCTAATGGGACTTACGAATGAGCTTAGTGACGACAAGCTAGTAAAAGCAATTCATACAAAACTCTAAAACTAGTTACAGACTTAGACGAAGAACAAAAATTAGCTAAAGTTCTCCGTAGAACTAAGGCAGAACACGCGACCTAATCAATGTTATTCTGGAGGTCACGCCTCAAATGTGGATGCGACTAAAAGATCAAAGTGCGCATAGGTTTCAGGTAATCCCTGCATAGATCAGTCTCCACTTGTCCAGTGCTACAAGTGCCTGAGATTCAATCACAGAGCTAGGGACTGTACAGGTGACTTGATCTGTGGGTATTGCTCTGGAAGCCATGACACTAGAACATGTCAAACAAATGCGGCTCCTTCCTGTATAACTGCAATAAATCAGGCAAAGAAAATGCTACCATCCTGCATATAGTCCTGAATGCCCAGTGGCAAAATGGGATAGTATATCAAGCTCGGTTTCATATTGTTAGAACGGTCGATCAAAACAATGAAACAGAAACAAATAATCTAAATAGCCAAAATTTTATAAAAGTGGCACAATATAACCTTGATCGTGGCCGCGCGGCAACGCGAGTGCTGCGCGCGCCGCCACTACCGAAGGTTTTCTATATATTGATGCAGAACCTTACGTTGGGGCAAGGCACACTAACTGTGGGCCCACAATGTAATCAAAAAGTCGTAATGATATCAACAAGCCAGTGAGATCTGCAATGGTTGTTTTAGGCTAACATTAACTTTACCATCAATCCAAACACAACCGAAGACATCGTAGGCATAGTACTAAAAATAGGTAACCATAACGTCGGCTTTATCAGCATTTACTTGCATGAAAAGGCGTAATTGAAGACTTGGCAACGATTAGACATTCGTGGAAGCTATGCAGACGAAGACATCATCATTGGCGGCGATGCAAATGCCAGTAGCATCTGGTGGGGTTGCAAGGCGGATGACAACAGAGGAACACAGATTATGGAAACTTTGGCTGAACTAAATTGGGTGCTTAATACCGGAAAGTACCTACTTTAGCGCATACAGAGAAGAACACCTTGCTCCAGCATTATAGACGTTACCGCCTGCACAACATCACTCTTGCATAAGTTGAGAATTGGAGAGTTGATGATTCTTTCTGTACTTTGTCTCACCATAAGCCAATTCTCTTAATTGTACGTCAACTTCATTTACTGAGATAAAATCAACAGCACCAGAAAATACCATACAAAGCAAACTGGTGTCGTTTCAACTCAGAAATTCGGAAGGCACTGAACACTGGTCTAACCAAGAAAGAATAGGAGAAATCAGGACGACACAGGAGGTTGAAGATATCGTTAACACATATACAGAATGCATAACAAAGGCATGTGATGAGACTATTCGAAATTAAAAGAAACAGACATCTAAAACGGCTAAATGGTGGAACATTGAAATTAAAGAAAAAAGGAGATAATGATTAGATTTAGAAGAAGGATAAAGGAATGCACACCCTATGAGAAAGAATTGGGTCATAGAACAATATCTCAAGCACGACAACAATATAAAAAAGCATAGAGATGCCACAACCAAAAGTTGGAAACAACTTTGCACGAAGACAAAAAGAAAACTTGTGGCAACACTTATCTGAAGGTCTGCTCAATAGAAGTAAACTACTCAAAAGACCAAATGGGCAATCCTTTCAGAAAAGGTCAGCAACTTCTTGCTGCTTTTACCTAAAGACAACTCAAAAACCGACACAATAGAACAAAATGAAATTAGAACAGAAATAAATAAATTTATAGCACAACTCGAAAATAACACAACAGTAGTAAAGACACCATTCGCTAGAACTGAAATATACCAAATACTAAGTAACATGAATCCAAAAAAAGCCCCGGGTGAAGATGGTCTGACATCTGATATGTGAGCAACTTATAACAGTGACCCAGGGTTTGGAACTACTCTACAACAAGTGCCTCGAACTAGGATATTTCCCCAAAATCTGGAAAAAAGCAACTATCAAGATAATCCCAAAACCAACAAAAAGATTACACCAGCCAAAAGCATACAGACCCATTGTTGCTACCAGTACTAGGTAAAATACTGGAAAAACTTTTACAAATAGAGTCCAGTAGCTGGGAAAGATGAAAGTATGAACCAGAGACAGTATGGATTCACTCCACAGAAGCACAGAGGACGCGTTATATGACACTATAACACTTATTAAGAATGGACTAAAGAAAGAAATAGTGATACTAGTGTCATTAGATATTGAGGCGCGTTCGACAACGCATAGTGGCCGCAATTATCACAGAACTTAGAAACAAACAAGTTGAACCTACAATGTTAAAATCATAACTAGTTACCTATCAGACAGAAATAAACGTAAGATACGCCAATGAAAACATAACACTAAAAGCAATAAGGGATGCATCAAGATCAACTTGCATTTACATGCTATGGAATATCCAACTGGATCCCTTACTTCAGGCAACGGAAAACTCTGCAGCTCACGTACAAGCCTTTGCTGACGACATCTTAATAATAGCTTCGAATAAAGACGGACAACAACTCGAAAAAGATGTAAACGACACTTTAAAAATAATTCTGGAATGGGGACACAAACATAAGCAAATTTGCCCCACAAAACTCAAACATAATAATACAAAAAAGCTTAAGTTTCATTGCCTAAACTAATCATGGATGGAATAACCTTGGCATATACAGATGAACTAAAAATTCTTGGATTAATTATAGATAAAAATTTTAACTTTAAACCTCATTTAAATTATGTTTGCAGTAAAGCAGTTCGCCTTTACAAGATGGTCTCAAGAGCAGCAAGAGCGCAATGGGGTCTAAACTCGGACATAGTAAGAACTATTTACCATGCTGTGGTGGAACCAACCATTTTGTATGCCGCAGGCTGCTGGGCAAAGCCACTAATAAAAATATATAAACCGATGCTGAATAGACTACACAATGTTTAGCATTCGCATTTACAAAACCATAAAACCATTTCCGTATCCAGCGCGCTGCTGGTCAGATACCACTGGCGCTACGAGCCAGGAAAACGCCGAATTATATGAAGTCAAAAGAGGTAAGCCATTGAATCACTCCCTGGAAGACACTTGGAGATGAGAATTAGTCCTTTCCACTACCGCACCCCTCACTAAGAATTAAGAGTACAAGTTAATTACGTGCCAAGAAGACATCGACCAAATTGACAACAACTGGCCAAAAATTTTACAGATGGTAGCAAACTAGACAATAAGTAGGTGCAGCTGTTTCAGTATGGCGGAATGGAATAGAAACAAAAACATCACTTGCAGGCTAGAAAGCTGCAGCGTATACCGCGAACTAATAAGCTATTCTGAAGGCAGTCACATATATGTAGTAAAGAACCTTAAAGCCAACATCCTCAGTGACTCAAGATCAGCAGTTAAACAGTTTGTAATCCTACATCACTTAATCCAATTGCAGCTGAAATTTCTTTGAAGCTAAATGACATAGAAAAAAAGATGGAAAAGTCAGATTTACTGGATAAAAGCTCACTGCGGCTTATTAGGTAACGAAGGGCAGATGAGCTAGCTAAATATGCCGCTACTAGCAAAAAACAGAGGGCAACTTATGACTTATTCATTGTCTTACGCCAGTATACCTCACCAGGAGCAACACTCTACTAAATGCAAGCCAAATATGAAGAAGCAGCAACCAGTGGGACCATAAGAACTTTTTCCCAAATGTTATAACAGCCTATAAGATTTTAAAAATATAAAAACAACAAATATTGTAACTCAGTTGTTTACTATTACAGTGGTAACAAGCCTATCTGTTTAGATTTAAACTTTCATCATCCCCATACTGCATATGATGACAGTAAAGAACAGACAATAGAACATTTAATTATAGACTGCCCACGATTTGGCAAAAAGATATGATGTGAATGCAATATGAGAATGAATATAGAACTTAAGAATCTTAGTACTATTATGGGACAACGATTGTAGATCTCATTCATACACTACGCTCTCTCAATATTAAAGGTTGTTAACATAGAGAACAGGAGCACAATAGTAGAATAAATAATATAAGACCATCTATGTAGTATAACATAAATTGTAGTCAGTCTAAATAATGTACTGTTTGGCTTTAATGTGTAATGTTTTAATCATAATGTACAATGTTTTAATTATTTTGGGTTTAATGTTTTAATTATAGTAAGAACAAAAAAAAAAAATAATAATAATTAAAAAGTAAGAGAAAAGTATTGTATAGTATAGCATAAGAGTAGATAGTCTAAATAACAATTATAAGGAATTAGAAGTTATCCGTGATATATTGTGGAAAAAAAAAGATAAAAGTCAATATCACATACTAAAGACAATATATATGTTTTAATGTAGAAAATTGGTCAGTAAAATAATATCCTGTTTGGCATTAATGCTCACATAAATTATTACATAAAACAATAAAGTAAGAACAGTCATAAAGTATAACGTATCAAATAAAAAACAAATTGTATATATACTTAAATTTTACGCAGAACGGAACGATAATTACATAATAAAAAAAAAAAAAAAAAAAAGGTCAAAATAAATACAGTACAAAAAATAGCAAGAAGGGTACTGCAGAAAGTAGTAGTTACAATAGTAATAAAAAAAAAAAAAACCCAACCAACCTAACCTAACCTAACCTAACCTAACCTAACCTAACCTAACCTAACCAGTTCCGTACCGTCGCCGTCGCGAACGCATCATTTCTAAAGCGCTCCCGTTGTTAAAAATCGTTAATATAGGAAAAGTTCTCCGATTTGCCTGAAAATTGCTGTGTTGCTGTGTTTTGTGTGCTATATCGTGGTTGTGTTTGTTTTTGCTGTGGTGAAAATTTCAAGTGATTTTTCAAGGATCTTTGCAACGAGATAACCTAAAGCTGAAAAAGGTAAAATTTTCACTACTTTTCGCAAACGCTGCTAAAACGAGATCAGTAACCTATATTTATTTTATACCATCTTATAGGCTTTTTAGCCCTAGATATCTCCGTTGTTTTCAGATTTTTTCTTGAAACAACTGAACTACAGCAAAAGACTGAAAACCACGTGGCCACTAAATTCTTAACCGAAGACCTGTACTTATTTGACCTTGCATTTATATCTGGGAGAATTTTCTAAGTGCATAAAATCTTTTTCAGGCAAATTGAACTAGAACCAAAGTTATTAGCAAAAACCAAACTTTCAAGTTTCGCTCATATTTGCAGTATTTTTTCTTTATTTTGAGCGACAATACCCCTTTTTATTTAAGTCTGTATGAATATATTTCTCTCAAGTTATTCACAAAAATTGATTTTTCCACTGAACGGTTTTGTCTGCAAGCATTTTTCGTGAAAAACACTTTCACGTGCTCTTGTTTCAGATTAGTGGGGTGCTTTTGAATAAATTTAATAAGAAACCACTAAATATTGAACCAAAATCAGTTTGCAGACTAAATTTATCTCTAGATCCGAAGATATAAAAATTTTAAGGTTTATTAATTATTTCTAAAATAAATTAAATTTTCAAATTTTTCTATCTTTTCATAATATACTCACTGAGACCTATCCATAGAGCCCACACTCGATTGTTATTCTTTCATCGAGATACAGAAATTAGGTCTTATTAGCCGCCATCTTGGAATTGGTTTTATTTGAGTTTCTCATTAACTAGATGGTCAAAACTTATCGTGCTTGACCTTATTTTGATCGGGAGCGCTTGGCGAAGCCAATTCCGTGGTCACCTAGCAAAACTTATAGGTGCCTAAAGTAAACGGGAACGTATAGTCGTAAAGATTTTTATAGATTGAGTCCAAACTCGGACCATTTAGAGCTAAAATTGGCTACGGAATAAATAAAAGAACTTAGACCGCCATATTGGAAAAATTCAACTAATCATAACTCTGGTATAGCTCAACATATTTTAGTAGAGTTTGGGCTTAAACTTCTCAAGATCATCAGGGGAATCGAAAACTACTGATATAATATTGATAAAGAGACCTCAGCAAAAAAAAAAATGTCCTGCATATCTGGTTCATCGGGATCTAGCTCTGCTAAAACAAGGCCTACCAAAACAAGTAAAGGAGGAAGTCCAACACCCAGTGTGGCTCTGCGCAAAAAGGTTTTGATTCAAAACGCAGCTACATCTGGAAGAGCGCCTGAAGAAGATCAGAACACCAGAGATCTTACGATAGTGGAGAGTGAACCCAAATCCATAGGCACTGCTCCAACTAGACGAAGCAGTGGAGGTAGTAGCGGACCTGTTGAGCCAAGCGCAGAAAGTGGCAGCTCGATAACAATGGATATTGACAAAGAGCTGGTTGCTTTAGGCCTCTGCAAGCCGGTCCGAGAGACGGAGGACGAATGGTCGGATGGAGATAGCATAGTCAGCGACAACAGTAAAAGGTCCAGTATACCACCAGCATATAAACGTGCAGGCATCTCTATGGACCTAGCAACCCAGAGAGCAAATGAATTTCTGCTTTCTGGAAAGAAGTTGAGAGGAGGCAGGAAACATGAAAGAGTGTAAAAGCGAAGTATGACTCCAAGGCCTTTATGAAACTGTGGTGCTGTCGCTATCTGACTCACGCTATCGGCACCGGCTTGCAGCGGAACAAGAAAGATCTCGAGCCGCAAAAGAACTAGTACGTGTCGAACGAGCCCATAATAAAGAGCTAGCTGAAATTGAACTCACATTATAACAAACTCGTAGAGACATATGATGCCATAAAAATACGCAAGACTGCTGAGTCAATACGTTCTTGGCTTAGTTACGAAATGGATGAACCCATTAAGGCGATCAGTAAAATCCAGTTAGAATACATGGCTCTTGCAAAGACTCAAGCTTTACCAACAAAAGAAACACCTATTGCCCATTCAGATAAATGTTCTGAAAGCTATATGTCTCTGATAAGAGAAATATCAGAACTAAACCAGAAAATAACTAACCTAAGCATCGTGGTACAGAAATTAGTAAATAAAGAAAGTGAATTGGTGACTAAAAATCTTATTATGAGAAAAATAGTACAGACCCCTGAATAGATCAAATAATTGCAGAGCTCGAGGACAAAAAACTAATACAAACATATGAAACCGCAAATTTAACGAGGAAAGAGAAAACAAAGATACGTTATTAAAAGAAGACCTAGAAAACTCAATAAAGCTGATACACATATCCTACGGTACTCAACGAAATAAACGATCTTAAAGACTTATACAACCCAAATAGCATTCCAGGAAATTCTGGCTAGGAACTGAATTAGCAATAACAGAAATTAGGATAAAATTAACGAACTTAAAATATCACTAACAACACTTCCATAAATGAAGAGAATCACAAAGCAAAATGATTTGCTAGGGTATCGACTAATATCAATAAAAATCTTACGCAGAAGCAACTAGTTCCCCGCTTTTTCAATGATTATAGAGTCTAGACCCACGCTCAACATGCGAAGATATTTTAAAACAGGTCAGAAAGATGTGGATCCTGTAGATCTGGGAGTACGTGAATAAAGTTTCTAAACTAAAACCAAAAGTTATAATAAGCTGCGACCCCAGCAGGACAGACATCTTCTGAAAACTGCAATTTGTGATACCTGTGATAGGCTAACAGTATCAACACCTGCAATTAAAAACCCACAGCTGCGTCTAGTAGGCGTCACAAATGATTTAACCGATACAAAACTTGTAAAAGCCATCACAAGTCAGAACTGTTCTTTATTACAAGATTTAACAGAGGAACAGAAAAGTATTAAAATCTTACGCAGAACCAAAGGAAGATTCAGAGAGGTCAATAATGTTATACTTGAAGCCTCACCTCAAATGGGGTTAAAGCTAAAAAATCAAAAACTGCGTATCGGCTATCAAGTCATTCCCTGTATTGACCAATCACCACTCACACAGTGTTATAAATGTCTTGGCTTCAACCACAAAGCAAAAGACTGCAATAATAAACAACGCTGCGGGTATTGTGCTGAGGAGCATGATACAAGGGATTGTCCAAATCGTAACAATGCTCCTAAGTGTTGTAACTGCAATAGCGCTAGAAGAGACTACTTCTTACATCCAGCATACAGCCCAGAATGCCAAGAATGGCAAAAATGGGACAAAATTGCTAGATCATCAGTCTCCTATTGTTAAGAAATAGTCAACGAAACCACAAATATAGGAGGACTCCAAAAAGCTTCTAGCTCAAAGAAGCACATAAAACTAATACAGATTAACCTGGATCGTGGGCGGGCGGCGACACTTGAGTGCCTACGTGCAGCCACGATGCAGGAATACTCTGTGATTTTAATGCAGGAACCATATGTAGGTGCCAAAGCTCATTTAACAGCGGGGCCTCAGTATCGCATCATACAAAAAGTTACCAACGACAGAGCTAAACCTGTTAGGTCGGCAATTGTTATCTGCGATCCTACAATTCGATTTACTATCAATCCTACTCTCCTCTCTGAGGACATAGTTGGCGTAGAATTAGAACTAGGTTACTTAAAATAGGTGTAATTAGCATGTATCTACATGAGAAGGAGACCCGAAGAAGACCCAAGTGATTAGAGATACAAAACAAACATGGCAACCAATGACATCATAATAGGAGGGGATGCCAATGCAAAGAGCATCTGGTGGGGATGCAAAGCTGATGACAGCAGAGGAAAAATCATTATGGAAACATTCGCGGAACTGAATCTAGACATCCTTAATATAGGCACCACGCCTACGTTTTCCGCTTATAGAATGGATAAATTATGCACTAGTATAATCGATATCACCGCTTGCTCGTCATCTTTACTCCATCGAATAAAAGACTGGCAAGTAGATGAACTACTGCACAATTTCAAGCCACAAATCAGTCTCATTCAATTTCGAAATAGAACTTTCTAATACTGCAATCAATACTCATGGCACAAGAATTTATAATACTAAAAGGCAAACTGGGGTAATCTGAAAAACGAATTGAATATAGATTTTGCAAACATATGATTAGCGAGACAATAGAAAAATCAGAACACCGCAACAGCTGGAAGAAACAATAAGTAACACACAATATATATTGACAGCCTGTAACAATATACCTATAAAAAATCAGAAGCAAAAGTAAAAATCCTGTTTGTGGAACAAGGAAATAAATGAAAAAAGCAGATATGATTAGGAAAAGAAGAAGAATAAGGAATGCAAACCTCGAAGAAGAAAATATGTAACAGATCAATATCTAGAGGCAAGACAAGAATATACACGCAATAGAAAAGGCTACAACTAAAAGCTGGGTAAACCTCTGTAATAGAGAAGAAAAGAAACTCTGGCAAAGAACATACCGGATTTTAAAAGCTTGTTCAAATAGAGAACATGACAGGCTACTCCGTGACTCAGTGGAAGAATTCTTCAGAACTCGAATCAGCAAACCATCTAGCCGATACATTTTATCCATGGGACGATCCTGAAACTGATAGTGTACAACAGACTGAAATAAGAACAGAAACACAACAAATAATAAACAAACTTAAAGCGAAGACATATCAACAATTAAGTCATTTACAAAATTTGAAATAAGGAAATTTTAAAATATGAGTCCAAAGAAAGCTCCTGGATCGGATGGCTTAACTTGACATATGTCAAGCTGCATTTGAAAGCAAACCGGAAGTCCTGCAATCAATATACACAATAAATGTTATTAGGCTGCTTCCCAAAATTTGGAAGCAAGCAACAATTAAGGTCATTCC
This sequence comes from Parnassius orleans, assembly GCA_029286625.1. Taxonomy (NCBI): domain Eukaryota; kingdom Metazoa; phylum Arthropoda; class Insecta; order Lepidoptera; family Papilionidae; genus Parnassius; species Parnassius orleans. The sequence continues at coordinate 91,464 of JAGSMP010001824.1, read as the reverse complement.
CAAGCCCAACAAAGAAGACTACCCTGGCAAAATCTTATAGACCAATCAGGTTACTACCAGTTCTAGGTAAGGTTTTGGAAAAATTGTTCGTAAATAGGGTCCAGTGGCAACTAGGAAGGAAGGTAAAATGAATGACAGACAATACGGATTCACCCCAACGAAGTACTGAGGATGCCTTATATGATACAACTGCACTAATAAAGAAGGACTTAATAATAAGGCCATTGTTTTAGTAGTATCGTTGGATATAGAAGGCGCGTTCGATAACGCATGGTGGCCTGCTAATAAAACAACTCAATTTCAAACATATTGATAAACGATGGTCAGGCTCATTAGTAATTATTTATCTGAAAGAGAATACATCTTAGATATGCTGGACAGGAATTAAAAACCACAAATAAAGGATGTATCCAGGGTTCTACTTGTGGCCCTATGCTCTGGAACATCCTTCTCGATCCCCTACTTAACGCAACTGAGGACCTAGGCGCTCATGTACAAGCATTTGCCGATGACATTTTGATCGTCGCCACAAACAAGGATGGCCTAAAACTGGAAAAATACTTAAATGATACACTACGAACAATCACAGAATGGGGCAAGAAATACAAACTAAGATTTGCCCCACATAAAACGCAGTCAATAATCATAACCAAAAAACTTAAATACCACCGACCACTTTTACAAATTGAAGGAATTACACTGCAGTTTTCAGATCAATTGAAAGTTTTAGGCCTCACAATAGATAAAAACTTAAATTTTAAGCCTCACCTTGATAGTGTATGCAAAGCAACCAATATCTACAAAATGGTCTCCAGAGCTGCGCCCACTGGGGCTTAAATTCAGAAATTATTAAAACCATCTATTTAGCTGTAGTCGAACCGACGATACTGTATGCTGCTAGTTGTTGGGCGGAGACCTGAAAAAAAAATACATTGAACGAATGCTTAATAGAATGACGCAGCATACGTAAAGGGTAGAACCAACTCCTGATCTCAGCACAATTTGTCCCAAATAATACCTTAGCATTAAGGGCTAAGGAGAACGCAAACATATGAGATCAAGAAAGGAAAGCCCGTCGAGCTCTTACCGGAAGACAACTAGAAAAGCGTATAAGTCCTTACGATCTGCCCCATCCATGCGAAAGGTCGCAGCAGTTTTGGTTTAATATGTGAACAAACATTGACGATAAGTAACGACTGGTCAAAATCTTCACTGATGGGAGTAAAATCGACACAAAGGTAGGCGCAGCAATAACGATCTGGCAAATGAAGTTGAAGTAAAGACAATAACCTTTAAACTAGAAAGCTATTGTAGCGTCTTCCAAGCAGAGATGATCGCAATTTTAAAAGCAGTAAAGTACGTAGTCGACAGAAATTACCAAGGAGCAAATATCTTTACCGACTCAAGATCAGCAGTTATAACCATATGTGATCCAAACTCTTTGAACCCAATTGCCTCTAAAATTCGAGACGCGATAAAAAACATTGAGGATAAACAAAAGAAAATCCTACTGTTCTGGATCAAGGCACACTGTGGAATCCAGGGCAATGAAAGAGCAGATGAACTAGCCAAACGAGCTGCCACAAAAAGCAAGCAAAGGCCGGAATATGATAAATTCCCACTGTCTTACGCAAAGCGCCTCACCAGAAACACAACTTTACAAATTTGGCAAAGAAAATATGAAGAATCAACAACCAGCACAACAACCAAGACCTTTTTTCCTAATGTTGTAATAGCTTATAAGGTAATAAAAAATATAAAGATGAATAATTTAGTCACACATCTGTTTACTGGTCATGGCGGTAACAATGCTTACTTGTATAAATATAAATTGGCGTCATCCCCATGCTGCACTTGTGATGAAAACGTAAACCAAACTGTAGAGCACATTATAATTGACTGCCCGCGATTCGGTAAGAGAAGATTCGAAGCTGAGTGCAGCATGGGAATGACTATCGCAAAAGACAATTTAAGGGTTATAATCGAGGATAGCACTTGCCGACCCATCTTTATGACATTTGCTCTTCAAGCATTAAGAATGATAAGTAAGGAAAATGGAAGTACAATGGTAGAGTAAGTAACAGTACATGTAATGAATAGGAAGAAAAAAAAAAAAAAAAAAAGAACCTCTAACCATTTACATTTAACACGTACTTTACAACAATCTATAAAAATAATAATATAGAGGCAACAGTAAGAAACCTTAAGTAATGTAAATTTTTAAAATATTATTGATTAAGTTAGTAAATGTAATATGTGCAAACAAAGAACATATTAAAACAGTACGATAAAAAAAAAAAAAACGATTATAAAAAAAGGAGAAAAAAAAAAAAAAAGAGACTTAAAAAAAAAGGAAAGAAAAAAAAAAAAAAAAAAAAAAAAATATATACACTTAGGATATTCTAGAATAATATACTAAAGTAAGGATTTAAGTAATGTGTATAATAGAAACAGTGTATGCAGAACAGATACATACTAATAGACATTTCAGAAAATATCAATATTATTGTAACTTATATATGCATATAAGAAATTGAGTAAGGATTATATAAATAGTAGGTATAATTAGTGTAGTAACGTAAGAGGAAGCTATAAGTAATGTGTAGTTTAAAATTTATTAATATAAATATGTAAAACGACGTAAAAAAAAAAAAAAAAAAAAAAATTATTGTTAAAAAAAAAAAAAAAAACAGAAAACTAAACAGTAATATAATGCCAGAAAGAAGGGTACTGCAGGTAGTAGAAAAATAGGAAAGAATAAAAAAAAAAAAAAAAAACCTAACCTAACCTAACCTAACCTAACCCAACCTGTAACCTAACCCAACCTAACCTAACCTAACCCAACCTAACCTAACCTAACCTAACCTAACCTAATCCTAACCTAACCTAACCAACCTAACCTAACCTAACCCAACCTAACCCAACCCAACCTAACCTAACCTAACCCAACTCAAACCTAACCTAACCCAACCTAACCTAACCTGAACCTAACCTAACCTAACCTAACCTAACCTAACCTAACCTGAACCTAACCAACCTAACCCAACCTAACCTAACTCAACCTAACCCAACTCAATTAACCTAACCTAATCCCAACTTAACCTAACCTAAATTAAACCTAACCTAATCCTAACCAACCTAAATCAACCTAATCAACTATAACTTTGCTTGTAACTTTGCTAAAATAGGTCTTTTCGTTCAATCTTTTTGTAAATAGTACAACTAATTGTTTTCCATATACCCCTATAGTTTTTTTAGTAAATTTTCACTGTTATATAATTAATTTTCAGATTTTTCATTCTTTTATAGTCTAAAATTCATAAATAAAACATAAAAACATCTCTAACTTTGCTAAAAATTGGTCTTTTCTTTATATTTTTTTTTTTTTATTTTTTTTTTTTTTTTTTCTTATATAGTGTATTTAATTGCCCCCTACAATTTTCTGTAGTTTTTTCATACAATTTTCACAGTTAAATTATTAATTTTCATATAATTCGTTTTCTTAGAGTCGTATTTTCATAAAATTTTTAAAATTTTTCAAATCTTCTTTTATTTCGCTCTTTTTGCTTCTGTTAGGTCCGTCCCGTGTAGAAACCGCCAACTGCACTCAAATCTGTAAAATAAAATACACGGAATTAGAAAATCGCTACTTACCTAAACCGAGGTATAGTGGTCAATCGATACAAAAATATTTAAATTCAACTATAACTTTGCTTGTAACTTTGCTAAAAATAGGTCTTTTTCGTTCAATCTTTTTGTAAATAGTACAACTAATTGTTTTCCATATACCCCTATAGTTTTTTTAGTAAATTTTCACTGTTATATAATTAATTTAATTTTTTCATTCTTTTATAGTCTAAAATTCATAAATAAAACATAAAAACATCTCTAACTTTGCTAAAATTGGTCTTTTCTGTTCATATTTTCTTTCTGTATAGTGTATTTAATTGCCCCTACAATTTTCTGTTTTTTTCATACAATTTTCACAGTTAAATTATTAATTTTCATATAATTCGTTTTCTTAGAGTCGTATTTTCATAAAATTTTAAAAAAATCTTCTTTTATTTCGCTCTTTTTGCTTCTGTTAGGTCCGTCCTGTGGAAACCGCCAACTGCACTCAAATCTGTAAAATAAAATACACGGAATTAGAAAATCGCTACTTACCTAAACCGAGGTATAGTGGTCAATCGATACAAATATTTAAATTCAACTATAACTCTTGTAACTTTGCTAAAAATAGGTCTTTTTCGTTCAATCTTTTTGTAAATAGTACAACTAATTGTTTTCCATATACCCCTATAGTTTTTTTAGTAAATTTTCACTGTTATATAATTAATTTTCAGATTTTCATTCTTTTATAGTCTAAAATTCATAAATAAAACATAAAAACATCTCTAACTTTACTAAAAATTGGTCTTTTCTGTTCATATTTTCTTTCTATATAGTGTATTTAATTGCCCCCTACAATTTTCTGTAGTTTTTTCATACAATTTTCACAGTTAAATTATTAATTTTCATATAATTCGTTTTCTTAGAGTCGTATTTTCATAAAATTTTTAAAATTTTTCAAATCTTCTTTTATTTCGCTCTTTTTGCTTCTGTTAGGTCGTCCCGTGTAGAAACCATAACTGCACTCAAATCTGTAAAATAAAATACACGGAATTAGAAAATCGCTACTTACCTAAACCGAGGTATAGTGGTCAATCGATACAAATATTTAAATTCAACTATAACTTTGTTTGTAACTTTGCTAAAAATAGGTCTTTTTCGTTCAATCTTTTTGTAAATAGTACAACTAATTGTTTTCCATATACCCCTATAGTTTTTTTAATAATTTTTCACTGTTATATTAAATTTTCAGATTTTCATTCTTTTATAGTCTAAAATTCATAAATAAAACATAAAAACATCTCTAACTTTGCTAAAATTGGTCTTTTCTGTTCATATTTTCAACTTTCTATATAGTGTATTTATTGCCCCTACAATTTTCTGTAGTTTTTCCTACAATTTCACAATTAAATTATTAATTTTCATATAATTCGTTTTGAGTCGTATTTTCATAAAATTTAAAAATTTTTCAAATCTTCTTTTATTTCGCTCTTTTGCTTCTGTTAGGTCCGTCCCAAACCAACTGCACTCAAATCTGTAAAATAAAATACACGGAATTAGAAAATACTTACCTAAACGAGGTATGAGTCAATCGATACAAATATTTAAATTCAACTATAACTTTGCTTGTAACTCAAAAATAGGTCTTTTCGTTCAATCTTTTGTAAATAGTACAACTAATTGTTTTCCATATACCTCATATTTTTAGTAAATCACTGTTATATAATTAATTTTTCATTCTTTTATAGTCTAAAATTCATAAATAAAACATAAAACATCTCTAACTTTGCTAAAATTGGTCTTTTCTGTTCATATTTTCTTTCTATATAGTGTATTTAATTGCCCTACAACTGTAGTTTTCATAAATTTTCACAGTTAAATTATTAATTTTCATATAATCTGTTTTTTAGAGTCGTATTTTCATAAAATTTTAAATTTTCAAATCTTCTTTATTTCGCTCTTTTGCTTCTGTTAGGTCCGTCCGTGAAACCGCCAACTGCACTCAAATCTGTAAAATAAAATACACGGAATTAGAGAAAATCGCTACTTACCTAAACCGAGGTATAGTGGTCAATCGATACAAATATTTAAATTCAACTATAACTTTGCTTGTAACTTTGCTAAAAATAGGTCTTTTCGTTCAATCTTTTGTAAATAGTACAACTAATATTTTCCATATACCTATAGTTTTTAGTAAATTTTCACTGTTATATAATTAATTTACAGATTTTTCATTCTTTTATAGTCTAAAATTCATAAATAAAACATATCTCTAACTTTGCTAAAATTGGTCTTTTTCATATTTTCTTTCTGTATATGTATTTAATTGCCTACAATTTTCTGTAGTTTTTTAATTTTCACAGTTAAATTATTAATTTTCATATAATTCGTTTTCTTAGAGTATTTTTTTATAAAATTTTAAAAATTTTTCAAATCTTCTATTTCGCTCTTCTTCTGTTGGTCCGTCCCGTGTAGAAACCGCCAACTGCACTCAAATCTGTAAAATAAAATACACGAATTAGAGAAAATCGCTACTTACCAAACGTATAGTGGTCAATCGATATTTTAATTCAACTATAACTTTGCTTGTAACTTTGCTAAAAATAGGTCTTTTTCGTTCAATCTTTTTGTAAATAGTACAACTAATTGTTTTCCATATACCCCTATAGTTTTTTTAGTAAATTTTCACTGTTATATAATTAATTTTCAGATTTTTCATTCTTTTATAGTCTAAAATTCATAAATAAAACATAAAAACATCTCTAACTTTGCTAAAAATTGGTCTTTTCTGTTCATATTTTCTTTCTATATAGTGTATTTAATTGCCCCCTACAATTTTCTGTAGTTTTTTCATACAATTTTCACAGTTAAATTATTAATTTTCATATAATTCGTTTTCTTAGAGTCGTATTTTCATAAAATTTTTAAAATTTTTCAAATCTTCTTTTATTTCGCTCTTTTGTTTTGTTAGGTCCGTCCGTGTAGAAACCGCCAACTGCACTCAAATCTGTAAAATAAAATACACGGAATTAGAGAAAATCGCTACTTACCTAAACCGAGGTATAGTACAATCGATACAAATATTTAAATTCAACTATAACTTTGCTTGTAACTGCTAAAAATAGGTCTTTTTCGTTCAATCTTTTGTAAATAGTACAACTAATTGTTTTCCATATACCCTATAGTTTTTTTAGTAAATTTTCACTGTTATATAATTAATTTTCAGATTTTTCATTCTTTTATAGTCTAAAATTCATAAATAAAACATAAAAACATCTCTAACTTTGCTAAAAATTGGTCTTTTCTGTTCATATTTTCTTTCTTTATAGTGTATTTAATTGCCCCCTACAATTTTCTGTAGTTTTTTCATACAATTTTCACAGTTAAATTATTAATTTTCATATAATTCGTTTTCTTAGAGTCGTATTTTCATAAAATTTTTAAAATTTTTCAAATCTTCTTTTATTTCGCTCTTTTTGCTTCTGTTAGGTCCGTCCCGTGTAGAAACCGCCAACTGCACTCAAATCTGTAAAATAAAATACACGGAATTAGAGAAAATCGCTACTTACCTAAACCGAGGTATAGTGGTCAATCGATACAAATATTTAAATTCAACTATAACTTTGCTTGTAACTTTGCTAAAAAATAGGTCTTTTTCGTTCAATATTTTTGTAAATAGTACAACTAATTGTTTTCCATATACCCTATAGTTTTTAGTAAATTTCATATATAATTAATTTTCAGATTTTTCATTCTTTTATAGTCTAAAATTCATAAATAAAACATAAAAACATCTCTAACTTTGCTAAAAATTGGTCTTTTCTGTTCATATTTTCTTTCTATATAGTGTATTTAATTGCCCCCTACAATTTTCTGTAGTTTCTTTCATACAATTTTCACAGTTAAATTATTAATTTTCATATAATTCGTTTTCTTAGAGTCGTATTTTCATAAAATTTTAAAATTTTCAAATCTTCTTTATTTCGCTTTTTGCTTCTGTTAGGTCCGTCCCGTGTAGAAACCCAACTGCACTCAAATCTGTAAAATAAAATACACGGAATTAGAGAAAATCGCTACTTACCTAAACCGAGGTATAGTGGTCAATCGATACAAATATTTAAATTCAACTATAACTTTGCTTGTAACTTTGCTAAAAATAGGTCTTTTTCGTTCAATCTTTTTGTAAATAGTACAACTAATTGTTTTCCATATACCCCTATAGTTTTTAGTAAATTTTCACTGTTATATAATTAATTTTCAGATTTTTCATTCTTTTATAGTCTAAAATTCATAAATAAAACATAAAAACATCTCTAACTTTGCTAAAAATTGGTCTTTTCTGTTCATATTTTCTTTTTTTTTTTTTTTTTTTTTTTTTTTTTTATATAGTTGCCTTCTCCAATTTTCTGTAGTTTTTCATAATTTTCACAGTTAAATTATTAATTTTCATATAATCGTTTTCTTAGAGTCGTATTTTCATAAAATTTTAAAAATTTTCAAATCTTCTTTATTTCGCTCTTTTGCTTCTGTTAGGTCCGTCCCGTAGAAACCGCCAACTGCACTCAAATCTGTAAAATAAAATACACGGAATTAGAGAAAATCGCTACTTACCTAAACCGAGGTATAGTGGTCAATCGATACAAATATTTAAATTCAACTATAACTTTGCTTGTAACTGCTAAAAATAGGTCTTTTCGTTCAATCTTTTGTAAATAGTACAACTAATTGTTTTCCATATACCCTATAGTTTTTTAGTAAATTTTCACTGTTATATAATTAATTTTCAGATTTTTCATTCTTTTATAGTCTAAAATTAAAAAAAATAAAAACATCTCTAACTTGCTAAAATTTTCTTTTCTATATTTTCTATAGTGTATTTAATTGCCCCTACAATTTTCTGTAGTTTTTCATACAATTTTCACAGTTAAATTATTAATTTTCATATAATTGTTTTCTTAGAGTCGTATTTTCATAAAATTTTAAAATTTTTCAAATCTTTTATTTCGCTCTTTTGCTTCTGTTAGGTCCGTCCCGTGTAGAAACCGCCAACTGCACTCAAATCTGTAAAATAAAATACACGGAATTAGAGAAATCGCCTCCCAACCCCAGTTTTCATTACTTAAGAGGATTTTGACTACTGTATATATTAATAATATTTTTTTTTCTCTTTTAAAATTTTCGCATAGCTTCTGTTTTATTAATTGATACACTCTTCAAAATGGCTAATGCTAACTGTGAAACCCATTATGTGACACAATTACTAACTCCGCCAAGACGAAAACAGCACATCTCTTGGCATATGGAGTCTTAACGCTATTAGCAAATTGGCAAACACCATTATTACCACCATCTCAACGGGAAGAAGTCACGGCAGAAAATAAAAAGGCAGTTATAGACATGGCACATGACATAAATCGCAATACGAGAAGCAAAATTACAGCTGAGTTCACAACAAGCATGTTTGAGGTCAAAGAATCCCTATACACCATTAAAGAAGAACTCTCTAAAATGTCTGCCCCACCTTTCGCTAAATCTTATGCAAGCGTCGCTCTACCCCACGTCCCCAACAAACGCAAAACCAGCCAGGCCAGCCACTAAACCGGCAATAATAGTTACACCCACAGCAACGGTCAACTCAAGAGAGAGATTATCGAGTCCTGGCGCAAAGCATATGCTTTAAAAACACCAATTATGCGCCTTCGAAATTAAAATTATATCCAATAATAAACTAAGAGTAGAATTTGACACCTGTGCCCAAAGAGATGATACGTTGGAAAGATTGAAATCAGCTACAGAAGTAAGCGCTGAATTAGCACGTAAAATGAATCCAATGATAATTTTGAAAGGTATCTCTAACGATATCCCATCGGAAGAGCTGAGTGATATCATCGCCGGACAAAATCAAGACCTCAGTGACCTCATTGTAAACAAGGACGACTTGTGCCTACGCTTTAAAAGGAAAAATAAAAATGAAAACTCTATAATGCGGTATTCCTATGTAAACCACAAATATGGCGTGCTATAATGAAACTAGGTAGAGTAAATATCGACCATCAACGAATTCACGCGGAGGACTTTTCACCATTTTTACAATGTTTCGGCTGCCTCCAATTCGGTCACGTCCAAAGTAAATGTCCTAATAATATACATCCTTGTTCTCACTGTGCATCAACCCATCACACATACACCAATTGTCCGCACAAAGCTAATAAATCAACAGTTACTTGTTATAATTGTCAGGCACATAACAATAAATTTCACACTACGTTTAACACGCAACATTCAGCTACTTCTTCATTCTGTCCGAGAGTAAAATCAATGAAAGAGCGTATATGCCAACGTATTGACTATGGATCAGACAACTAAAATAAAGTTAATCCAGTGTAACATAGACAGGTCTAAAAGCTGCCAACACGAATTTATTCGCTATTTCATGGATAACGATTACTCGATAGCTTTACTCTCGGAACCTTATATTGGAAATCTCCAGGAAATGAAACCAATACAAGGCCCTAATATATACCAGTTTGCAACCAATAATAGTAAAGTCAAAGCCTGCATAATTAATGCCTAAATACGGAGCATTGTTAGGAATCACACAACTTTCGTCCTCCAATCTTTGCGTTGTACAAATAACTGTAGGTAGTAAAAAACTATATATAGCTTCTGTATACATTGAACCTAGAAATGATGAATCGGCAACACTTGAACGTAGATGCATTCTTAAGCCACTGGTGACTCACCGTATTTTGTGTGGAGACTTCAATGGGTGGCACCCACTGTGGGTAGTGAGACTTGAACCCAAGAGGTCGCGACGTAGCAGAAATCATGTTGGAAACGACATGTATCTCTGTAATAGCGGCTCAACTCAACTTTTGAGACAGTTACCATGGAAGAAATCACATCAATTATAGATTTAACCTTTGCATCCGGATCCATATATGAAAATATCAGCAGATGGAGGTCAACTTTGAAGCTTGTCCTTCATCCCAACATAATGCAGTTGAATTGTATTAGACCTGTACAACACAAACCTATCAAATAATAATAACACATCTACCTTTCAGTACAAAAGTAATAAAGCAAATTGGACAGAATTTAAACATACCTTGGATACTCATTTGTGCAACAGTGGATGCCTGAACGTGGACATATCTGCTCTCAGTGCTACCGAATTAGAAGCTTTTATAACAAAAATCACTATTATACACGAGGCCTGTCGAGCATCTATGCCTGTCAGAAAAAGCGGCGCTAAGTATAAGCCGCTATGGTGGACCGATAAACTAGAAAATTATAAGAAAGAAGTAATCAATCTTCATCACAAAATACACCAAGCTAAAAAAAGAGGTCTTCCTCTTGATCAGCTGACAGAAAAGAGACAGGAAAAGAAAAAGATGTATGCGGAAGAACTTCGCCGAACATCAACTAATATTTAGGAATTGCCAACGCCAAAACAAAGAAAATGTATGGTCACTTACGAACCGACTACTAAAAGAAACAAAACCAAATCGCCCACCAAGTACATTACAAATTGGAAACATATATACCAATAACGAAGAAGAAACTGCAAAAGCATTACTTAATCAATTTTACCCTGATGACATTCCAGATTCCATTCCAAGACACGAAGAGCTCAGAAAAGATTGTAACACATTTCCAAATACAGATAATGACCTCCCATTTAGTGTAGAAGAAATAATTGAACACATCCAAAGTATGAACCCAAAACGGGCACCAGGGATTGATAATCTCACAGCAGATATTTGCTTACAGTTTGCTCTAAGCTACCCAAAGTTACTAACTAATATAATGAATCGATGTCTTTCCCTTCAATATTTTCCACGGCAATGGAAAATAGCGTACGTTAAAATTATTCCGAAACCTAATAAAAGTAATTCCCACGATTTAAGCTCCTTTCGTCCTATAGGTCTATTACCGGTATTTGGTAAATTATTGGAAAAAGTTTTATCGTCAGGGTTAAATATCAGGCCACAAGAAATGCAAAATGTGCGACCGACAATTTCTTCAAAGAACAGACTAACACCACCGCCATTGCCTCAGCTATAGATATTGTAAAAAGCCAAGCAAAATAATCAACAAGTCGTCGCAGTTTCCTCAGACATCAAAGCTGCGTTTGACAACGCTTGGTGGCCTGCCTTGTTTCATAGACTTAGACATATCCAGTGTCCCCGCAACATCTTCGGGTTGATACATGACTATGTCAAAGACAGACAAGTCACACTGGACTATGCAGGGTATCAGGCCACCAAAACAATGTCTAAAGGTTGTATACAGGGATCAACTTGCGGCCCGACTCTATGGAATATAATATTGGACGAACTATTAGAAATTGAACTTCCACCTGATGTCATATCCAGGCTTTTGCCGACGACGTTATACTAATCGCCCATGCACAGGATGTTAACAAACCATTAACCACTAATTTGGCTTTAAGCAGAATACTCCAATGGGGACAAAGTGTTAAACTCACTTTCAGCTCGGAAAGACACAATTGCCTTTACCGCCCAAGCCAAAACAGCGAAACTCAAAATGGACGATAACACATTATCTATTGTAAATCAAATAAAATTACCTGGAGTAATAATCGATTCAAAACTTACTTTAAAACCACATTAAGTACATTCTAGATAAAGCCACCCGTATTTTCCACAAATTATGTATATATTGCCGACCCACTTGGGGATTCATCCTGAAAATATTAGTATAATCTACCATCAAGTAATCGAACCTACAATAACTTACTGCTGGGGTTTGGCGACGCTGCATCCAAAAAATGTTGTAAAAAATTGCTGGAACGAACTCAACGTCTGTTTGCCCTCAAAGCTATTCAAGCTTTTCGAACAGTATCAACTGCGGCAGCATTAGCTCTCGCTCAATTCATACCACTCGATCTCAAAATAAAAGAGGTGTACCAGCTTGAAAACATTCGAATCTCTGGTGTTACTCAATACTTGCCTGAAGATGTTACTCTTGAAAAACTCACACCACCTCATCACCTCATACATCCAGCTTGTAGAATAAAATTTTAAAAATTTCACCATAATGAATCTTTATAGTTGCTCCAACCAAACGTCTACTAACATCTATACGGACGGTAGTAAATTAGAGGATGGAAAAGTGGAGCCTTCGTAGTATTCCAAATGACAAAAACGTATTAGTTAAAAATTCAAGTTACATGACAGCTGTACAGTCTTCCAATCAGAACTTTTGCCATTGAAAAGCCTGCTCATGGACCATAAATAATATTAATGAAGTTACAATATTTTCAGACAGTATGTCAGCGATCTATGCAATAAATAAACGAAGTAATACTCACCCTATCGTTACAAATATACATAACAAAATAAAGAAAATAGAGGAAACTGGTAAAATTACCATAACTTGGATTAAAAGTCACACGGTATTACAGGAACGAAACAGCTGATTTAGAAGCGAAGAACGAGCAAAATTAAAAGAGCTGTGATTATTTTAAATTTGATTAGCTTCACGAAAGCAAGAATTAAAAAAGAAAATTTAAATCACTGGCAGCATCGTTACGCTAGTGCATTACAAGGGAAACATACACGAGAACTTTTACCCGATATTGAGTCCATTAAACAGCTGTGGCAGTCTACTAAAATTAATTTTAAACTCACCCAAATATTAACTGGCCATGTTTTCATAAACATTATTTACATAGGTTCAAAATTTTAAACAACAATAAATGCCTTGTAATGATGACTGTATACAAACTATTGACCACTTTTAAAATATTGCTCCAGATTTGAAGCACAACGAATGGAACACGAGTTTCTATGCCAAATGCTGAAAATCTCACCATATAATTTAAAGGAGCTGATAAAAAAAGAGTCCTCAATTACATCGTTTGTGGAATATGTGAGTTATATAGTCAATCAACTTAAAAGCTTTAACAGCACCACTTCCACTTAGGGGCGGAGGAACAAAAAAAAAATATATATATATATATATATATACATATCTATATTACTTAATTAAGATATTTATAATTATATTAATATTTATTTAATTATAATCCAATTAAAAATAGTGTTTACTGTTCAGAGGCAAAACATAAAAGAAACGAAAGCATGATAAGCCAAGTGAGTTGTATCCATTAGCAACACACACGGCTATCATGTGTCGAAAATTTTAAAATAAATTACTAGCAAAAACGTAAATAATAGCGTTTAAAAAAAAGCTTTAAGCGAGATAAGAAAGAAAATAGTTCATACAATAAAAAGTAAATCAACGTATAAGGAAAAAAAAAAAAAAAACCTAACCTAACCTAACCTAACTCTAACCCAACCTAACCTAACCTAACCTAACCTAACCTAACCTAACTAATCAACCAATCGCAACTGGAACCGTCCGGTGTCAACTGCCGTCCCGTACGCCACGTTTCTGTGTTGCTCCGTGCCTTTAAAATCCTAAAATAGGTTTTTCACAACCGATTTTTGTGCGTGATATGTCAAAAGTTGCGCTGACACGCGGTTCAAACCAGTGAAAACCGAAAGAAAATCGGAGTTTTGTGGAAAGATATTGTGAAAAAGTGTTTTCAAAATTATAAAATATTAAAAGTGAAACGCTGCGCGATTAAGCGCTATAACGTATATTTTTTAAAGTGCGGCCTTGAAGCTATTTGCGGCCCCCACCTATGTGCAAAAATTGAGATTTCTCGGAACAATAGTTTTCGAGAAACGAAAAACACAAGTGCCACGTGGGCACGTGTTTTTAAACAGAGGCGTGCGGCTGTTTTGCAGTCGCATGCTGATAGTACGCGAGGAGAGCCGGGAGCAATTTCAGAACAATTTTAAGTTAAGTGGCTGACGAGATATTGAACTTTAAAATTTTGACAAAAATTGACATTTCAATAACTTAAAAACTAAATCTAAGACCCCTAGTTATTATAATAAATTAGTGTTTAGAAGAATACAAGGAACGGATGTACAAAATTTTAGAATTTTTTAGTCAGTAGTTTTAAAGTTAAGATTTTTTAAAATATTTAGATACCACGTGTTACCCTTAGATTAGGTGTTGGCAAACTATAGAATATATATTTAAGGAAAGGGTATTAATAATAGCATATGAAAATTTTTATAGAATTTTAATAATTAAATTTAGGTGTAAAAGTCAAATTTTCCTAAAAATTTATAATATATTGTAAAAAATTTAATTATAAGGGGCCTTAAAAGACAAAATATTTATATATGTGTAATCTCCACACCGAGACCTATTAATTAAGCCCAAACACGGGCCAAATCAGATAAAAAACGGCCAAAATAGCATTTTACTGTCTGGACTGGCGGCCATTTTGGAAAATTTTAAAATTAAATAGCTCTGGTTGTAGAAGTCGCATTGAGTTGCGGTTTTCGGCAATACAACTACTGGATCGACTTCTACCCACCTACGAAGATTTAGGCTTTTTTGAGCTTAAGTTTTTCAGGGTCCTGAAACCGACCTCATCAGAAAGATAAGAAGAAGAGTGGTGGTATTGTGGAAGCGCTGGTCTCCTGCGACTCCTGGAACCAGAGTTATTGACAGTCAAACATCAAGTTTGACATTTCGGCAGCCATTTTGGAAAATTAAAATAGGCCATATCTGCCGAACTAGGAGTCCTAGAAGATCGGGATTTTGACCCTAGACGTAGGCAAGGTGCTTGAACTGAAAACTAAGCTTTCAGGAAATTTCAGAACCCATTTTAAGTCCTGAAAGCTGCACCATACTGAAGCCCTGATCGAGCCGATTAAAACGAGCCCAAGCACGGAGCTGTGGGCCTGGTCGTTCGGAAGTTATAGCGCTGTAACCGTTAATTTGGCAGCCATCTTGTTTACAACCAAAATTTGAAAACGCGATAACTTTCGAACCTCTTGGGCTGGGTATACCGAGTTTGGGTTCTGCCATGGGGTTCGAGAAGCACAGCTGGATATGAAATATAGACTCTATATAGAGTCTATGAATAAAAATTTAATTTAAAAATTAGACTTTAAGACTTTCTTTTTATAGGCTAAAATTATTAGAATAAGACTGATTAGCGCTTGTAGATTAACCAAGATAAAAGAGACTCTTGATAGAGCCAAGTACTAGACAAAAGTCCTATAGAGTCTGTACCAAATTTGACAACTAAAACATTTTACTAGAATATAGACGCTGAACCACTCTGTATAGTGGTGTAATAATATAACGAAGTAGAGTCCCGACTCTACAAATAACTTTTATTATATTTTTACTTTTTATATGGCTAGGGATTCAACTGAGGCCTAACCTGAATTCACAATAGCCGTGTCGAACCACAAATATAAAATATATACAATTTTACAATTTTACATTTTGACTTTATTTATACAACTTATACAAATTTACGTTTTTAAATTTATTTATTATATAATTTTAAGGATCACTTATTATTACTATTGTGATCTAAGACGCGTTCCCCCTAAATATGTTCGGCATCCGTACCCCATAAAAGCCAGAGACCAGCGTCAAGACATGAGTCCTCAGGGTTCTCCAACTAGGACGGAGAAGGCAGGACCTTCTCCAAAAGGTAACCAGAGGACGCTGGCTGCCAGTGTAAGGAGAAGTATAGGAGAATGGGAGACGGGGAAAACAGACACAGAAGCCACAACACAAAACTCTCCTAAAAAGATAGCACCGGGTGCGCGCCAAAACAAAAATCGTTCCATCCCAAGAAACCAAGGCAACAACTCAAATTATCAGAGCAGGTAACAGAAGGCTCACCGAGGACAGAGACTGTAAAATACGCAGATCGTCTGACGGAGGCCCGTGCCTGCCTGAACAAAGCTAAGCACCTTAGTAATTCCCGAAACTTGAGAACAGATATAAAAATGAAGTGACACAGGCCATTGAAAGACTCTACCAGTTAGTTAAAGAGGTGAGACAGGAAGAGTATGGGAACAGAGAGTAAGTCAAAGAGCAGGAGAAAAAGAAGAAAGACAGGAAGATGAATATAAAAGAAGACAACTAGAAGAACAAAGTAAACTGATAAAAGTTAGAGGAACACGGGAAACTACTGGAAGAAAACAACAAAGAGATCGAAAAGTTAAGGGATGAAATGAAAAACAGGAAAATAAGGAAGAGAGGAACGTACGCGAGTGTACTAGCAGGCAAACCGAATAGATCACCTCAGAAAGCATGGCTATGCACTCGGTGGCTATCACATCGACCGACGAAAACAGGGGATCAGGTGATGGAGAGATCAGGAAGGTAATGAATGCGAAGAAGAAGGCCTCAAGATAGATAAAATTAGGAAAGCAAGAGACAGGAAAGTGGTGGGATGTTGTACTCAGGAAGAAATAAACCGAGTCAAAGAAAGGCTAAAGAAAGCAAATAAACACCTCAACGTAGAGGAAATAAAAAATAAAGATCCTCTCGTAATAATAAAGATGTCTTGCAATACAATAGCGATGACGAAATAATTAAAGCTATAAGAGCCCAAAATAAACAGCTCTTCAGGGATATAAGGAAAACGAAGACAAGATGGAGATAAGATACAAAAGACGAGAAACCCGCACGTCCCACATTGTGATGAGGGTCTCGCCATTGCTGTGGAACCGCCTCACTGAAGTTGAAGTGATCCATATAGATCTCCAACGAGTGAGGGTAGCTGACCAATCCCCACTCGTCCAGTGCTCAAGGTGCTTGGGATATGGACACACCAAGCGCATATGCTCCGAAACGCAAGAGGTCTGCAGCCACTGTGGGGGTCCACACCTCCGAACAGAATGCGCCGACTGGCTATCTGGAGAAGCGCCATCATGCAAAAACTGCATAAAGGCAAAAATGGACAAGAACGACCACAATGCGTTCAGCTCTGACTGCCCGGTGAGAAGGAGATGGGAGACCTTGGCAAGATCAACCGTAGCTTATTGCTAAGGTGGTCTCAAGGTCTGTCGGACACTTCGATTCGGGCAGCCACCGGTATCACGCTATCCAGGCCAACTTACAGAGATGTGAGTTAGCCACTGCCGAATTGATCACCGAGGCGACCTGGAAAAAGACATCGTTCGCGTTGGTCCAGGAACCCTACATTGGTCGCATTGGAGAGATGAAACACTACCCAGGGACACGAATAATACAATGTCACAGAGAACCCAACATCGGAAGGGTGATCAAGGCTGCCATTGTATTGTTCGACGACACCATTAACGTAACCCAGTGTCCCGGTCTAACAACAGAAAATATTGCAGTCGCCAAGTTGAGGACAGGGACCTGGGAGATGGGAGTGGTGTCCGTCTATCTGGAGGGTGATAAGCCAATCGACCCATACCTGGACGTGATCGAAAAGGCAGTGGAAGCCTTAGGGACGGTAAACGTGATACTAGGTGGAGATGTGAACGCATGGAACACCTGGTGGGGTAGCCGGGAGGCGGATACAAGAGGATTGGACCTGGCAGCCAAACTCGACGAATGGGCTCACATACTCAATGGGGAACGGATCCCACCTTTGATACTATCAGAGGTGGGAAGATTCTCTAGTTGCGTAGACATCACTACCTGCTCGACGAGCCTATTAGGGAGGGTAGAAAACTGGAGGCTATCTGAAGAAATAACTGTTTCGGACCACAGAGCAATCCTATTCGATATAAATCTTGAAAAATCAGTAGGAACAGATATAAGTAGAACAACCCGAAAATACAATACAAAAAAGGCAAACTGGAGTGAGTTTCGTGAGAAACTCCTCCAGGATTGGAATAGTAAAACAATAAACAAAATAGAAATAGACAAAATCGAAACAAGAGAAGACCTCGAAATAAAAATAGAAGAGGTAACAAAAACATTAACGGAAGCATGTGACAAACATATACCTAAATTCAAGAACAAAAAACGAGTGGGATTGCCCTGGTGGACCGACGAATTAACACAGTTCAAGAAGAAAGTCTCCAGATTAAAGCGTCGAATATCATATGCAGCACCAATTCGTCGAGACTGGGTTGTGGAACAGTACCTCAGTGCAAAAGAGGAGTACCAGCAGAAAGTTAAAAGTGCTCAAACTTCCAGCTGGAAGGAGTTCTGCAGCAAACAGGAGCGGGAATCAATGTGGGACGGGATATATAGAGTAATAGGCCGCACAACCAAGAGGCAAGAGGACATTCCCTTTATAGTCAACGGAAAAACCATGGGAAACCAGGAATCAGCCAAGATGTTGGCAGATACATTCTATCCAGAGGATGATATTCGGGGTGACAACACAGGACACAGGCAAACGAGAGAAGTAGCGAGTGCTGTAAATGAAGGGTCACATGATGATTCATATGACCCACCTTTTACGATGGAGGAGTTGACGTGGTCTGTGTCTAGTTTTAACCCCAAGAAGGCACCTGGGAATGACGGTATTACGGCCGACATCTGCGGAATAGCTATCTCTTTAGACCCGACACTATTTTTGGCGATAATGAATAAATGTCTTAGTTTGGCACACTTTCCAAAGAAATGGAAAGAGGCGGTTGTGGTGGTGCTGCGAAAGCCTGGGAAAGAGAACTACACACATCCCAAATCGTATAGACCCATTGGACTGCTGCCTGTGCTCGGGAAAATCTTTGAAAAGATGTTGATTCAACGAATAAAATGGCACATTATACCTAAGCTTAGCCGGAGACAATACGGATTTATGCCACAGCGTAGTACCGAAGACTCCCTCTATGACATGATGCAGCTAATAAAAAACAAGCTCGAAGACAAAAAGTTAATTCTATTAATATCCTTGGACATAGAGGGAGCCTTCGATAATGCATGGTGGCCGGCAATCAGATGCAGATTGGCAGAAACTGGTTGCCCCATTAATCTAAGACGTCTCATAGACAACTATTTCAAAGATAGAACGGTCTGCATCAGGTACGCAGGAGCAGAATATATGAAAAACACTGCTAAGGGATGTGTGCAGGGCTCAATAGGGGGTCCTATTTTTTGGAACCTGTTGATCGACCCTCTATTACAGGAATTGAGTGAAAAAGGGGAATATTGCCAGGCTTTCGCGGACGACGTGGTCCTGATTTTCTCCGGGGATAAGGCATTGGAAGTGCAGGATCGGGCCAACGCAGCCCTCGCGCGTGTTCAGAGGTGGGGAGTCAGAAACAAACTCAAATTTGCACCAAACAAGACAAAAGCCATGGTGATAACAAAAAAGATAAAGTACGACTCACCACTTCTGAAAATGTGCGGGGAGAACATTGCGTTGTCCAAAGAAATGAAAATATTGGGACTTACTATAGACGACAGGTTGACCTTCAACACACATGTACAAAATGTGTGTTGTAAGGTACAAAGTCTGTACGGTCAATTAACAAGAGCAGCAAAAATTAGTTGGGGCCTGAACCCGGAGATCATTA
Organism: Parnassius orleans; assembly: GCA_029286625.1. NCBI lineage: Eukaryota > Metazoa > Arthropoda > Insecta > Lepidoptera > Papilionidae > Parnassius > Parnassius orleans. The sequence continues at coordinate 71,491 of JAGSMP010001824.1, read as the reverse complement.
GGACTATCTACGTCGCAGTGGCGGAGCCGATCATATTGTACGCGGCAAGTGTATGGGCATCGGCCACATATAAACAAAAAGTGAAAAAGCGGCTCGACATGGCACAACGCGGGTTTGTCCAAAAGATAATAAAGTCTTATAAGACCGTATCCCTCCATTCGGCCCTACTACTCGCTGGGTTGCTTCCTTTGGACCTTAGGGTTCGGGAAGCAGCCTCACTTTACGAAGTAAAGAAAGGTTTCTCCCAGCGAGTGGTGGGAGACCGGGACGTGGAACGGAAAATAGAGTACGCAAAGACACCTCACCCCGCGAATCAGGTTGGGCTGCAGTTTGTATGCCTGGAGGATGGTGCACAAGTCGACCAACACGACAACAAAGGTCTGAAAATATTCACAGACGGAAGTAAGATCGAGGGGAAAGTCGGCGCTGCGTTATCCATTTGGAATGACGCAGCGGAGACAAGTACCCGAAAATTTAAATTGGAAGACTTCTGCACTGTCTACCAGGCGGAGTTGCTGGCCATATACGAAGCAACAAATTATGCCCTGAAAGATCTGGCACCGAGCTGTAACATCTACAGCGACTCGAGATCTGCTCTCCAGACAGTTGCTCAGAACGTTTCCCTCCATCCCCTAGCGGCAAAAATTAGAAAAAATATTTCGGAATTAAACAAAAAAGGAAAATTACTAAAACTGTTTTGGATAAAGGCACACGCAGGGCTGGAGGGAAACGAGAGAGCAGATGAGTTAGCAAAGGAAGCCGCCTTAAAAATAAAACGCAAACCGGATTATGACAGGTGCCCGATTTCATTCGTCAAGCGACGGATTCGTCTAGAGTCGCTTGACGAATGGAACCAACGTTACATAGAAGGCGAAACCGCCTCTGTAACGAAGATATATTTCCCAGACGCCTTAAGCGCCTATCCCATAATAAGAAAGATACATATGGACTCACTGACGGTACAAGTGATGACGGGACATGGCGGGTTCTCAGAATACTTGCACCGATTCAAGTGTAAGGAGAGCCCGTCATGTGCCTGTGACCCGATAAAGGAAGAGAGTATATTACATATCATTACCGAATGCCCGATATACAGTAAAGATAGAAACGACATAGAAATAGAATTACAAATAAAAATAAGTAAAGAAAACATATGTAAAATAATGAAAAATAAATATATAAGAAATAGGTTTATAAAATATTGTAAGATTATAGCTAATAAGGTGGTTCAAAAGAATAAATAAAAGCAAAAAAGGGAACTGTAAATTATATATAGGCATATAATGTAAACAGTTCCATTAAACTTGTAAAATAATAATAAAATAAAAGTAGATTAAGACATAATGATAAGTAAAAATGTATTAGAAACGTAAGACATATGTAAAATAGAAATAAGAACACTATTGTATGTAAGATTTTAAAAGAAAGTAAAAAAGCAAAAAAGATAAAATAAAATAAATAAAGAAAAGAAAAACAATAAAAATATAAAAAGAGGAAAAAAGTCCTGATCGCCATGTTAGGAGACTGAAAAAAAAAAAAAAAAAAAAAAAAACCTAACCTAACCTAACCTAACCTAACCAACCTAACCTAACCTAACCTAACCTAACCAACCTAACCTAACCTAACTAACCTAACCTAACCTAACTTTTTTTTTTTTTTTTTTTTTTTGAAATCCTCATGGACTACCTCCGCCTGGGAAAGGCGGAGGGCGTGCCGGACTCTTACCGGCTAAAACCACCCAGTGTCTCCTCGCACGTGCGCGCGGGAGCGCAGGAATCAAATTCTTGCAGCCCCACACTAGTGCTGGCCCGTCTGTCCGGGCCTCGTCTCCTGCACAGGGTAGTGAGGTGTCGACTACCGTGCATCGCCTCAGAGGGCGCGCCGACACTCGCTCGCGCCTCCGCCTCGGTCCATCGAAGAGGGGCGGGGACTTCCCAAGTCCCTCGCCCTGGACCCATTCATGGGGGCCGGAAGAGCGCTTAGTAGTGCCGCTGCGGCCCCAGCGGCGAATCTGGTCTTTGGCTCCGCCGCCAGCCAAGTTTCGGCCGCGGAGGGTGGAGCGGCGCCTCGCAATACCGACACTCCTCTCCCCGCGGCCCCACCACCACCGCATCAACGGTGCGGCCCCGTCTGAGTCGCGGAGGATGGGGCGAGTGGCGCATCGCCATACCAACACTCCTCTTCCTCCGCGACTCCACCTCGGCTGCAGCGGTAGGGGGCGGACCAACCCTCCCGCAGCAGCCCACCGACACACATCCGAGTGGGCTCGCCGAGCCCACACAGGTGGCCACCTCAGGCCGGCCCACACCTCAGGGCAGCCAGGGGTTCCTCTTTGTTCACCGCGGGTGACCAAGCCACTAAGCCCCCCCACGACAAGGCGGGAACCCGTTCGGGGAACCTAACCTAACCTAACCCCCTGGCCTGGCCTGGCAACTGGCCTGGCCTGGCCTGGCCTGGCCTGGCCTGGCCTGGCCTGGGCCAAGCTGGCCTGGCCTGGCCTGGCCAACTGGCCTGGCCTGGCCTGGCCTGGCCTGGCCTACAGCCTGGCCTGGCCTGGCACCAGCTGGCCTGGCCTGGCCTGGCCAACTGGCCAACCCTGGCCACAACCTGGCTGTTTAACTGGCTGGCCAACCTGACCAACCCTGGCCTAACTGGCCTAGCCAACTGGCCTGGCCTAACCTAACCTAACAACCTAACCTGCCTACCTAACCTCTTCTTCTTAACTAACCTAACCTAACCTAACTAATAACCTAACCTAACTCCTAACATCATAAGATGCAAACGAGATTTGGTAAATCTAATATATTAGGTGACTCTCAGTCGGCCTTGGAAAACCTTTCAAATCCTAGTACAATCCTCTGGTAGCTGAAATTCTTGAAAATATACAGGATATACGTAATAATCAAGGCGATGGATTCTTCTGGATTAAAGCTCATTGGGAATCCCAGGAATGAAAGAGCTGATGAACTGGCGAAATCAGCAGCGGAGACGTCTAAGCAAGCGCCAACTTACGACTGTTTCCACTGTCCTTTGAAAGCGTCAAATCAGGGACAACTCAATAATAAGGTGGCAAGAAAGGTACACCACATCCGACACAGGGTCAACGACAAAGATTCTTCCCATGTATAGAGAAGCATATAAAACTATGTAAAATAAAATAAACAACTTGATGTCATAAATGTTGACAGGTCATGGAGCTTTAAATCATACCTGTTTAGATTTAAGTTGTCACAAACCCCTACTGTAGCTGTGATAGTCAAACATCGCAAACAATAGAACATATCCTTTTAGACTGTCCGAAATTTGCTTATGCAAGACTATCATGCGAGCAAAGTATGGGCTGCGTTAAGAGGAAACCCTATGTAGCTATTAACAGCAATGACAGCCGATTTCACTTTTAAAATTCACAAAAACAAAGCATTGAAATTATTCTCAAAGAGAATAATTCAAGAGCCAAATAATAAATATTGATAATTGTTTGTTATTTGTGTTTTGAATTGATGTTATACTCTCATTTAGATCCACAATGTAATTAAATGAAAAAAGTAATGTCAATAATGTAATACTTGAAATAAAAGGATTGTTATTAGCAATAAGTTAAAATATATTATAGTATGTACAAAAATATATGAAAAGAGTATTTCACATATTATTAATTAACAAATAACAAGAAAAAAAGGAAAATAAAATTAATTATACTCATCTAAATACATAATGAACTAAGTTGTCAATATTGCTTGTACAGTAAAAAAAAAATAATTGATCGGAAGATATTACCATACAAACAGAAATAAAAGTTGGTATAAATAGAAAAGAGAAGTAAATGATGTAGTTAATGTAATTAGTTTGAAACAGATAATGTAATAAGACAAAACACTAATAATAAAGTGCGGAATACATGATAATTAGTAATAAGTTAATAAGGAAAAAAAAAAAAAAAAAATATATAAAAAAAAAAAAAAAAAAATATAAAAAAAAAAAAAAAAAGTTAGTGGTTTGAAAAGAAATAATTAAAAATGTATAAAAGGTGCTTAAAAGACACAGCAGCAGATGGACTGAGCACAAAAAAAAAAAAAAAAAAAAAAAAAAAAAAAAAACCTAACCTAACACAACCTGTTCTAACTAGCCTAACCCACCTGGCCTGGCCTAACCTGGCCTAACCTGCCTAGCACAACCTAGCCTAACTAACCTAACCTAGCCTGGCTCAGCCTAACCAACCTAACCTAACCTGGCCTGGCTGGCCAACCAACTAACCAACTAACCAACCTAACCCTGGCTGGCTGGCCTGGCCTGGCTGGCTGGCTGGCCTGGCTGGCTGGCCTGGCCTGGCTGGCCTGGCCTGGCCTGGCCTGGCCTGGCCTGGCCTGGCCTGGCCTGGCCTGGCCTGGCCTGGCCTGGCCTGGCCTGGCCTGGCCTGGCCTGGCCTGGCTGGCCTGGCCTGGCCTGGCCTGGCTGGCCTGGCCTGGCTGGCCTGGCCTGGCCTGGCCTGGCCTGGCCTGGCCTGGCCTGGCCTGGCCACAGCCTGGCCTGGCTGGCTGGCCTGGCTGGCCACGGCAACCTGGCCTGGCCTGGCCTGGCCTGGCCTGGCCTGGCCTGGCCTGGCCTGGCTGGCCTGGCCTGGCTGTTCATTTCAACCTGGCCTGGCCTGGCCTGGCCTGGCCTGGCCTGGCCTGGCCTGGCCTGGCCTAAGCCAACCTGTTTCTTACAACCTAACCTAACCTAACTCAACCTAACCAACCTAATAACCTAACCTAACCTAACTAACCTCAGTCCGGTGTCAACTGCCGTCCCGAACGCCACGTTTCTGAGTTGCTCGCGCCTTTAAATTCGTAAAATAGGATTTTGCATCCGATTTTGGCGTTTATATATCAAAAGATGCGCGCTGACTTGCGGTTTCATAAAGTGAAAACTGCATGAAAATTGGAGTTGAAGTGAAAGAGATATAGTGAAAACAGTGATTTTTAAAAGTGAAAATTTTCAAAGTGAAACGCTGAGTGATTAAGCTATTACTAACTTTTTAAGTGCGGCCTTAAAGCCATTATCGGCCCCTACATAAGTGGAAAATATTAGATTTTGTGACTCATAGTTTAAGAAAAAGGCAAAAACAAGTGCCACGTGGGCACGTGTTTTCGATCAGAACCGTGCGGCTGTTTTGAAGCCGCACGCTGAGTAACAGCGGAGGAGCCGGGAGCAGAACTATTAAAAGTTAAGTGGATGAGGAGTTATTGAATTTTCAAAATTTTAAAAATTTAAAATTTTATATCTTTAAAAAAGTGAAGACCCTTTTTTTTTATAATAAATTAATGTTAATAGTAGGCTAAGGAATGTATATATAAAATTTTAGATTTTTATAATAAGTAGTTTTAAGATAGGATTTTTCAAATATTTTAGTTGAACACGTGCTACCTTTAATAACGAGTAAAGTGATTATAATATATATACAAAGGAAGCATAGTGATATTAACATATTAAATTTTTAGATTTTAACATACCAAAATTAGCTGTAAAATCAAAATCACTAAAAATTATCATATTTTGTAAAAATTTAACAGGGCTTGAAACTCCAAAGCTATATTTAACTGTAAACTAGACACCGAGACCATTTAAACGAGCCCAAACACGGGCAAATCAGCTAAAGGACGCCCAAATTAGCATTTGCAATCAGGCCGGCAGCCATTTTGTAAAATAAAAAAGGCCTATATCTGCCAAACTAGGAGTCGCAGAAGACTGGGGTTTTGACCCTTGACGTGAGCAAGGAGTGCTGAAACGAATAAACCAGTTTTCAGGAAATTTCAGAGACCAAAATTGTGAGTCCTGAAAGCTGTGCGAGATCATAGCCCTAGTCGAGCCCACCAAAACGAGCTCAAGCGCGGAGCTGTAAGCCCATCCGTTCAGGAGTTACAGCGCTTTAACCGTAATTTTAGCGGCCATCTTGTTTTGGAACCAAAATTTGAAAGCGCTGTAACTTGGGAACTTTCTGGGCTAGGTATACCGCGTTTGGGTTCTTTGGATAGGGCTCGAAGAGCGCTCTTAGCTGGTCTACAAAACAGACTCCATGAGTCGAAAATTCGTTAGACTATAACTCTTTTTCTGTAAAATATTTTTAAAAAATTTTTCAATATTATTAGATATATACCTTCTAGGAATTTTATTATTATTAGACATTTATTTTTCTATGTATATGTTTGTAGTATAAGATAGACGTAACTTAATCGCTCAATCGATTAGTTAGTAATATTGAAATTGGAATTAGGTTTATAGACTGACTCTAGATAGAGTCAAATATAGTTTAAAATATAGAAAATAAGACTAACTCTAGGAGAGCTAAATACAGACACAATAAAAATTATACCTTTTAAAAGCAGTGACATATTTACTCTGCAATAAGCAGTATAGGAACTGAACGAAGGTGAGTAAAACTCTACGTGACTTTGAACGATCTGTGACGTGGTTGCTGTGGTCTTCATCGATTGAAAATATTTTAAATCTACCGCAGTCTTGTCGAACTTAAATAATTTATATTATTATTATTTTATTTTATTTCATTTTATTTCATTTTTATTTTTATATAATATATTTATAACTTATACAAACCTTTTAAAGTTTTAAAATTGACCAAATATTTACGCTTTATTTACTCGTACTGGTTGTTGATACCCAAGGACGCGTTCCCTGACGCAATGTTCGGTTTACGCTCTCCATAAAAAGACAGAGAGATAGCGCCAGAGACTTGAGTCCTCAGGGTTCTCCAAGTGGGACAGACAAGACAGAGAGGCAGGTCCTTCCCTAAAGATCGCAAAAAATGCAAAGCGTTAGAAAAAAGCATTGGAATGGGAGACAGGAAAAATAGAAACAGAAGCTACCATACCTCTCCAAAAAGGTAGCCCTGGTGGCTCGGCCAAAACAAAGGATAGTTTCATCTCAGGAAACAAGAGGAGCAGTGCAAAGTAGCAGCTGAGAAGAAGCTCACCGAAAATGGAAACCACGAAATACGTGGATCGTTTGACTGAGGCTCGAGCCTGTCTCCACAAAACAACAACTTAGCAACTCTCGAAACCTGAGGACCGACATTAAAATGGGTCACTCAGGCTATAGAAGACTCTACTACCTGGTGAGACAGGCAAGAGCATAGGAAAAGAGAAAATTGAAAGATCAGGAGAAGATGAGAGACAGGAAGATGAAAATAGGAAAAGGAAGGAAGAAGAACAAAATCTAACGAAAATACTGGAGGAACATGGAAACTCCTAGAGGAAAGTAGAAAGAGATGAAAAATTAAGGAAGAAATGCAACAGAAACCAAAGTAGAAAGGAACATACGCGAGTGCAGTGGCTGGGCCAGGAGTTCACCTTTAAAAAATATGGCATTGCACTCAGTAATGATTACATCTAACGACGAAAAAGAGACAGGAGATCAGGTAATGGAGAAAATAAGAAAGGTAATCAATGCCAAGGAAGAAGGACTAAAAATTGACAAGATCAGGAAGGCAAGGGACAGAAAGATAATAGTGGGATGTCGAACGGAGAAGGAGATAAGTAAGAGTTGAAAGATTAAAGCTGAGAAAGACCTTAAAGTTGATGACATCAAAAACAAGGACCCTCTGATTATCCTAAAGGATGTGTTGCAATACAACACTGATGATGAAATACAAAAGGCAATTAGAGTACAAAATAAACACCTCTTTAAAGACCTACCAGACAAAGATATCAGAATGGAAGTTAAATATAAGAAAAGGACTCGGAACCCGCACACATCCCACGTTGTTATGAGAGTCTCGCCCCAAATATGGAACCGTTTAACGGAAGCAGGAGTAATCCATGTCGACTTACAAAGAGTGAGAGTGATGGATCAGTCCCCCCTGGTGCAATGTTCGCGCTGTCTGGGTTATGGACACAGCAAACGTACGTGCATCGAGATGACTGATGTATGCAGTCATTGTGGGGGTCCACATTTAAAGACCGAATGTGCTGAATGGTTGTCCGGCGCACCGCCGGAATGTAGGAACTGCTGTAAGACAAAGCAAGGCAATAAAGAACACAATGCATTTAGCCCTGACTGTCCGGTAAGGAAGAAATGGGAAATCCTCGCCAGGTCCACCGTGGCATATTGCTAAGGTTGTCCCAAAGTCCAACACGGAACCAGGCATCAGTGACCACCGATATCACGCGATCCAGGCCAATCTACAAAGATGTGAACTAGCCACAGCCGAACTAATCATTGAGGCGACCAAGAAAGACTTCCTTCGCTTTGGTACAAGAGCCCTATATTGTGGAATTGGACACATGAAAAACTACAGGGACGCGAATAGCACAAAGGGACAGATGTCAGAGCACTGATAGTGATTAAGGCAGCTATTGTGCTATTCGACGACACCATGACATGTTGCCCCAGTCTGACAACGGAGAACATAGCAGTTGCTAAATTGAGGACTGGGGCATGGGAGCTGGGAGTAGTGTCCGTCTACTTTGAGGGCGACGAACCAATTGAACCATATCTCGAAATGATTGGAGCGGCCGTGGTGGGTTTACGGACGAGGAACGTGATACTCGGTGGGGACGTGAATGCATGGAATACCTGGTGGGGAAGCCGAAAGACAGACAGCAGGGGAATAGAAGTTGCTGCAAAACTTGACGAACTCGAGCTCCATATCCAGAACAGGGGGACTGAGCCCACTTTTGACACATACAGACTTGGGAAGAGATATTCCAGCTGTGTGGATCTAACTACCTGCTCGACTAACCTACTCGGGAGGATAGAAAACTGGAGACTTTCCGAAGAAATAACCAGTTCGGACCACAGGGCACTCCTATTTGATATTAATCTAGAAAAATCAATTGGAACCGACATAAAAAGAACAACCAGATTATATAACACCAAAAAAGCAAATTGGGGCGAGTTTCGTGAAAACTCATAAATGGAATAATAAAAACTAAATAAGGCAGAGATAGATAAAGTATCAACTACAGATGGATTAGAAATAAAAATAGAAGAATACACAAGTCAATTACCGAAGCATGCGAAAACAGTATTTCAAAATTTAACAATAAAAACAAATGGGACTGCCCTGGTGGACTTACGAGCTGACAAAACGAAAAAAGGAGGTCTCCAGGCTGAGACGTCGAATCTCTTACGCAGCACCGATTCGTCGCGAGTGGGTTGTCGAGCAGTACAAACGAGCGAAAGAAGAATACCAACAAAATAAAAAGAGCTCAGACCACCAGCTGGAAGGAGTTCTGTGGCAAGCAAAAGAGAGAAACAATGTGGGATGGGATATACAGGGTTATAAATCGCACAAGGATACGACAGGAGGACACTCCACTTGTTCGGGATGGGAGGCCGTTAGAAAGCAAGGAATCAGCTGGTTTCCTGGCGGAAACCTTTTATCGGAGGATAGAATTGAAGACGATGACACGGAACACAAGCAAATTAGAGAAACAGCGAAAACTGTAAACGAAGGGTCACATTGATATATGACCCACCTTTTCAACGGAAGAGCTGATGTGGGCCGTGTCAAGCTTCAATCGAGAAAAGCGCCAGAAACGATGGATTTACAGCGGACATATGTGGTGGTCATCACCCTGGACTCAACATTGTTTCTGGCGATAGTAAACAAATGCCTTTGTCTCATACTTCCCGTTATATGGAAAAAAATAATAGTAGCGTTGCGGCCAGGCAAGGAAAATTACACACCCTAAATCCTACAGGCCGATTGGGCTATTGCCTGTACTGGGCAAGGTCTTTGAAAAGATGGTGGTTCGAAGGGTCAGGTGGCACATCGTACCGACGATAAGCCAGGAACAATACGGGTTCATGCCACAGCGCAGTACCGAGGACTCCTCTATGATATGATGCAGCTGATAAAACTAAGCAGGATAAAAACTCATTCTGCTCATATCTTTAGACATAGAGGGGCCTTCGATAACGCCTGTGGCCGGCGATACGATGCACTTGCGAGACAGGATGCCCAGTAAACATAAGACGTCTTATAGACAGCTATCTCAGTGACAGAGTAGTGTGCTTGAGATATGCTGGGGCAGAAAGTGTCAGAAAGACCACAAAAGGGTGTGTGCAAGGCTCTATAGGGGGTCCAATATTTTGGAACTTACTGCTAGACCCACTTTTAAAGCAATTGAGTAAAAATAGGGTCCACTGCCAGGCTTTCGCGGACGATGTGGTCCTGATTTTCTCTGGGGATACGGCAAAACAGGTGCAGGAGCAGGCAAATGTGACCCTCGCACATGTCCAGAAGTGGGGAGCCAAAAACAAGCTAAAGTTTGCACCACACAAAACCAAAGCAATGGTTATCACAAATAAGTTAAAGTATGACTCACCACTTCTGGAGATGGGTGGGGAAAGCATCAACCTCTCCAAACAAATCAAGATACTCGGCCTTACAATCGATGACAGACTTGCCTTCGACACATATAAAGAATGTGCCTGGGTACAGAACTTGTATCGACAGTTGTCGAGCTGCAAAATCACTGGGGCCTGAACCCGGAGATTATTAGGACCATATACTTAGCGGTTGTGGAACCGATCGTGATGTACGCAGCTAGTGCTTGGGTACCAGCAACCAATAAGCAGAAAATTAAAGACAACTCGACATGACACAACGCGGATTTATACAAAAGATTATAAAATCATATAGAACAGTATCTCTGCACTCCCCCTACTACTCGCTGGGCTGCTTCCTGGATATAAGGATCCGGAAGCAGCCTTACTCTATGAAATAAAGAAAACTTCCAGCGAGTAGTGGGTGATCGAGATGTAGAAAATAAAATAGAATATACGAAGACCACACATCCCGCGGAACAGGTCGGGCTGAAGTTCACATGCCTGGAAGACGGTGCACAAATTGACCAAAATAACAACAATGGCCTAAAAATATTTACAGATGGCAGTAAAATAGAGGGGAAAGTTGGCGCGGCGCTATCTATTTGGAATGGCGCCGCGGAAATGAATACCCGGAAATTAAAGTTGGAAAATTACTGCACCGTCTACCAGGCAGAGTTGCTGGCCATACTTGAAGCAACGAGATATGCTTTGAAAAATCCAGCACAAAGCTGCCACATCTATAGTGACTCGAGGTCTGCTCTCGAAACAATTGTTCAAGACGTCTCCCTCCATCCCCTAGCGGTGGCTAGAAAAATATAGTAAAATAAAATAAACAAGGCAAAACGCTAAATATGTTTTGGGTTAAAGCTCACGCAGGATTGGAGGGAAATGAGAGAGCAGACCAGTTAGCCAAGGAAGCAGCCACAAAAAGTAAAAAGAAACCGGACTATGACAAGTGTCCGGTTTCGCCATCGACAGATCCGGTTGGAGTCGCTTGACGAATTCAACGCTATAAGGAAGAGGAAACAGCAAGTACAACAAAAGTGTTCTTCCCAGATGCTATACAGGCATATAACATAATTATGAAAATAGACATGGATCCTATGACGGTCCAAGTCATGACAGGCCATGGGGGCTTCTCCGATTATCTGTATAGATTTAAGTGTAAAGAGAGCCCTGCATGTGCCTGTGATGCAACAAAAAATGAGGATATAATACATATCATAACGGAATGTCCCATATTTAGTAGACAAAGAAGCGATATAGAAATAGAGTTAGAAATAAAAGTAAGCAAAGAAAATATAAATGAAATTATAAAAAATAAGCACAGTAGATATAAGTTCATAAGATATTGTAAACAAATAGCTAATAGAATAGTAAATAAAAATAAATAGAAAAAGAAAAAGGGTACTGTAACATAATATATGTTATTATACAATGTAAACAGTCCCACAAAACAAATAGTAATAAAAAGATGTAATGATAAAGTAAATGTAAGTATTAATGTAAATAGAATGAAAATATGTAGTATTAAAATAATAAAGATAACAGAAAAGAAAGCATAAGGGGTGAAAAGAGAAACACCTAATGATGAACAAAGTCCCTGATCTCCACATGTCAGGGACTAGTAAAAAAAAAAAAAAAAAAAAAAAAAAAAAAAACCTAACCTAACTAACCTAACCTAACCTGGCTAACCTTCGGCTGGCCTGGCCTAACTGGCCTGGCCTGGCCAACCAACCTGGCCAACCAACCAAGCCTGAGCCAAGCTGGCCCTGACCAACACAACCTAAACCTGGCACAACTGCACAACCTGGCCTGGCCTGGCCTAACCAACCTGGCCTAACCTGGCCTGGCCAACTAACCTGGCCTAACCTAACCTAACCTAACCTAACCTAACCTAACCTAACCTAACTAACCTAACCTAACTAACCTAACCTTCTTACAACCTAACCTAACCTAACATCATAAGATGCAAACGAGGTTTGGTAAATCTAATATATTGAGTGACTCTCGGTCGGCCTTGGAAAACCTTTCAAATCCTAGTACTCTTAATCCTCTGGTAGCTGAAATTCTTGAAAATATACAGGATATACGTAATAATCAAGGCGATGTGAAGTTCTTCTGGATTAAAGCTCATTGTGGAATCCCAGGGAATGAAAGAGCTGATGAACTGGCGAAATCAGCAGCGGAGACGTCTAAGCAAGCGCCAACTTACGACTGTTTCCCACTGTCCTTTGCAAAGCGTCAAATCAGGGACAACTCAATAATAAGGTGGCAAGAAAGGTACACCACATCCGACACAGGGTCAACGACAAGAAGATTCTTCCCATGTATAAGAGAAGCATATAAAACTATGTGTAAAATAAAAATAAACAACTTGATGTCGCAAATGTTGACAGGTCATGGAGCTTTAAATCATACCTGTTTAGATTTAAGTTGTCACAAAGCCCTACTGTAGCTGTGATAGTCAAACATCGCAAACAATAGAACATATCCTTTTAGACTGTCCGAAATTTGCTTATGCAAGACTATCATGCGAGCAAAGTATGGGCTTTGCGTTAAAAGAAACCCTATGTAAAGCTATTAACAGCAATGACAGCCGATTTCACTTTTAAAATTCGCAAAACAAAGCATTGAAATTATTCTCAAAGAGAATAATTCAAAACACAAATAATAAATATTGATAATTGTTTGTTATTTGTGTTTTGAATTAATTATATCTCATTTAGATCCACAATGTAATTAAATGAAAAAAGTAATGTCAATAATGTAATACTTGCAGAAATAAAAGGATTGTTATTAGCAATAAGTTAAAATATATTATAGTATGTACAAAAATATATATGAAAAAAAGTATTTCACATATTATTAATTAACAAATAACAAGAAAAAAAGGAAAATAAAATTAATTATACTCACATCTAAATACATAATGAACTAAGTTATGTCAATGTACTTGTACAGTAAAAAAAAAAATAATTGATCGGAAGATATTACCATACAAACAGAAATAAAAGAATTGGTATAAATAGAAAGGAGGAAATGATGTAGTTAATGTAATTAGTTTGAAACAGATAATGTAATAAGAGCAAAACACTAATATAAAGTAGCGGACCGATAATTAGTAATAAGTTAATAAGGAAAAAAAAAAAAAAAAAAGTATATAAAAAAAAAAAAAAAAATATAAAAAAAAAAAAAAAAGTTAGTGGTTTGAAAAGAAATAATTAAAAATGTATAAGGTGCTGTAAGGACACAACAGCAGATGGACTGGCACAAAAAAAAAAAAAAAAAAAACCTGGCCTTCAACCTGGCCTAACCTGGCCAACCTGGCCTGGCCTGGCCTGGCCTGGCCTGGCCTGGCCTGGCCTGGCCTGTTCAGCTGGCCTGGCTGTTGTTCAACCTCAGCCTGGCTGGCCTGGCCTGGCCTGGCTGGCCTGGCCTGGCCTGGCTGGCCTGGCCTGGCCTGTTCAACCTGGCCTGGCCTGTTGGCTGGCCTGGCTGTTGGCCTGGCCTGGCCTGGCCTGGCCTGGCCTGGCCTGCCTGGTGACTGGCCTGGCAACCTGGCCTGGCCTGGCCAGGCTGGCCTGGCCTGGCCTGGCCTGGCCTGGCCTGGCCTGGCTGGCCTGGCCTGGCCAACCTGGCCTGGCTGGCTGGCCTGGCCTGGCTGGCCTGGCCTGGCCTGGCCTGGCCTGGCCTGGCCTGGCCTGGCCTGGCTGGCCTGGCCTGACGCTGGCCTGGCCTGTTGCAACCTGGCCTGGCCTGGCCTGGCTGTTACACCAAGCCTGTTACAACCTGGCCTGGCCTGGCCTGGCCTGGCCTGACTGGCCTGGCCTGGCCTGGCCTGGCCTGGCCTGGCCTAACCCTGGCAACCTGACCTAACCTGGCCTAACCTTCAACACCTAACTAACTAACCTAACCTAACCCCCAGTCCGGTGTCAACTGCCGTCCCGAACGCCACGTTTCTGAGTTGCTCCGCGCCTTTAAATTCGTAAAAATAGGATTTTTGCATCCGATTTTGGTGTTTTATATATCAAAAGATGCGCGCTGACTTGCGGTTTCATAAAGTGAAAACTGCATGAAAATTGGAGTTGAAGTGAAAGAGATATAGTGAAAACAGTGATTTTTAAAAAAGTGAAAATTTTCAAAGTGAAACGCTGAGTGATTAAGCGCTATTACCCCAACTTTTTAAAGTGCGGCCTTAAAGCCATTATCGGCCCCTACATAAGTGGAAAATATTAGATTTTTGTGACTCATAGTTTAAGAGAAAAAGGCAAAAAAACAAGTGCCACGTGGGCACGTGTTTTTCGATCCAGAACAAATGCGGCTGTTTTGAAGCCGCACGCTAGTAACAAAGCGGAGAGGCCAGGAGCAATTGCAGAACTATTAAAAGTTAAGTGGATGAGGAGTTATTGAATTTTCAAAAATTTTAAAAATTTAAAAATTTTATATCTTTAAAAATAAAGTGAAGACCCTTAGTTTTTATAATAAATTAATGTTAATAGTAGGCTAAGGAATGTATATATAAAATTTTAGATTTTTATAATAAGTAGTTTTTAAGATAGGATTTTTCAAATATTTTAGTTGAACACGTGCTACCCTTTAATAACGAGTAAAGTGATTATAATATATATATACAAAGGAAGCATAGTGATATTAACATATTAGAATTTTTGTAGATTTTTAACATACCAAAATTAGCTGTAAAAATCAAAATCACTTAAAAATTATCATATTTTGTAAAAAATTTAACAAAAGGGGGCTTGAAACTCCAAAGCTATATTTAACTGTAAACTAGACACCGAGACCATTTAAACGAGCCCACACAGGCCAAATCAGCTAAAGGACGCCCAAATTAGCATTTGCAATCAGGCCGGCGGCCATTTTGTAAAATAAAAAGCCTATATCTGCCAAACTAGAGTCAGAAGACTGGGGTTTTGACCCTTGACGTGAGCAAGGAGTGCTGAAACGAATAAACCAGTTTTCAGGAAATTTCAGAGACCAAAATTGTGAGTCCTGAAAGCTGTGCGAGATCATAGCCCTAGTCGAGCCCACCAAAACGAGCTCAAGCGCGGAGCTGTAAGCCCATCCGTTCAGGAGTTACAGCGCTTTAACCGTAATTTGGCGGCCATCTTGTTTTGGAACCAAAATTTGAAAGCGCTGTAACTTGGGAACTTTCTGGGCTAGGTATACCGCGTTTGGGTTCTTTGGATAGGGCTCGAAGAGCGCTCATAGCTGGTCTACAAAACAGACTCTATAGAGTCGAAAATTCGTTAGACTATAACTCTTTTTCTGTAAAATATTTTTAAAAAATTTTTCAATATTATTAGATATATACCTTCTAGGAATTTTATTATTATTAGACATTTATTTTTCTATGTATATGTTTGTAGTATAAGATAGACGTAACTTAATCGCTCAATCGATTAGTTAGTAATATTGAAATTGGAATTAGGTTTATGGACTGACTCTAGATAGAGTCAAATATAGTTTAAAATATAGAAAATAAGACTAACTCTAGGTAGAGTTAAATACAGACACAATAAAAATTATACCTTTTAAAAAACAGTGACATATTTACTCTGCAATAAGCAGTATAGGAACTGAACGAAGGTAGAGTAAAACTCTACGTAGAGGAAAACTTTGAACGATCTGTGACGTGGTTGCTGTGGTCTTCATCGATTGAAAATATTTTAAATCTACCGCAGTCTTGTCGAACTTAAATAATTTATATTATTATTATTTTTATTTTATTTCATTTTTATTTCATTTTTATTTTTATATAATATATTTATAACTTATACAAACCTTTTTAAAGTTTTAAAATTGACCAAATATTTACGCTTTATTTACTCGTACTGGTTGTTGATACCCAAGGACGCGTTCCCCTGACGCAATGTTCGGTTTACGCACTCCCATAAAAAAGACAGAGGATAGCGCCAGAGACTTGAGTCCTCAGGGTTCTCCAAGTGGGACAGACAAGACAGAGAAGGCAGGTCCTTCCCCTAAAAAAGATCGCAAAATGCAAGTCCCAAGCGTTAGAAAAAGCATTGGAGAATGGGAGACGGGAAAAATAGAAACAGAAGCTACTATACCTCTCCAAAAAAGGTAGCCCTGGTGGCTCGGCCAAAACAAAGGATAGTTTCATCTCAGGAAACAAGAGGAGCAGTACGCAAAGTAGCAGCTGAGAACTTAGAAAGCTCACCGAAAATGGAAACCACGAAATACGTGGATCGTTTGACTGAGGCTCGAGCCTGTCTCCACAAGGCTAAACAACATCTTAGCAACTCTCGAAACCTGAGGACCGACATTAAAATGAAGTCACTCAGGCTATGAGACTCTACTACCTGGTAAAGAGAGCAGAGACAGGCAAGAGCATAGGAAAAGAGGAAAAATTGAAAGATCAGGAGAAGAAAGATGAGAGACAGGAAGATGAAAATAGGAAAAGGAAGGAAGAAGAACAAAATCTAACGAAAATACTGGAGGAACATGGGAAACTCCTAGAGGAAAGTAGAAAAGAGATGGAAAAATTAAGGGAAGAAATGCAAAAGCAAGAAACTAAAGTAGAGAAAGGAACATACGCGAGTGCAGTGGCTGGGCCACCAAGGAGTTCACCTTTAAAAAATATGGCATTGCACTCAGTAATGATTACATCTAACGACGAAAAAGAGACAGGAGATCAGGTAATGGAGAAAATAAGAAAGGTAATCAATGCCAAGGAAGAAGGACTAAAAATTGACAAGATCAGGAAGGCAAGGGACAGAAAGATAATAGTGGGATGTCGAACGGAGAAGGAGATAAGTAGAGTTAAAGAAAGATTAAAGAAAGCTGAGAAAGACCTTAAAGTTGATGACATCAAAAACAAGGACCCTCTGATTATCCTAAAGGATGTGTTGCAATACAACACTGATGATGAAATACAAAAGGCAATTAGAGTACAAAATAAACACCTCTTTAAAGACCTACCAGACAAAGATATCAGAATGGAAGTTAAATATAAGAAAAGGACTCGGAACCCGCACACATCCCACGTTGTTATGAGAGTCTCGCCCCAAATATGGAACCGTTTAACGGAAGCAGGAGTAATCCATGTCGACTTACAAAGAGTGAGAGTGATGGATCAGTCCCCCCTGGTGCAATGTTCGCGCTGTCTGGGTTATGGACACAGCAAACGTACGTGCATCGAGATGACTGATGTATGCAGTCATTGTGGGGTCCACATTTAAAGACCGAATGCTGAATGGTTGTCCGGCGCACCGCCGAATGTAAAGAACTGCTGTAAGACAAAGCAAGGCAATAAAGAACACAATGCATTTAGCCCTGACTGTCCGGTAAGGAAGAAATGGAAATCCTCGCCAGGTCCACCGTGGCATATTGCTAAGGTTGTCCCAAAGTCAACACGGAACCAGGCATCAGTGACCACCGATATCACGCGATCAGGCCAATCTACAAAGATGTGAACTAGCCACGGCCGAACTAATCATTGAGGCGACCAGAGAGACTTCCTTCGCTTTGGTACAAGAGCCCTATATTGGTGGAATTGGACACATGAAAAACTACCCAGGGACGCGAATAGCACAAAGGGACAGATGTCAGAGCACTGATAAAGTGATTAAGGCAGCTATTGTGCTATTCGACGACACCATAGAGCATGTGCCCCAGTCTGACAACGGAGAACATAGCATTGCTAAATTGAGGACTGGGGCATGGGGCTGGGAGTAGTGTCCGTCTACTTTGAGCGACAGAACCAATTGAACCATATCTCGAAATGATTGGAGCGGCCGTGGTGGGTTTACGGACGAGGAACGTGATACTCAGTGGGGACGTGAATGCATGGAATACCTGGTGGGAAGCCGAAAGACAGACAGGGGAATAGAAGTTGCTGCAAAACTTGACGAACTCGAGCTCCATATCCAGAACAGGGACTGAGCCCACTTTTGACACATACAGACTTGGGAAGAGATATTCCAGCTGTGTGGATCTAACTACCTGCTCGACTAACCTACAGGAGGATAGAAAACTGGAGACTTTCCGAAGAAATAACCAGTTCGGACCACAGGGCACTCTATTTGATATTAATCTAGAAAAATCAATTGGAACCGACAAAAGAACAACCAGATTATATAACACCAAAAGCAAATTGGGGCGAGTTTCGTGAGAAACTCATAAAAATGGAATAATAAAAAACTAAATAAGGCAGAGATAGATAAAGTATCAACTACAGATGGATTAGAAATAAAAATAGAAGAATACACAAAGTCAATTACCGAAGCATGCGAAAACAGTATTTCAAAATTAAACAATAAAAAACAAATGGGACTGCCCTGGTGGACTTACGAGCTGACAAAACGAAAAAAGGAGGTCTCCAGGCTGAGACGTCGAATCTCTTACGCAGCACCGATTCGTCGCGAGTGGGTTGTCGAGCAGTACAAACGAGCGAAAGAAGAATACCAACAAGAAATAAAAAGAGCTCAGACCACCAGCTGGAAGGAGTTCTGTGGCAAGCAAGAGCGAGAAACAATGTGGGATGGGATATACAGGGTTATAAATCGCACAAGGATACGACAGGAGGACACTCCACTTGTTCGAGATGGGAGGCCGTTAGAAAGCAAGGAATCGGCTAGTTTCCTGGCGGAAACCTTTTATCCGGAGGATAGAATTGAAGACGATGACACGGAACACAAGCAAATTAGAGAAACAGCGAAAACTGTAAACGAAGGGTCACATGATAGCCCATGTGACCCACCTTTTACAACGGAAGAGCTGATGTGGGCCGTGTCAAGCTTCAATCCGAAGAAAGCGCCAGGAAACGATGGATTTACAGCGGACATATGTGGAGTGGTCATCACCCTGGACTCAACATTGTTTCTGGCGATAGTAAACAAATGCCTTTGTCTCGCATACTTCCCCGTTATATGGAAAAAGGCAATAATAGTAGCGTTGCGGAAGCCAGGCAAGAAAATTACACACCCTAAATCCTACAGGCCGATTGGTATTGCCTGTACTGGGCAAGGTCTTTGAAAAGATGGTGGTTCGAAGGGTCAGGTGGCACATCGTACCGACGATAAGCCAGGAACAATACGGGTTCATGCCACAGCGCAGTACCGAGGACTCCTCTATGATATGATGCAGCTGATAAAACTAAGCCAGGATAAAAAGCTCATTCTGCTCATATCTTTAGACATAGAGGAGCCTTCGATAACGCCTGGTGGCCGGCGATACGATGTGCACTTGCAGAGACAGGATGCCCAGTAAACATAAGACGTCTTATAGACAGCTATCTCAGTGACAGAGTAGTGTGCTTGAGATATGCTGGGGCAGAAAGTGTCAGAAAGACCACAAAGAGGTGTGTGCAAGGCTCTATAGGGGTCCAATATTTTGGAACTTACTGCTAGACCCACTTTTAAAGCAATTGAGTAAAAATAGGGTCCACTGCCAGGCTTTCGCGGACGATGTGGTTCTGATTTTCTCTGGGGATACAGCAAAACAGGTGCAGGAGCAGGCAAATGTGACCCTCACATGTCCAGAAGTGAGCCAAAAACAAGCTAAAGTTTGCACCACACAAAACAAAGCAATGGTTATCACAAATAAGTTAAACTATGACTCACCACTTCTGGAGATGGGTGGGAAAGCATCAACCTCTCCAAAAATCAAGATACTCAGCCTTACAATCGATGACAGACTTGCCTTCGACACACATATAAAGAATGTGCCTGGTACAGAACTTATCGACAGTTGTCGAGGCTGCAAAATCCACTGGCCTGAACCCGGAGATTATTAGGACCATATACTTAGCGGTTGTGGAACCGATCGTGATGTACGCAGCTGGTGCTTGGTACCAGCAACCAATAAGCAGAAAATTAAAGACAACTCGACATGACACAACGCGGATTTATACAAAGATTATAAAATCATATAGAACAGTATCTCTGCACTCAGCCTACTACTCGCTGGGCTGCTTCCTTTGGATATAAGGATCCGGGAAGCAGCACTCTGAAATAAAGAAAACTTCTCCCAGCGAGTAGTGGGTGATCGAGATATGAAAATAAAATAGAATATACGAAGACCACATCCCGCGGAACAGGTCGGGCTGAAGTTCACATGCCTGGAAGACGGTGCACAAATTGACCAAAATAACAACAATGGCCTAAAAATATTTACAGATGGCAGTAAAATAGAGGGGAAAGTTGGCGCGCTATCTATTGGAATGGCGCCGCGGAAATGAATACCCGGAAATTAAAGTTGGAAAATTACTGCACCGTCTACCAGGCAGAGTTGCTGGCCATACTTGAAGCAACGAGATATGCTTTGAAAAATCCAGCACAAAGCTGCCACATCTATAGTGACTCGAGGTCTGCTCTCGAAACAATTGTTCAAGACGTCTCCCTCCATCCCCTAGCGGTGGAAGCTAGAAACAATATAGTAAAAATAAATAAACAAGGCAAAACTAAATATGTTTTGGGTTCAAAGCTCACAGGATTGGAGGAAATGAGAGCAGACCAGTTAGCCAAGGCAATACAAAAGTAAAAAGAAACCGGACTATGACAAGTGTCCGGTTTCATACATCAACGACAGATCGGTTGGGTCGCTTGACGAATGGAACTCAACGCTATAAGGAAGAGCAACAGCAAGTACAACAAAGTGTTCTTCCCAGATGCTATACAGGCATATAACATAATTGGGAAAATAGACATGGATCCTGACGGTCCAAGTCATGACAGCCATGGGGGCTTCTCCGATTATCTGTATAGATTTAAGTGTAAAGAAGGCCTGCATGCCTGTGATGCAACAAAAATGAGGATATAATACATATCATAACGGAATGTCCCATATTTAGTAGACAAAAAGCGATATAGAAATAGAGTTAGAAATAAAAGTAAGCAAAGAAAATATAAATGAAATTATAAAAATAAGCACAGTAGATATAAGTTCATAAGATATTGTAAACAAATAGCTAATAGAATAGTAAATAAAATAAATAGAAAAGAAAAAGGGTACTGTAACATAATATATGTTATTATACAATAAACAGTCCCACAAAACAAATAGTAATAAGAAATATGTAATGATAAAGTAAATGTAAGTATTAATGTAAATGAGAAGAAATATGTAGTATTAAAATAATAAAGATAACAGAAAGAAAGCATAAAGGGTGAAAAGGCAACACCTAATGATGAACAAAGTCCTGATCTCCACATGTCGGAGACTAGTAAAAAAAAAAAAAAAAAAAAAAAAAAACCTAACCTAACTAACCTAACCTAACCTGGCCTGGCCTAACCTGGCTGGCCTGGCCTAACCTGGCCTGCTGGCCTGGCCTAACCTGGCCTGGCCTGGCTAAGCCAACCTATTTAACTAACCTAACCTGGCCTGGCCTGGCCTAACCTGGCCTAACTAACACAACCTGGCCTAACCTGGCCTAACCTGGCCTAACCTGGCCTGGCCTAACCAACCTAACTAACTAACTAACCTAACCTTTTTTTTTTTTTTTTTTTTCAAAATCCTCATGGACTACCTCCGCCTGGGAAAGGCGGAGGCGTGCCAGACTCTTACCGGCTAAAACCACCCCGGTGTCTCCTCGCACGTGTGCGCGGGGCCGCAGGAATCAAATTCTTCACCAGCCCCACACTGGTGCTGGCCCGGTCTATCGGGCCTCGTCTCCTACACGGGGTAGTGAGGTGTTCGACTACCCCGTACATCGCCTCAGAGGCGCGCGCCGACACCCGCTCGCGCCTCCGCCTCAGGTCCATCGAAGAGGCGGGGACTTCCCAAGTCCCTCGCCCTGGACCCATTCATGGGACCGGAAGAGCGCAAGTAGCGCCCGCTTTCGCGGCCCAGCAGCGAATCTGGTCTTTGGCTCCGCCGCCAGCCAAGTTTCGGCCGCGGAGGGTAGGGAGGCGGCGCCTCGCAGTACCGACACTCCTCTCCCCGCGGCCCCACCACCACCGCATCAACAGCGCGGCCCGTCTGAGTCGCGGAGGATGAGGGCGGTGGCGCATCGCCATACCAACCTCCTCTTCCTCCGCGACTCCACCTCGGCTGCAGCGGTAAGGGGCGGACCAACCCCTCCAGTAGCCACCGACACACATCCGAAGTGGGCTCGCCAAGCCCACAGGTAGCCACCTCAGCCGGCCCCACACCTCAGGCCAGCCAGGGGTTCCTCTTTGTTCACCGCGGGCGACCAAGCCACGGCTACTAAGCCCCCGCCACGACAAGGCGGGAACCCGTTCGGGGAACCTAACCTAACCTAACCTAACCTAACCTAACTTCTTAACCTAACCTAACCTAACCTTTTTTTTTCGGAAATCCTCATGGACTACCTCCGCCTGGGAAAGGCGGAGGGCGTGCCAGACTCTTACCGGCTAAAACCACCCAGTGTCTCCTCGCACGTGCGCCTGGGGCCGCAGGAATCAAATTCTTCCGCAGCCCCACACTGGCCCAGGGTCTGTCGGGCCTCGTCTCTGCACGGGGTAGTGAGGTGTTTGACTACCCCGTGCATCGCCTCAGAGGCGCGCGCCGACACCCGCTCGCGCCTCCGCCTCCAGGTCCATCGAGGGGTGGGGACTTCCCAGGTCCCTCGCCCTGGACCCATTCATGAGGCCGGAAGGCGCTTAGTAGCGCCCGCTTTCGCGGCCCCAGCGGCGGATCTGGTCTCTGGCTGCCGCCAGCAGGTTTCGGCCGCGGAGGGTGGAGGCGGCGCCTCACTAACTCGACACTCCTCTCCCCGCGGCCCCACCACCACCGCATCAGGTGCGGCCCCGTCTGAGTCGCGG
Organism: Parnassius orleans; assembly: GCA_029286625.1. Classification (NCBI taxonomy): domain Eukaryota; kingdom Metazoa; phylum Arthropoda; class Insecta; order Lepidoptera; family Papilionidae; genus Parnassius; species Parnassius orleans. The sequence continues at coordinate 48,392 of JAGSMP010001824.1, read as the reverse complement.
AGGATGGGGCGAGTGGCGCATCGCCACCTCCACTCCTCTTCCTCCGCGACTCCTCAGCTGCAGCGGTAGGGCGGACCAGCCCTCCGCAGCAGCCCACCGACACATCCGAGTGGGCTCGCCGAGCCCACACGGAGCCACCTCAGGCCGGCCCTGCACCTCAGGCCAGCCAAGGTTCCTCTTTGTTCACCGTGGTAGAAGCCACGGCTACGCCCCGCCACGACAAGGCGGGAACCCGTTCGAGAGAACCTAACCTAACCTAACCTAACCTTTTTTTTTTGCGGAAATCCTCATGGACTACCTCCGCCGCCTGAGGAGGGCGTGCCGGACTCTTACCGGCTAAAACCACCCCAGTGTCTCCTCGCACGTGCGCGCGGGGCCGCAGGAATCAAATTCTTCCGCAGCCCACACTAGTGCTGGCCCGGTCTGTCCGGCCTCGTCTCCTGCACAGGGTAGTGGGTGTTCAACTACCCGTGCATCGCCTCAGAGGCGCGCGCCGACACCCGCGCGCCTCCACCTCGGGACCATCGAGAGAGGGCGGGGATTTCCCCAGGTCCCTCGCCCTGGACCCATTCATGGGGGCCGGAAAGGGCGTTGTCCGCCCTTCTCCTGCGCTCAGTGCCCCCAAGTTGGGAAGCAACGTTGAAAGCGCGCCGCTGCACCCATCAATTGGGCGCCAGCCGCCGGAAGTGGGGTCCGAATTCCCAGCGGCTGTCAGTACCAATCCCAGATAATTCATGGTGGACTCGACAGCTATCCGGGCCCATGACCACGATGTGTGATCCCGGGCGGCGCGCGTCGAGGGCATGGAACTCGATGGCCTCCGACTTGTTTGAGGCCACCTCAGGCCCAGGCGCCGGATGCGGTTCACCACTTGTGACGCAGCCGTGGCAATAACGCTGCCTCCTGTGCGAGCTCCCCGGGCAGTGACAAGCGTGTCGTCTGCATAACACGTCAAGTCGGCGCCCGACGGAGTTCACCTCTCAGCGCAGTCGTAGCCGATGTTCCACAGGAGCGGTCCCAAGACCGATCCCTGCGGAACACCACGACATGACCGCTCGACCAGCGCCGTCACGTCCCCGATACGTAACGCATCTCTCTTCAGGGTAAGCCCCTATTGTGCGGCGGAGGTAGGGAGGCGCGATGGTAATTCAGCGCCTCCCGAATACAACTCAGGGTAGGTGTTGAAGGCGTTGGAGATGTCTAAAGACACCGCCAGCACCACCCACCCCGGATACTGTCTCCTCCGCCAGGGCCCTCGCGTAATAAGCGTCTATGGTGGGCGCCCGCGGCGAAAACGAAATTGGTTCTCGTCGGTCGGCCTCTCTGCTGAAGTGGCTGACGAGGCGATCTGCGATGATACGCTCAAAAGTTTGCCCGCCTCGTCAAGCAGCACTATGGGCCGGTACGCGGACGGTGAGTCCATCGGGCCTCCTTCCTGAGCAGGACCAGCCTCCCTCCTTCCACACACTGGGAAGCTGACCCTGCTGGAGACATGCCGTGAAGAGCCCCTCAACTGGGGCTCTAGCTCCTTCAGAGCCAGGACGAGAGCTCGACCAGGAACTCCGTCGGGTCCGGCGCTGTGTTCTTAGCCGGAGTCGCGACACGGCCGCTCTCGTCTCTGCTTGCGTCACCTCGGGGACATCGGTGCTCTCTTCTGGAGAGTCTGTGGCTGAGAGCGAAGCCATCGCCGGGGAACGTGTCCCACTCGTGCAGGAAGAGAGCCGATACCACCGCCCCAGCAACTGGGGTTGCATGCCTTGTGTTAGTGGAGGCGCCCAGGACGCAACTTGCCCTGTACCCAACGGTAGGGGCGCCCCACGGATCCCGATCTAGGGACCCCAGCAGCTCCTCCTGGCACGCGACTTTGAGTCGCCGATGGCCAGCCACAGAGTCTTCTTAGACGCGCGGTACACCTCATATAGCGCGTCCTCCTCGGCGGAATCCGTCGACGCCGCCTCCGGTATCGGGTACCGGCGACGAGCCGCAACGCACGCTATGCGCAATTGCGCGATCTCGGCGGTCCACCAGTACACCTGGTGCTTTGCGGACCGTTGGCGGACACGGGGCATGGACGCGTCGCAGATCTGCGTCCTCGCCCCGCGAAACCGTAGCGCCACCGCTTCGACGTCGACGGGGCCGTCCGTCGTCGACCCCAGATCCAGGACTGGACTAAGGCAGCTTCCTCGAGTAGTTCCCTGTCGATGCGCTTTAGCGCCCAACGCGGGCCGTCGTTAATCGGGTTGTTGGATGGCGGCCGCTCGCGGACTGGGCAGAGACGTCGAACCGATATATCGATGGTCCGACAGCGTCTCCACCTCTACGGCGACACGCCAGTCGCGGACTCGGCTGGCGACAGAGGGGCTAACCTAACCTAACCTAACCTAACCTAACCTAACCTTACCTAACCTAACCTAACCTAACCTAACCTAACCTAACCTAACCTGGTAGCACTCCAAACGCCGTTCCGTACGCAGCATTTTTGTATCGCTCCGCGTTCGAAAATTCAAAGTGTTAGTCAAAGTGCACCAAAGTAAGAGATCTATATATCGTTAGACGCGTCTCGTCAAGACGAAGACAGTTTTATAATAAAAAAGTGATAAAAGTGTTTTATATAAAAGTTATCACCGAAAAACTGGTTTTATAACCTTCAAAATTTTAATGTGAAACGCTGCTCGATTTAGATCGACAACATATAGATTTTGTAGTGTCTAAAGAAGCGCCCTGACAAGCTTAAGCATTTAAGCTAACCACTGATTTTTCTGACGCTCGCGCACGGAAATATAACCGAAAACAAAACCACGTGGACACGTGTTTTGGACCGAACATCTGCGGCTAATTTTGACAATTCTACGCAAAGAGGACAACGATACAAGACGTTTGACATATCGTTCATAAAAATCGAACGACAGACAAAGAAGAAATCAAGTCGTAAATAAAGTGTTTATCAACTGAAAATTTTAAAGACTATTTACAAAAAAATTTCAGTGATAACCTCCTAGTTTTTTATGCCCATTAGAAGAAGCTATTCAAGACTTGAAGAAAGACACCAAACTCGAAATTTTTTGGAGTGCAAACTAATTAGTAAGAGACTTTTTTAATATTAAGTGTAACACGTGTTTTTCTGAAAGTGCTCCTGAAAATTGTGAAAAAATTCCTGAAGGTAGGGTAGGCTTAATTATATACACCTAAATTTTTTCAAAATTTTTACACTAACAAAATTTTTAACTAGAGGCTATTTGCGGTTGTTGGTAATCACAAATTGTTTTCAGAATACAAAACCCAAATAATTTTCAGGACAATAATTTTCAAAAATATACCAAATACAGCCCCATTTAATAGACTATTTACATTATTTTTTGCAAAATTTTTGAAGGAGCACTTTAGAAGTTATAAATTTTTTAGTGAGAGCTGGGAGGTCCTGAAAACTGCACGATAACTGTGTTTTCAGTTTACAGGAAAACGGAGCCTCCTAGCTCAATTCTGATAAAATTTTCGGGGCCCCCCTAACCCCCCCCCTTAACCCCCCCCCACACTATCCAGTAAACGGATAGTCTTCGGCCCCCACCGGATCATTTGGACACAGTTTCAACCCCTACCCTTAAGTCGACTTTGGGACATAGTCTCAGATGAAAATTTTAAATCAAAATAATAACGAAACTAGTGTACCGAATTGAACCGGGTTTTTGTAAAAATTATATTTAAGCAGGCCTAAATAATTGAATGAAGACTGACTCTATGTAGAGCCTTGTAAAGATATTTTATTTTAACTAAATTTTATTTTATTATTAGAGACATAATTTTAGGAATTAGAATTGACCGATTATATGTGTGTATATATGATTGTGTGTATAATATAGAGCAAGACTTAGAATAGACCACTCTACATAGAGAAAAATAGTTTATAAAGTAACCTAGTTGAATAGATTATAGCATTACAATAATAATAGAGTTTTAGACTGACTCTAGGTAGAGTCTCATATACTAAATAAAATTTTAATATTAAGAATATATCATAAATACATGTATCGTGTGTAAGAGTGACAATCCTAACAAGTAGAGTTGCGACTCTACATAGAGAAAAATCTTTTATTTTATTTTATTTTATTTTGTTTTTGTATTTTTATTAAACTTTAAATAACTGCGACCTTGTTGAACTTTCGATATATTTTACAACTTTTACAAACTTTTATCGAAAATTTTATTATTATTTTTTGTTTGTTGATTGTTGAGACCCAGGACGCGTTCCCCCGACAAAATGTTCGGCATCCGTACCCCAATTAAAAGTACTGAGGATAGTGCTAAGAACACGAGTCCTCAGGGTTCTCCGAACGCGATAGAAAAGGCGGGGCCTTCTACTAAAAGGGATCGAACGTTGCAGGTCCCTAATGTAAGAAAAAGTATTGGGGAATGGGAAACAGGACAAATAGATATGGAAGCGATAAAACAGACCTCCCCAAAAAAGGTAGTCCCAATGGCTCTACAAAAACAAAAAACTGCCCAGTCCCAGGAAACAAAAGGAACAGTCCGTAAAGCAGCTGTTGAGGTCACAGAAAGTTTACCAAAAGCGGAGACTAATAAAAATATGGATCACCTTACGGAGGCTCGAGCCTGTCTCCACAAGGCAAAACTTCACCTCAACAACTCTCGCAACCTGAGGACTGATATCAAAATAGAAGTGACTCAGGCCATAGAGAGGCTTTACCAACTTGTAAAAGAGACAGAAAAAGGCAAGAGCACAGAAAATGAAGACAAACTGAGAGATCAAGGGAAGAAAGAGGAAAGAATGGAAGAAGAAAATAGGAAAAGGAAAGAAGAAGACCAAAACTTAATGAAGAAATTGGAAGAGCATGGAAAACTATTAGAAGAAAGCAGAAAAGAAATGGAAAAATTAAGAAGAAATGCAAAAGCAAGAAATTAAGGAAGATCGAGGAACATACGCAAGTGTATTGGCTGGGCCACCAAGGGACCCACCTTCAGAAAACATGGCCATGCACTCTGTGATAATCACATCAAATGATGAAAAAGAGACAGGGGACCAAGTAATGGATAGGATAAGAAAGGCAATTAATGCCAAAGAAGAAGGACTAAAAATAGATAAGATTAGAAAGGCCAGAGACAGAAAGATAATAGTAGGATGCCGAACGGAAAAGGAAATAAGTAGAGTTAAAGAAAGATTAAAGATGGCAGGGAAAGACCTCAATGTGGATGACATAAAAAATAAGGATCCACTCATAATCCTAAAGGACGTGTTGCAGTACAACACTGACGAGGAAATCCAAAAAGCTATTAGGATACAAAATAAACAGCTATTTAAAGATATACCGGAGAAAGAGGACAGAATGGAGGTAAAATACAAGAAAAGGACTCGTAACCCGCATACTTCTCATATCGTAATGAGAGTCTCACCTCAACTATGGAACCGTCTCACGGAAGCTGGTATAATCCATGTTGACCTACAGAGAATTAGAGTGATGGACCAGTCTCCCTTGGTACAATGTTCGCGTTGCCTGGGATATGGGCACAGTAGGCGCACGTGTACTGAGACGACTGACGTATGTAGCCATTGTGGAGGCCCACATTTCAAAATCGAATGTGCTGAATGGCTATCCGGTGCAATACCGGAATGTAAGAACTGCAGCAAGGCAAAATACGATAACAAAGACCATAATGCATTCAGCACAGACTGCCCAATAAGAAAAAAATGGGAAACATTGGCAAGATCTACCGTAGCATACTGCTAATGTTGCTCCTATGACAAACACGGAACCATGCATCGGTAACCACCGATATCACGCGATCCAGGCGAATCTTCAAAGGTGTGAGCTAGCCACGGCCGAGTTAATCATAGAGGCGACCAAGAGAAAGATGTTTCGCTATGGTGCAGGAGCCCTACATTGGTCGAATAGGACAAATGAAAAACTACTCTGGGACGAGAATAGCACAAAGTGACAGAAGCCAAACCACTGAAAATGTGATTAAGGCTGCTATTGTGCTATTCGACGACACCATCGACATGGTCCCATGCCCAGGCCTAACGACGGAGAACATCGCAGTCGTAAAGTTGAAGACTGGGGCTTGGGAGTTGGGAGTGGTGTCCGTCTACATGGAGGGCGACAAACCTATCGAACCATATCTTGAAACGATTGAAGCGGCCGTGGTGGGCCTACGGACAAGAAACGTGATACTCGGTGGGGACGTGAATGCGTGGAATACATGGTGGGGAAGCCGAGAGACAGACAACAGAGGCATAGCGGTAGCCGCAAAGCTAGATGAATTGGAACTCCACATTCTAAACAGGGGGACTGAGCCAACTTTTGATGTAATAAGAGGCGGAAAAAGATATTCCAGTTGTGTCGACGTAACTACCTGCTCGACTAACCTACTCGGAAGGATGGACAATTGGAGACTGTCCGAAGAAATAACCAGTTCGGATCACAGGGCAATCCTATTTGAAATAAATTTAGATAAATCAATAGGTACTAACATAAAAAGAATGACAAGAACTTACAACACGAAAAAGGCAAATTGGGGAGAGTTTCGTGAGAAACTCCTCCAGATTTGGAAGGATATACGATTAAATGAAGCATCAATAGAAAGAGTAGCAACTACACAAGAATTAGAAATAACAATAGATAAATATACAAACTCAATAATAAAAGCTTGTGAAAATAGCATACCTAAAATAAAAAATAAAAAGCGAATGGGATTGCCTTGGTGGACTGACGAGCTCACACAGCGAAAAAAGGAAGTCTCCAGGCTGAGGCGTGAATTTCTTACGCAGCGCCAGTCCGCCGCAGTGGGTGGTCGAGCAGTATAAAAGAGCAAAGGAAGAGTACCAACAGGAAATCAAAACAGCTCAGACCACTAGTTGGAAGGAGTTCTGCAAAAACAAGAGCGGAAACAATGTGGAGGAATCTACAGGGTGATAAGCCGAACAACGTGCAACATGATGACACTCCCTTATTCTAGATGGGAGGACGCTTGAAGGCGAGAATCAGCCAGGATCTAGCAGACACGTTTTACCCAGACGATCGAACTGAAGACGATGACGCGGAACACAGGCTCATAAGAGAAATAGCAAAAACTGTGAATGAAGGGTCACCTGATAGCTCATGTGACCCGCCCTTTACAGCAGATGAGTTGCTGTGGGCCGCGTCTAGTTTTAATCCAAAAAAGGCACCTGGTAATGATGGTCTCACGTCGGACATCTGTGGAATTGCTATCGCCCTGGATTCGGCATTGTTTTTGGCAATTGTAAACAAATGTCTTCGCTTTGCCTACTTTCCCATCATATGGAAGAGAGCGACAGTGGTAGTATTGCGAAAACCAGGAAAAGAGACTTACACACACCCCAAATCCTACAGGCCGATTGGACTGTTGCCTGTGTTAGGAAAGGTCTTCGAAAAAATGGTAGTTCGGAGAATCAAGTGGCACATCGTACCAAATATAAGCCGTAAACAATATGGATTTATGCCACAACGCAGCACCGAGGACTCCCTCTATGATATGATGCAGTTTATAAGAACAAAGCTAGAAGACAAAAAGCTAATCCTGCTTATATCATTGGACATAGAGGGAGCCTTCGATAATGCCTGGTGGCCGGCGGTACGGTGTGGACTTGCGGAGACCGGATGCCCGGTAAATCTGAGGCGCCTGATTGATGACTATTTTAAGAATAGAACAGTGGGCGTCAGATATGCTGGGGCAGAATGGGAAAAAAGAACAACTAAGGGGTGTGTGCAAGGCTCAATAGGAGGTCCAATCTTCTGGAATGTGCTATTGGACCCACTTCTCAAGGAGTTGAGCGCAAAAGGATCCCATTGCCAAGCTTTTGCGGACGATGTGGTCCTAATGTTCTCCGGGGACACGGCAAAACAGGTACAGGAGCAGGCGAATGTAACTCTCGCATATGTCCGGAAGTGGGGTGTCAGAAATAAGCTAAACTTTGCGCCACATAAAACAAAGGCGATGGTCATTACAAAAAAGCTAAAGTACGACACACCACTTCTGGAGATGGGCGGGAAAACCATAGGACTCTCCAGGGAAATTAAAATACTTGGCCTCACAGTTGACGACGGGCTTACCTTCGACACGCATGTAAAGAATGTGTGTAGTAAGGTACAGAACCTTTATCGTCAACTGTCGAGAGCCGCCAAGATCCACTGGGGCCTGAACCCGGAGATTGTTAGGACCATATACATTGCCGTGGTGGAACCAATTGTTATGTATGCGGCTAGCGCATGGGTACCGGCAACCAACAAACAAAAAGTGAAAAAGAGATTAGACTTGGTTCAACGCGGATTTGTCCAAAAAATAATAAAATCATATAGGACCGTATCACTGCACTCAGCCCTACTACTCGCCGGGCTGCTTCCACTGGATATGAGAATCCGGGAAGCAGCCTCGCTTTATGCAATAAAGAAAGGCTTCTCCCGACGAATAGTAGGAGATCGAGAAGTAGAGAGCAAAATTAACTTTTCGGAAACCCCACATCCCGCGGATCAGGTCGGGCTGAACTTTGAATGTCTGGAAGACGGTGCAAAAATAGACCGGAATGACAACAAGGGCCTAAAAATTTACACAGACGGCAGTAAAATTGAGGGAAAAGTCGGCGCGGCGTTATCCATCTGGAATAACGCCACGGAGACGAGTACCCGTAAATTGAAACTGGAAAATTTTTGCACCGTCTACCAGGCTGAGTTGCTAGCCATTCTCGAAGCAACCAGATATGTATTAAAAACCAACACATCACATTGTAATATATACAGTGACTCGAGATCAGCTCTCTTAACAATTGTACAAGACGTTTCCCTCCATCCCCTAGCGGTAGAAGCAAGAGATAACATACGTAAAATAAATAGACATGGTAAAACACTCAACCTCTTTTGGATAAAAGCTCACGCAGGATTGGAGGGAAATGAAAGAGCAGACAAGCTAGCGAAAGAAGCCGCTACAAAAATTAAAAGAAAAGCAGACTATGAAAAGTGTCCGGTTTCGTACGTCAAGCGACAAATCCGATTGGAATCGCTTGACGAATGGAACCGGCGCTATACGGAAGGGGAAACGGCGTCAACAACCAAAGTCTTTTTCCCAGACGCAATCAAAGCCTACCACATAATAAAGAAAATCGACATGGATCCGATGACGGTTCAAATTATGACAGGACATGGGGGATTCTCTGAATACCTGCATAGATTTAAGTGTAAGGAGAGTCCCGCATGTGCCTGTGATCCAACTAAAAATGAAAGCATAATACATGTTATCACAGAATGTCCAATTTATAGCAGAGAAAAATATGACATAGAAATGGAGTTAAATGTAAAAATAAATAAAGAAAATATACATGAAATTATAGGAAATAAGCACATTAGAAATAAGTTCTTAAAATATTGTAAGAATATAGCAAGTAAAATAGTAAATAGAAATAAATAGAATATAAAAGGGTACTGTAACATAATATATATAAGTATACAGTGTAAACAGTCCCATAAAATAAATAGATGTAAGAACAACCTTTGAATAATGTAATGATAAATGTAATGTGTTAAGAAAAAATATATAAAGAAATAAAGGAAAGAAAATAATAAGGTGAAAAAAGAAACACCAAATGATGAAAAAAGTCCCTGATCTACTCATGTCAGGGGAACAAGAAAAAAAAAAAAAAAAAAAAACCTAACCTAACCTAACCTAACCTAACCTAACCCAGTACGCACTGGAAAGTGACATTCAACATAGCCCACGAAAAATTGCTTAAAATAGCAATTTTGAGCTACGAAATGGAGTGCTGTGAAAAAGTTTTGAGTGTGCAGTTCACTAGTGTAATTCAGAGAACTCTGGGCATCACCTGGTTTAGGAGCAAGAGCTTCTGAACTTTGGGGATAAATAGTGTCAACAAGAACAAGAAAATCGCATAGAAAATTTTATTGTTTGAAAGCCGCCATTAAGTTCAATTAAACGGCGTAAAAATCAAGAAAATCGGCCCACTTCTGCAGAAGTTATTGGCTCGTAAATATTAACAACTTAACCTAAAACCACGTGGTTGCAACGTGCTTTCAGACATTGAGGCTATAGCGCGCCAGTGAACACGAGGCGTCCAGCGACAGGGCAAACTTTAGTGGAGCCTCGAAGACGGACTGAGGAATCCGCAAGTATCAATCTCCGCGGCTGGAGACACTATTGACGACCATCAGGTAAGCCACGAGGATCTCCTAGACCCTTTCTTCCTGACCACCAAGCCTGGCTGTTTGAATCGGGAGCTCAAGATCCCGCCACATACCACATTCACCCACCTCATACCAAACCCCCTTCACCTGCAACCTTACCCTCCCACCTCAACACTAATCAACAGCATAATATTATCCTGACCACCTACCCCACCCAAAGCCTTTTAAGGGTACTTGAGTCTTGGTCCTGACTTAGACCCAGATCCAGAACCTAGCCTCCTAATCCCCCTCGATTTTTCTTAATACCATATATACGCTTCCTGTTAAAATACCCTCCCTCTCCCCTCAAGGTTTACCTCACCCCGCGAGCCATTACTCAGTAACCGGAAGAGCTAGACCCCGTGTGAGGGCTCATTTGAATCAGGAAAGAAGCCCTAACTTTGGCCCCAATAGAATTTTTATATTGCTCCATTTTCCGATACCATCACGGAAAATAACACCTCAAGCATACCCAGGACTCACAGTACACAACACCGGAGTTCCCGCAACGGGCTCTTTCTTCGCGTCCAACGTACTCTACACTGCAGTTCAACCACCGAGGAACAGCAGTGAGTTCACAATATAAAATAAAACATAATAACAATTGTATTTAATATATCTAACTATAAATATAAATAAAGCATTACCAGTTTTTATAGCTATTAAGGCAACCTATATTTAGAGATTACACAAAGGGAATGCCCCATTTCGGCCATGAGACGCCCAATAATTTGTATTTGTTAAAAATACATCTTTTTATGGTTATTAATCAGTATTCATTTATCCAAAAGATTGCAACATGTTTGCACAAAAAAGTACCGAAAAGATAAAAATGAAATTAGGTAAATCCGTAATTCATTAGTTTGGGGATAAAATAAAAGTGTTGCCAATTACATATCTCGGTAAAAATCGATTCCCTTTTTCGATCGATTTTTTGGTGACATTATTATAATGCTAATATTATTTTCGATGATTATTATAATGTTAAGATAATTAAACAAGCGAATTGCTAGTTGATTTACCATGAATTTTACATAACAAAAACGCTACTGCACAATTTAACTGTTAAGGCGGATTTATATTTGCCTGACGTGTTGTGTCGTGACGGGTTCTGACGTGATGGCTAGTGTTCACATCTTTATGTTGTGTTCTGACGGCCTCTGACGATATTTTGAATCAATACAGTCATAGCTCCGAGAGTTCATACGTTTACAATGTTTTCCATGAATCATCCGACTCTGATTCAGAGTATGAAGAAGATATTGAATTTTGGTGCTGGCAACTCTTATAAAAAGAAAGAAATAAAGAGAAGAAGATATTGGTTCATCCAGTGAATAATAAAAGAGAGTCTAAAGGCGAGTTTCACTGTCTCGTTAAAGAGATTGAGAACGATGCTCAAAGATTTCATCAGTATTTTAGAATGTCCAAGGCACAGTTCGAGGAAGTTCATTCATTGATTGAAGGGACATAAAAATACATACGAAGTTTCGTAAACCTATAGGGACAAAAGAAAGACTTGCTGTGTGTTTAAGGTAAGGATTTTTTTTTAACATTATTAGTAAAGACAGGTAATCAGTTATCATCAGAAAAGTCTGCATTGCTAATATGATGAGATGTTATCTTCTTCAAAATTATAAAGTGTTGAGGCCGATTGTTGAGAGTTGATGTTGTCGAGAGTTGTGTAGCTGGGACTGCTGGAAATGTCGTCATGGATGTGGATGGTTGAATGGGTAGCTGGAGTGGCAGCGGTTGTTGTATGAGTAACTATCTGGTGAGTCACATTAATTGGTGTTCTAAGAATTTGTGCTTGTGTCTGAAGTTTCCTTATTTCAGCTTGTGATACAGCAGTGCAAATCCAATTTTATTTTGGTCTGATCTAGTTTCGAAGTTTTTAACTGCTTTGCTCATGCTCAGAAAAACAAGTCTGTTTCATCCGTCATATTATCCTGCTGCTGCTTTGAATGATGCTTATGGATTCTCAAATCGTGCGAAGACTTCATCATATCATATAGATCCTGTAGTTTGGTTTTCTAACAGGCTGTTGGGAGTGCGAGGAACTACCAGTATGTGGTGTTGCTGGACGAGAATTGTCTGATTGAGTACTTTCTGAGTGAAATTCTGGAGATTCAGGAGGTGATGAAAGATTTGTTGTTGTCGACCTTGATTCCATAAATGGCTGTAAAAACTCATTTGTTCTTCATATTCCATGGCGGGATAAATTGAGCGGCTTGCCCACTTTTTTTTTTTACGGCGTTTCAATGCGTTGACGTAGCTATTTCGTAATTTATTCCAGTCATCTTTACATTTTTCCGCTGAAACAAAATAAATTATCTGTGTTTTTATATTAGATTTATGGCAACTGGAAATTTTCGATCATTGGGGTTCAATTACCGTATGGGGTTTGCTACAGTAAAGATCATAGTAGAACAAGTATGTAACGCAATTTGAAGAATTTGGCTCATTGTAATGCCCAAGCCTACAGAACAAATGTGTGAGAGAGATTGCGAAAGGATTCAAAATGTATGGCATTTTTCGAATTGTATTGAGCATTGATGGAAAACATATTTATAATATGTCCAATAAATGCACGATCCACTTTTATAATTATAAAATGAGCACTCTATTGTACTGCTTGCACTTGTTGATGCGCATTACAGATTTATTATGGTAGATGTGAGCGTATGGCCGAAATAGTGATGGTGGCATTTACCAAGAGTCGTTAATGGGAAAAATGTTTGAAAGCGGTCAATTAAATGTGCCACCGAATAAACCTATAAACCAAAATACAGAACCTTTACCCTACTCTATTGTGGCAGACGCGGCATTCCCACTGAAAACGTATTTATTAAAACCGTACAGTAAAGCTAAATTAGTTAACAATAACCCAAATAAAATATTTAATTATCGCTTATCACGTGTCGCCTGTACTGTAGAAAATGCATTTGGAATATTACGAGCTAGATTTAGAGTGTTTCAGGGACCTTACAAGTACAACCAAACATGGCGGACAAGATCGTACTTGCTGCCTGCTGCCTTCATTTTTGACCCAAGACACAGGAAACACAAGAAACTTGATGGATGAAAGAGGTGAGCGACGGTAATGGCTTAGTAGATATCGAACCGTTAAATAGAAATCCATCTCAAGAAGCTATTCAAGTTCGTGAAGCTATAAAATATTTTGTAAGTCCCCAGGACAAGTTCCATGGCAAATGCAAGCTATTACACAAGGTAGAACACTGTTTAATTAAATAAAGCAGTATAGTACGTCGCATCAGAAGCCATCAACAGATCGCGACACACAAATATAAATCTCACCATACTAAATGTATGAAACCGATACCATTCTGATGCGTCACAACACAACACGTCAGACAAATGTAAATCCGGCTTTATTCTTATCTGTTCTTAAAAATACATTTAAAATAGCATTTAAAAATTTTTTAAAGGCGTGCAGAACTTAAAGCGCCTCAAAGATTATTCTTTTAATGAAATTATAAATCGAATAAAAAATCGATATCGATTTATCCATTTATCTCTGTTATGGCAACATCGAATCTGACGGATAGGTGTCGTGTCATGTGAAATCACAATCACAACTAAATAGTCACAAATCGAATTCGTTTGCGTTTGTGTTATTTTGTTTGTTTTCTTGCGGATTTGTTATTCAAGTAACGAATTAGCTTTCTAAATGGACTCCGACAATTCTTCGCACCCTACTGACCACGGCCTGAACATGGATCCCGCTTCCGCTTCTCACGATACCCCTGCACGAACTTGGACTGTTATCCACTGTTAACGATGACCCCAGCTTCACACCGGCCAGAGTTCTTCCCAGCGCTCAGTAACTTATTCAAGAGGACATTTACGCTGTGTCAATTGTGGTTTAAATGTCACGAAAATACGAAGACATTTGTTGGACATTGCAGAAGTGCGACATCTTATACAACAATGGGTTCGACCACAGCAGGTAAATAGTTGAACCATGTCACCATGTCATGTCTCTCCTCTGAGAAATGCTTTTAACTGAGTTGACTTAAAATAATATCAATATAATAATTATGGCTTTATTAGGTACAAGTTTCAGTGACAGTGAGTGTGCCACTGTGTTGGACTGCAGCCTGAATCAAATACGACATCCAACTAGTGAACAGCAAAATGCACCAATTGTTAGTCATGGACATGTATGCATCAGCTGTGGCAAGTCACTTTTGAGAATAAGATCACACACACTGTTCGGGTCCGATTCTCCATGTGAGGAACTCATAAGGAATGAGATTGCCCATCAGATTGCACCACGTGAGGTAAGTGTTCAAGTGGTAAGGTTATAATTTATTAAGTGTGCAGATATCTCATAGTGATACATATTTTTACTCTGTTTGCATATCAACCCCAGAAGTTATTTTATTTTTTCACATCTGCACACGCTATATTTGACAATCATTCTAGTTTATTTATACCATGGTGATAAGATGCCAGCTAACACCAGGTAGTTGCGGGTTAACTGCCCATTTTATCAACTACTGAGAAATGAGACAGTTGATTTTTCATTGTTTTGGACTACTGGTAGTCCTCAGTCCTTAATTATTAAATTATATAATGCACTAAGTCTGCCGTTGTGCAGTATTGTTTTACTTGATAAACATTTTATTTATATTTGAGCAGTAAACAAATCTATTTTTTTTTATTTTGTTTACTTGGCGTCATTCTTTTGTTTAATATTGTTTCAGTTGCCATCATCATCTGAGTGTGTCATAATTGCTGGCGAAGGACTGATAGAGCAGTATCACGTTCAACTGTAGAACGGGAACCATCTGATTCATCTAGTATTGGTAATGTATTGCATCCAGAACAACAAAGCTTAGATCATATATCACACAGTATACTGCTCCCTAATTATGTAAGAGCACCACTAACACAAAATCAATGTTTTTTCCTGGTTGTAATGATTCCGATCGACTCATTGTTCCAATCAGCACGGGTACGTCTTTTGCGACTACAATTACTATGTACCTCCAGAATGTAGAATCTGTAACTACCATTTAAATAGCAATTCTTGGGATTTACTTTAGAATCAATATATAATCCTATTAAAACATTTAGTGCAGCACAAATTGAAGATTTTGCAACATTATTGAAAGATATGCATCATCATATAGACTTTGAATATTCACAGTATGCCTGAGCATACTGTACATTATTATCTAGGCTTATCAAAGGCACAATATGAACAAATTCTGTCTGAAGTCCGAGACTATCAAATAAACATAGGGTTCTTTTGCACTTGCTGCATATTTGATGAAATTAAGAACAGGAGATAGTGACGAACGCCTGTCGGCATTATTGCAAGTACCAAGAAGCACATTAGAGCGGCTCATGAATATGGCCATGAAATATTAAATCAGGATTTTGTTCCTATAAATGTAGGCATAAATCATATATCCGAGCAGAAATAGCTCAAAGAAATCTCCTTATTCCAAATGGACTTTATGGGGAGAAGATAGAGGCCTGTCATAATTGCGGATGGTACATATATTTACATAGAAAAGAGTTCCAATTATTTGTATCAGAGAAAAACTTACTCATTACATAAATATCGCAATCTTATAAAGCCTTTCCTTTTGTGTGTAGTGATGGTTACATCATAGATATTCTGGGCCCTTATCCTGCAACAACCTCAGATGCGGATATTATAAATAATGAATTTGGTGATGAATCCAGTTCATTAAGGCAATATTTTGAATCTGGAGATGTATTCATCCTAGATAGAGGCTTTAGGATTCATTGCCACTTTTAGAACGTTGTGGTTATCAGGTTCATGTACCTTTGTCTCCAGCAGATGGTGAATATTGCAAGACAACAAGCTTCGGGTCCCGCGCTACGTCACAGTGACGAGTGAAGCCGGCCACAGTCGAGCGTGTGCCTGCTGTACTACCCTATGTCAGAGGAGTCACAGACAAGGCTGGCTATATTTTGAAGCGAGCTTCTATTAAAACATACTTCAAGCCGACGAAGAAGATTAGTCAATTTTTGACTATCCGTCAAGTGTAATATCCCTCTACAAGATGCAGGAGTGTACAAGCTTGATTGTGAATGTGGTCTCTTTTACATAGGACAAACAAAAGATCCATTAAAACCAATCATTCTGCGTAGATCGGGCCAAAATTAATATTCAAAAACTGAAGGTAGCTGGCTAATCTATGACATTAGGACTTCAAACACCCAGTCCCACCCGTGACCATGGGTGCTAAAGCACCGAAACGTCGGGATTAAACGCGATAAAATCCAAAATAGTTTTATTCAGTAAAATTATTGTTAAAAACTGTATTTGTGAAAATAAAACCTTTATATTTTAAAAACCGGACTTTTTAAATCAATTTTACCCAGTTCATTCTAATAATTGCATATTATCATTTTATATGCTTTTATATGTGGCACCCATGGCCGAAGTGTCTATGGACGGTGGGCATTCCCTTGTATAACATATTTGTATATTTAAAGTACAGGAAAAAAAAAAAATGTCAGGAAACAAAGTTGTCTTGTCGGATGGGAGACCGCTTTCTAACAAGTTTTCAAAGCCATCCTGTTGCGCCGCCCAGAGCCCCACGATCGCTGCGAGAAAAAGTATTAACAAAAACAAGCCTAACAAAAACAACTACTAGCGAAAAGTTGCCGCAGCCATCATCTCAGCCTGCAACAGAAAAACGCTCTGTGGACTCTGCCCCGACGGACACACACACCACTAGAAAAAAGGCTTCTTCGCACACCGCCACCCTACGAACCAAAATGTCGCAAAACTCAGCAAAAAGCGACAGCTCGATTCGGTCCTCCATTTGTGACCCGGCGGAGGTGGCTTTCGACAAAGTATTTAACTGGAAGCAAGAGGAAATTCCCCCACTTCCAATCCTATCGGACGATGAATTGTCGATCACATCTGCGCCGGAATCACCATTATCGGAGGCACCGGAAAAAGGTAGACCCAGCCTGCTCATTAACTCCAACAGGCGTCTGGGGGTGGAAATGGATATGGCGACAAAAGAAGCGAACGAAATGCTTCTGAGAGGAAAGGAGGCATTAGAAATGGCGGGTAATATGAAGAGGGAATGCAAACAAACAGCTTTAGAAAGTCTGCAGTCCCTCTACGAGATGGTCCTGGCATTGTCCGATTCCAGATCTAGACATAAGCACAATCTGGAAAAGGAACGCTCACGCAATGCTCATGAGCTAATGCGAGTGGAGGGCCTATACGTTTATCACCAGCTTATGAAAGGAATGGCATCCGAGATAGGCAAGCCAGGACTGATATAAAGAATACCTCCAGGAATCTAAGGCGATAAGAGGCTGGCTAGACTTTGAAACCCAAGTTTTCGTAGAACATCGGAAATACTTAGGGCTGTAACGGATTTAGATAAACGCAGGGTAATCCAAAATAACCTGACTCATCAGAAGCAGGAGGTGGAGAACATCTTACCTCACTTAAGAGTGGATCTCACTGGAGTAAAATCCATTGTGTGGAAACACTCAGACTGCAATTGGATGACATGCGCCGAATTATCGAAAAATCCGATAACAATACCAAGGAGGTTCTGGAGACTGGCCAGAAAACTTTGTTACGCCTTGAATCGCCGCCATCCTGCCCCTCACAGGAAATAAATAAAAAGTTGGAGCAGGAGCTAGACGGAATGAAGAGGTCGCTGAAGGAGCTACATGAAAACATCAGATCTGGACTCTCAGTCTTATCTTCGGCGGACTCTGACAAAACATTCCATACTAGCATCAGAGAACAGCTTCAACCCATTGAAGAACATTTAGGTGTTATGTCATCTGAGCTGAGGACGATGAGGAACAGAAGAAACGGGCCCCATCACCTACAGCCCCTGAGTCTAGCAACGGAGCTTGCACAAGCTGGTGAAGCAGCAACAAAACCAAAAGGACATACGCCAGAGTGGCTGTGCCCGCCCTTCCTAAACCCAATCATACTCTCATAATCACATCAACTGATTCGAAAACACAGCTGACAACATCATTGAGAGAATCAGGAGGCCCAGATACTAAAAAGACTGGAGCCAGTGGATAGGGTAAGGAAGGCGAAAAACCAAAAGTCGTCCTCAGTTGTAACACCAAGGAGGATCTTAACCTTGTCCAAAACAGGGTTAAGACAAACAAAATTTAAAAGTAGAGGTTGCCAGAACAAACAATCCCTTGGCGATGATCAGAGACGTGTTATCGTATCACACCGACGTCGAAATTGTAGAAAATATACTGGCGCAGAATAAACACCTTCTGCATGACGTCGATGAGAAGGAACGAACAATCAGAGTTCGATACAGGAAAAAGGCGAGAATCCACATGAGTGCCATCCTGTACTCGAGCTCTCCACAAGTGCACAGGCGCTTTATCGATGCGGGCAATTTACATTGGCCTCCAAAGGAGACCAATAACGGACCACTCTCCTTAGTGCAATGCACTAAATGTCTCGGTTTTGGCCACACAGGCAGTGTGCCACGAAAAGGAGGAACTCTGCAGTCATTGTGGAGAGACCCACCATGGGACAAATGTCCGATCAGGCTGAAGGGGAGATCCCCAAGATGTAAAAATTGCCTAAAAGCGCACGGTGCCGATACGGACCTGGCACACAATGCTTTTAGCTTTGATTGCCGGGAAAAGCAGAAGTGGGATGCCATAGCACGATCTCGCATAACATATTGCTAAGGGCAGCCAAAATAACACCAACTCAAACATTAGTAGGTCAGATATACACCTTAAAATCATTCAGGTGAACTTGCAACGCTCTAGGGTAGCAACGGCGGAACTACTTCAGGTTGCAGCGGATAAAGGAGTGTCGATCGCCATAGTACAGGAACCCTATGTGGGAAAAAATGGCGTTATTAAGGAACATCCTGGCACGCGAGTAATTCAATGCAGCCTGAATAGACAAAAACCAGTGAAGGCTGCAGTGCTTGTTCGGGGATCAGCTGGAGATCATTCATGATCCACAGCTGGTTACCGAAACAGAAGCGGCGGTAGTTCTGATCGCAGGAAACCTAAAATTAGGAGTCGTGTCAGTCTACCTCGAGGGGGAGCAAGACATCAATCCCTACCTTAGACGAATCCAAGCAGCATGTGCAAAACTTCACACAAACAACATCATAGTGGCTGGAGACGTAAATGCTTGGAGTCAATGGTGGGGAAGCAACACTGAAGATGAAAGAGGCGCGGCATATAACACCTTCCTCAATGAAATGGATCTCCATATCCTCAACACGGGTGACATACCTACCTTCGAAACCTACAGAAGGGGGAGAATCTGCTCGAGCATAGTAGACGTTACTGCTTGCAGTCCGTCACTTCTCGGCAATGTGGAGGACTGGAGAGTGGAGAGAAGTCTAATTACATCAGACCACAATGCCATAACATTTACATTGCGCACCAAAACGGCCTTAAGACAATTACGGCCCTGCACAACGCGCAAATACAACACCAGAAAGGCAAAATGGTCAGACTTCTCATCACGCTTAAGATCCCTATTAGAAGAAAGAGCCATAACTCCCACATTAATCGAGGGGGTGGAAGCCCACGAGGAACTAGAAACCATCACAATAGCCTACACAAAAGTAATTCAGGAATCTTGCGACGAGACTATTCCAAAAGTGGGCATGAGGAGGGTGAATGCAACGCCTCCATGGTGGTCAAAAACCCTCAACCAACTCAAAAAAAAAGTCCAAAGGAAAAAAGACGTATAAGAAATGCGGCACCAAGTCGAAGACAACATGTCATACATGACTACATAAACTGTAAGAAACAGTACACCACAAAAGTTGAGGAGGCAAACCGAAAGCTGGAAAGAATTCTGTACGACACAGGAGAAGGAGAGCATGGGATAAAATTTACAGAGTTATCCGAAAATCCTCGAGAAGATATGAGGACATGCTCCTAAGAAACATCCAGAGTGAAACCCTGACATCCGAAGAGTCAGCAGAACTCTTGGCCCAAACATTTTACCCTGACGACTGTGTGGCAACAGATCAGCCGTACCACACCCAAAGTACGAGAGCTGACGGACTTCAACAAAGACCTAGGTTTGTCAGAAGATGATCCACCTTTTACAGAAGCGGAGCTTGATTCAGTGTTACAAACACTTAACCCAAAAAAAGCCCCTGGACCAGATGGGCTAACATCTGACATCTGCTCCGCCGCACCACTGCAACAGGAAGGTATTCCTAGCGATAGCCAACATGTGCTTGAAAATGGCATACTTTCCCAAACAGTGGAAAACTGCACACGTGGTCATCATTCGTAAGCCAGGGAAGGATGACTACACTCATCCAAAGTCATACCGACCCATAGGTCTCCTGTCAGTACTCGGAAAATAGTCGAGAAATTGATGGTGGCCGAATCCAGTGGCACGTCCTCCCAACTCTCAACAAAACCAGTATGGCTTCATGCCCCAACGTGGTATTGAGGACGCCCTCTATGATCTATTGGAACATATTAAAAACGAAGTGAGGAATAAAAGATCGTCCTCGTTATTTCACTAGATATAGAGGAGCCTTCGACAACGCTTGGTGGCCAGCATTGAAACTGCAACTAGCCAAGAAGAAATGTCCCAAAACCTCTACGATATGGTTAGCTCACCTTCAAGACCGAAAAATCACAGTCAACTACGCCAGAGCAACCAGTGAAAAGGGAACTACAAAGGGCTGTGTTCAAGGATCTATTGGTGGACCAACCTTTTGGAATGTTATCCTAGACTCACTGCTGCACAAACTTACGCACTGTTATAGATCCCCTTTTTATAGGGATCCGCTGACACAAAGCACACGGTCAGCACTCTCTTAGTAGCTTCAGTACTTTCTCATTTTCAAGATTAGCAATACCAGTCAGTCCGTCATACACTCATCCGAAATACTCGCCTCTCAAATTCAATTTTAATTTGTGTCTTTCTATAATAAAATACAGTTGTAATTTCTAAATAGTTTTTTAAAAGACATTTCGTGAAGCCCCGTATAACATTGGTGGCAACGGTGAAGGGATCTATAAAAGGTCCTTGGTGCCTCTGAGGACTCAATTGTGCAATTACTAAAACATTCTGTGTTGTGATTCTATAAATACTTACTGCTTAAAACTCGTTTCCTCGCTGAACTTCCGAAAACGATACCCGCCTGGCCGCATGAAAATTTATGCTAGAAGTCATACAACTGAAAGAAAAAGAAAAGAAAGTAGAAGAAGAATACCACCCAGCATCTGCACATCATTCGCAAACCGAGTCTACGAAGTCAGCAGTGCTGCACACACTTCTGTTTTCTACGCTGTCGCCGTGTTCCTGAATCCTGATCAAAAAAAATACAAGTACATAAACCCGACATGTTCCTAAGTCCGCCCCAGTTTTATACGAATATTATAATGATACAGTCTTAAATATTGTGAATAATACTGAATATTTTATAAACTTTACAAAATATAAGTTAATTTATTTAAACAGTCAAATCAAAAAAAAAAAATACAAAATTAATTCATATTTCAATTACACTGTCATTCATTCATTTTAGCATAATTCATTGTATATCAAGTGTCTTTTAATATATTTTAATTGTGTGCCATTGCTTGTATTCGAGACCAGTGCAACGCCTTATCGCTACTACTCCCACGCGAACGCCGAGTACCTTATCTTTGTTTTGACTAACCTCGTCCGTCACAATGCCTAAAGACGAACCTACACCGGTTATTTCGACACCAAACATCGATCTCAATATTTTGTAAATTTATAAGTAAGTTTGACGGCAACCGAGAAAATTAATGCCATTTATTAATAACTGTGGTAATGCTATGAACCTCGCGTCAGATCAACAACAGGATATTCTTTAAAATACATACTTAGTCAATTAGAAGGACGCGCTGAAAGTGCGTGCTCGATTAAAATATTTGAATCTGGTCACAGTTAGAAGACTTTCTTAAATCCCAATTGGTGACAGAAAACATTACGCTGCACTGCTCTCAGACCTACAAGAATGTCGTCAGTCCAATAACGAAACGGTCAACCAGTACGCCCTACGAATAGAGACGTGTTTGTCAAATTATTAACAGAAATAAATATATCATACTAAAAAAAAGGAGAACTGGCAGGCCGTCTCGCGGCAATGCAGGACTTAGCGTTACACACCTCGTGGTTGGCTTAAACTCGTCTATCAACAGTAGTTCGATGCCGCGATCCCGATACGCTCAATGATGCTAAATTTTGCCGTGTCTGAAGAAAAATATTCCAGGTGACTCGACGCCATCTTAGTCAAACAAATACCCAGGATTCAAACCAAAGACGCTTTACTAGTCGTAATTTTCAACAAAACCAAACAACCACGCGAGAGAGGCCTTTAATAATTCAGCTGGGTCCTCTATGTTCAGAACTGATTATCCAGTGTGCCGATATTGTAAAATACCGGTCATACATTAGAAACATGCCGCAAACGCGAGTCTAATAATCGACGACGATTTGGTAATGTTCAAAACAATTATAGTAATAATGTTAATCGCATAACTACAATAATAATGGTCCACCGCCTCACACTTTCCCGAATCGTAATCAGTATATCAATGCTGCTATTGCAGACGATCAAAATGTCGATAACACCAACCATCATTTAAACGCGGAGGATTTCCGTCCAGTATCGCACGGAAGACTAAATAGCGAAGCCGATACTCACCCCATTGCCAATCATAACACAGCATTTCGCTCATTTTCTATTCCTGTTCCAACTCAATCTAACCGACAGGGTATCCAGCCCCAAACCGACAGATTGAAAGTTAATAATGCTACTTCCATTACCAAACAGCCTATCAACGGCGTCATATCGAAGAATATTTCGTCTCCTGCATCTATTCCCGTTCCAAGTCAATCTAACTGACAGGGTATCCAGCCCCAAACCGACAGATTGAAAATTAACAATTCTACTCAATTACCAAACAGCCTATCAACGGCGTCATATCGAAGAGTATTTCGTCTCCTGCATCTGAAAAGAAAGAAAACAATATTAAAATATATAACATCTCTACAAATCCATCAAAAAATACTTACCTTTATAAAAGTTCAAACTCTGTCTCGTCGAAATCCTTATCCTTGCTCGTCGATACCGGCGCAGCTATCAGTATTATTAAAGATTCTGCTGTAGAAAAATGCCTGAAATAAACAACAATACTATAGAAATAATTGGTATAGGAAATGACTCTGTTACATCCCTTGGTCACATCCCAATTGAATTTTGTTCCTACCAACATAATTTACGTACTTCCGGCGTTTGATTTGCTGTATGATGGAATCATCGGTAGCGACTTCCTTATCAAATTAAATTGCAAAATTAACAACAACAACACTTAAAAATATATAAAG
Organism: Parnassius orleans; assembly: GCA_029286625.1. Classification (NCBI taxonomy): domain Eukaryota; kingdom Metazoa; phylum Arthropoda; class Insecta; order Lepidoptera; family Papilionidae; genus Parnassius; species Parnassius orleans. The sequence continues at coordinate 24,812 of JAGSMP010001824.1, read as the reverse complement.
ATGAAATAGAGCCTGTTTCACTAAGCCAGTCTATACTATTGCACCTCGATGAAACTATCATAGAGTGTTCTGTTAAACCGGACATTAAAGAAGGACTTTGTCTCGATCAGAACCCCGCAGACTCGCTCCTAATAGCTAACTGCATCGTAAAAGTGAAGTCAAATTAAGAATTAATATTTCCGTTGTAAATACTCCGAAAGCGAATTAATCGTCGATTCCGATCTAAAATTAACGCTACAACCTTGGAAAATAAATATAATCATCAAATCTTTTATACTTCTTCGGACGGTTCACGAAATAACGCCCTTACTCGCACCGATCAAACTCTAAATCTCAAGATTGTCACACCTAAACAAAGAAGAGAAAGAAGCACTATGCGATTCTTTGCTGTACCATTCGATATTTTTCATCTGCCTGGCGACAAATTAACTAACACAAACGTCTTGCAACACGAAATTCCTACTTCATCTTCTATACCATTAACACTAAGTTTACCGCTTCCTGACATTCATAAGCCAGAAGTAGAACGCCAATAAATAAAATGCTTGACGATGGCATCATCAAACCTTCGACATCACCCTGGTCATCACCAATTTGGATAGTACCAAAGAAAACCGATGCGTCCGGGCAACGTAAATGGCGCGTAGTCATAGATTACCGTCGTCTGAACGACATCACTATAGGAGATTCTATCCGATACCCAACATAACAGAAATTCTTGACCAGTTAGGAAATGTAAATACTTTAGCACTTTAGATCTTGCTTCTGGCTTCCACCAGATAAGAATGTCCGAAAAGGATGCTCCTAAACTGCCTTCTCCGTCCCTGCAAGGACACTTTGAATTCTTAAGGATGCCTTTTGGGCTAAAAACGCCCCTTCAACATTCCAGAGGTTGATGAACACTGCCCTATCTGGCTTACAAGGACTCCAGTGCTTCGTCTACCTAGATGATATCTTTATTTACTCATATGATCTTCAAACACACATAAATAATCTTTCTAACGTTTTGACAGACCGACACTTCAATCTTAAGCTCCAGCCAGATAAGTGCGAATTTCTCCGAAAGGAAGTATCATATCTTGGTCATATCATTACCAACGAGGGGTAAAGCCAAACCCAGAGAAAACTAAAGCTGTTCAACATTTCTAACCTCGATGTCCAAAAGACATCAAATCTTTCATGGGACTAGCGTCATACTATCGAAGATTTATACCAAATCTATCCAAAATTGCAAAACCTCTCACAAACCTTCTGAAGAAAATGTTCTTTCTGATTGGCAAATGAGCAACAATTAGCCTTCGAAACTCTAAAAAATTGCTTGACTACTGCTCCAATATTAGCCTACCCAGACTTCACAAAACCTTTCGTGTTGACTTGTGATGCATCAAACTTTGCTATTTCGGCCATATTATCACAGGGTCCCATAGGGAATGATAGACCTGTCGCTTATGCTTCAAGAACTTTAAATAAAGCAGAGTGTAACTACAGTATAACAGAAAAGGAATGCTTAGCAATTCTTTTCGGTAAAGTATTTAGGCCATACCTGTATGGCCGTCGTTTTAAAATTATTACCGACCACCGCCCACTTAAGTGGTTATTTAACTGCAAAGACCCGGGGTCAAAATTAGTAAGGTGGAGGCTAAAATTAGAAGAGTTCGACTACGAGGTCGAATACAAAAGGCAAAATTAACAGTAACGCAGACGCATTATCCTGTTTCTGTTAATCCGGTTGCAAAATGATACTATCTCAGATCCGCAACCTTCCACCTCCCACGAAGAACCCCAAACTACTCAAGATTCCGAACTTCCTTCAGACATTCTCGAAGAACTCATTGAACTGGGTGACTTGGATCTCAGCCCATCGGAACTCCTGAATCCTGAACACACTGATTCAATTCCATTAGACGCAAAATCCCACAAAATTCCTGTAATGAATCAAAAAAGACTCTGAAAATAACTTGGCCCACTGCAACGACGATTACTCTATATTCCTTAAAACGTTTTCTAAAAAGGATGAGACATTTAATACTTATATAAAAGAGTATAATGAGAGCCTTTAAAAAGTGACTGCAAAACAATCCTAGTCCCTGTATCTATCGATTTTGACGAATCAAACCCTACCTTGAAGATATTCTTTCCGGTTTATGACACAGGTCTTAAACGAAGAACGAGAACTTCACTCTGTTTAAAAAGATAGAGTCTAAAGGCAAAATTTATTATCTTCTCTTCACAAAAGTATATTATTTTGATGACTGTCCTATCCTGAAATCTTCAAGACCTTAAAAGCCGCTAGGGACGACATTATACTTTCAGGTAATATCAGTGAAATCGCAATTTCTGATTTTAAGAATCTGTTCGAACAATATCGTTTGTCAAAATATACGGCATGCTTATGTATTTATATAACAATACAAATATAACAATAAATATACATCATAACTCCATAATATACCCTGTACCAACAGAGATATCGAAAATTCTAAAAGAAAATCATGATATACCAATAGCCGGTCACTTAGGATCAAATAAAATGTATAATAGAATTAAAGAACGTTATTATTGGAAAAACATGCGCAGATATAGAGAGGTATGTACAAAATTGCAAACTTTGCCAAACAAATAAACTGTTACGCAAGATTAACCGGTCTCCTATGCAAATCACAACCACTTCTACTCGCCCATTTGAGAAAATAAGTTTAGATATAGTAGGCCCCTTACCTGAAGTGGTTTTCACAAACCCGATTTATACTCACTCCAAGATGATCTAACCAAATTTTCTACAGCCTATCCAATTTCCAATGTCACCGCAGAAGAAACATGTGAAGCTCTAGTTCACTTATTTCACAATTTGGGATCCCAAATCAATAATCACCGATCAAGGAACAAATTTACGGCTGACCTTTTCAAACGCACATGTGAATTTTTAAAATAAGACAGATATGGTCTTCTCCATATCATCCCCAGACTCAAGGTGCTCGAAAGGAGCCATGCCACTTTGAAAGAGTATCTTAAGTCCTTCGTGAACGAAAACCAAACCGATTGGCACAGATACGTCTATACAGCAATGTTAGCCCACAACAGTAACGTCCATACAACAACTCAGTTCACCCTTACGAACTTTTGGTCATAAGCCGTATATTCTCGATGCTATTTTCGAATCAAAAGGTAACGTTACCTATCCTGATTACATTAAATGCTCCAGCATCGATTAAAGATTTCGAGAGAAAGCCCTACAAAATATACAAATTTCAAAAGAAAGGTCTAAAACATACTACGACAGAAACTCTCACGGTCAAATATAAAATAGGAGATTACGTCTACATCAGAAATCATCTTCGTTCTGCAAAGCCTCTCCCTATTTGAAGGGCCTTACAGTCGTCAAGGTCCACAGTAATAATACTCCTTACCTTATTAACAGACGCCATGTTAAACACCACTTCGACGAAGTAAAACTTGCTCATGAGATAAGTTCTTAAATATCAAAATTATATCTGTTTTAAGACATATATTTTAATACTTACAATTAATTTATACACTTTCCTTTTACATTATATACACATTATTATACAATCTAGACTTAGTAAGCTTATAATTATTATTTACAGAACCACCATCGCATTTTGTGCTATTATTCGCAACCGGCAATGGTCAATATGTTGAACGCATCGACAAGAGCCCTGGTATATTCTTCGACCCTATTGGTACATTGAGGATAATTAATGATCAATTTCACATCGTTATACCAGTAGACGCATCCAATCCAACATCATTTGGAAAACATTCATGAAGTATTTAAATAGTCCGATTTCAGTGTCGTGAGAGCTGAAATAGATTATACTAGTGTGAAAATATGTTACAACCCCTAGAAGCACTTTACAACGACATCTTAAGAGATTTTAATGCGATTTCCATATTATCTTAAACGGTATGTCCAAGAGATCTGCCTGGTTCTCAGGTATTGGCACGGTATTTAAACACATTTTCGGTACACTGGATGAAGATGACGCTGAAAACTACAACAAAGCTATTCATGCTCTGTTTAATAATGAAAATAAACTAGCAGAATCTATCAAAAGGCATATCTTAGTTTCTAAATCCGCTTTTCTAATGTTAATAAATCCCTGGAGGAATTAAATGACAATCAAATAAAGTTAAATAGCGCCATTGAACTCTTATCTTCTACTGTTAAAAACGCATCTGAAATGTTAAATATACTCAGTTTTCAAACGAAACTATCAAATGTTTTAAATACCTTGCTATCTAATTTACTTACAATGTCCTTCAAAGTTGAAGATTTGTTAAACTCAATTTTATTTGTAAAAACCAACACCTTACATCCATCTATACTAAGCCCAACTCAAATGTATAATGATATAATTAGTAACCTAAGAATTATGCCAAAATACAAAGATTTTCCAATATCTCTAGAATTAAGCAACATTCATACTTTAATTAACATTGCCGATTTAGTATGTTATTATTTAGACAATGTTTATTTTTATCATAAAATTACCCTTAGTCAGTTTGTTAGAATATATATAAAACCTACCTCTTGCCAACCCACATGCTCGAGATCGAGCAAACCTGCCATGATCATCCCTTCTGAAAAGTTTGTAGGCTAAGCAAAGATAAAACAAGTTATGTTTATCTACAAGACATAAATAATTGTAAAAATATCCTGACAAATACCTACCTTTGTGATGTTATAGATGTAGCTACAGTATCCAATAATGTACCCTGTGAAATAGAAATTATGACGAAAGCCTTGATATCAATCCCAGATAACTGTCCATTTAGACTTATTTCCGGTGATCTGGATATATGGCATAAACTATACAACAACAAATGGATTTTTGTTCAAACTAAACCCACTAAGTTATCAATGGAGTGTAGTAACAATTTAACCGAATACACTCTATCCGGTACGGGTTTACTCACAATTCCACCTGATTGCAGCTTCCATAAGAATCTGAAATTAGAAACTAAGCTCTACCCTAGTATAAATGTCCCGGAATATATTCGGATTTTAATATAATTAATGATAGCTGTTGTAAGTTAAGTAACTTTAACAAATTTTCAGTTAACCTTACGTCTTATAAATGTAAAACCTTGAATTTAGAAAATTTAAAATCGTACGACACTGATTCCGATCAGATTATCAAACGACTAGACACCCTAGAAAGTCCAAATTTGTATAATGTTAGTTTCTATAATAAGTCTTATATCTGTAGCACTTTGCATATCTTTTATAACCTATATAATTTGTAAGAGAGGAAAGTCTTCAGAGAGCATTTTAATTTTAACAAAGAAAATACCGAAAGTCATCATCACGCTGATCAACCACAGCTACGTAGAGTAGCCAAACTCACTCAAGGTGAGTTTTCTTAACGGGGTTGTTATAGATCCCTTTTATAGGGATCCGCTGACAAAGCACACGGTCAGCACTCTTAGTAGCTTCAGTACTTTCTCATTTTCAAGACTAGCAATACCAGTCAGTCCGTCATACACTCATCCGAAATACTGCCTCTCAAATTCAATTTAATTTGTGTCTTTCTATAATAAAATACAGTTGTAATTTCTAAATAGTTTTTAAAAGACATTTCGTGAAGCCCCGTATAACAGCACGAAGGGTATACTGTCAGGCATTTAGGATGACGTTGTCTTGTGTTTTCGGGCCACTCAACGAGTGCCCTGGAGCAATGCCAACGGCACTTTAAAGACGGTAACGAAATGGGAATCAAGAACAAGTTAAAGTTTGCAGCGCACAAAACAAATGCAATGCTCATAACGAAGAAACTTAAATTGACTCCCCTAACCTGCATATGTCTGGCAGCAGAGTGAAACCTGTAGAGGAAATTAGTACTGGTCTCATCATCGACCGTGACCTAACACCTTGAACGTAGCAGCCGCATGCAGCGGCTGACATATACAAGCAACTTGCATGCGCGGCCAAGGTGACCTGGGGTCTCAATGGTGAGATTGTAAGGACAATATACGTTGCAGTCGTCGAACCTATAGTGATGTACGCTTCGAGCGCGTGGTCCTCAGCAACAGAACCACAGATGATTAAAGACCAACTTAACACGCAAAGGGCTTCGCGCAGAAGATCTGTAAAGCGTACCGCACGGTATCGCTCACTCCGCACTAGCCATCTCGGGTCTGCTTCCGCTAGACCTGAGAATACAAGAAGCGTCTAGCCTGTACAAGACCAAGAAACAAGGCTCGCTGTATTATTTACCACCAGGAAGAGAGCTTGAAAATCGTGTAAATCACTTAGACCAACCTCATCCTCTAAACTCATCAAATTGGATTATGAGTTACTAGAAACAATGAAAAACAACCTCCACCAACTAACTGGCCCTCACATATACACACTGATGGAAGCAAGATAGAAGGGAGGGTCGACAGCCTTAACATGGTGGGAAGATGGCAGGGAGACCAGTAGTTCCACCTTTAAACTGGATCCATCCTGCACAGTTTTCCAGTCCGAGCTCTACGCCTTGCTTAGGGCAAGCGCTAGCAGAATCAAGGACAGAATCTGTTATTAACATAATGAGCGACTCAAGATCTTCGCTCGAACTGCTGAAGCGAACCCAAAGGCCATCCCCTATCGAAAGCCATACAAGAAAGCATAGGAAGATGAGAAAAGAGGGAAGAAAAAATAAGACTTTCTGGTTGAGGGCCCATGTAGGCACGTCCGAAATGAGAGAGCCGACGAGCTTGCCAGGAGGCACCCAAACAGCCACTTAGACTATGACAAAAATCCCCATGTCCTATGTTAAAAAGAAAATCAGAGAGAAACTGTCGGATCTGGCAGACAGATGAGACCTCCAACACTGGGCATGTCACTAAAATATTCCTTCCGGATATTGCAAAAGCATACCGGATAGTGAGAAAGACCAAGTTGACACCCACGCAGGTACAAGTGTTAACAGGACATGGTAATTGGTGAGTACTTGCACCGCTTTAAGTTAAAAGACACCCAGGGTGCGAGTGCGACCTGAATGTTAGTGAGTCAGGCATGTGATTCTTGAGTGTCCTGATATCAAGCGGCACGTCTGGACCTCGAGTTCCGGATAAACGCCAATCTTAATAAATCTGACCACATAAAATCATCGAAGACGATGACAAAGGAATAAATTCTGACATTCTGTTGAGTCCATCTTCCGCGCAGCTGCGAAGCGCAACGCCACAAACAATCCATCCGTCAAACAGCAACTGTAGCAGAATCTGAAGTTTGCATAAAAGAGAAGAGCATCCCAGCCAATAAAGCAGTACATCAGCTAATTGCATGCGCTGAAAGAGGCAATCCAGGCCTGAGAATTCTACGCTGGTACTGGCACAGGGGTCGTACGAGGCGGCGGCGAAACTATGACACGGGGCTGCGATAGTCGTTGAGAGGATCCGGCAACTGGGTCTCGAGGTGGTTTCAGACAAGTCCGAGGCCATGCATACCCATGGTCTCGGAACAGGCCACCACTGGGATCCTCAGTGATGGTAGGAGGGTATCCGTCGGCGTCGAGTCGACGTTGAAGCACCTAGGACTCGTCCTCGACGGCCGATGGAACTTCGTTGAGCACTTCCGACGTTTGGCTCCCAAACCGAACGGACCGCTGCCTTCAGGCGGCTCCTGCCGAACCTGGGAAGCAAACGCCCGCCGGAGGCTCTACGCGATCGTGAGGTCCATGGCCTTACGGGGCCCCGGTCGCGTGGTTTGGCGGCTTGCCGTCCACCACCTAAACGCGCCCCAAAGGGTGGTTGCCGTAAAGATGGTTCGCGGCTACCGCACGATCTCCCGCGAGGCGGCGAGCCTTTGGATTGCCGCCATGGGATCTGGAGGCGATAGTCCTCGCGCGCCTGCACGAATGGCGCGCGGAGGCACTATGCCGGGGAAACCCGCTGCGGCGAAGTCGTCGCAGCGGACAGACTTCCGGCATGATCTCATGGCGACATGGAGAGCGACTGTCGCAACCCCGTGCTGGGCACGCCACTATAGCGGCGATAAGACCCTCTTGAGGAGTGGCTTGAGAGACGCCACGTGTCCTCACCTTCCGCCTGACGCAGGTCCTCACCGGACACGGTGTGTGTTCGAGGTTCCTGCACCGAATCGGGCGGGAGGAACGCCTGGTGCTCCCACTGCGAGGATCGACCGGAGGACACGGTGGAGCACACCGTGGAGGTGTGCCCTGCTGGGCGGAGCACCGCCGTGTACTCGTAGCGGCGATAGGCGGCGGCGACTCGCGTCCGGCCCTGGTCGAAGCCATGGTCCGAGCGAGACGGAATGGGATGCCGTCACCACCTTCTGCGAAGCAGTGATGCTAGCGAAGGAGGTGGCGGAGCGGAAGGAAGAGCAACAGCTTTCCTTCCCGGCCGCCGCGCGGAGACGCCCGGGCGTCGGGCTACGTCGTGGCCCCGACCACCGTAGGCGGGACCTGTGGACGGCGAGCAATGGTTCGCCGTCCGTCCGTCTCAACGACGACAGGCCGTGTCGACGGCGCGTTTTGTTCCACGCGCGCCTCAAAGAGCTGTCAGCAGCGTGAAGGGGCCCGCAAGGGCCGACACTGCCGGGGCTGCGGGCTGTTCGAAAGAGATACCGCGGCTCCGGAACGTAAGGGCACTGAAGAACACGGATGGTTTTTGTCAGAAGTTCGACACTCCCTTCCGCTCCACCCACAGCGAAAGGCGTCATTAGATGATTTTCCATCCGCAAAAAAAAAAAAAAAAGGCCTGAGAATTCGAGGAGTAGCCTTCATGGATAACAACACAGAGCGTTCGGGTTAAGCTTTGCTCAACAGTGGGCCGAAACTATGTCAAAATCTCTCCTGGTCTCAAGCTTACTAAACGGCAGTACCTTCAAAACGAGCATGAAGCGCAAAACATACGATGCGCTAATTGAGATAGAAGTCGCCAAGCAACGATGTCGAATAGTAAGGTCGAAAAACAAAACGATCTTGCTGTTCACATGGAGCGAAGAGAAAACCCATTCTGCCCAGGCATGCTCACTGCTAACAAGACTCGACAGAAATGTCCCGCATCCAGGATGCCATGGTGGTCCTATATGAGAAGTGAAGTCGACCACATTGGTTGCATACAAGCCTCAAATAAACATGAGATAGTCGTGTATGAGGACAGGGGTGAAAACCTGAGCTTCCTCAAACATCGCGACTCGACTATGGCAACTCAACACCTAACAGCAAATCCAGAAACACTTAGTGGCTCAGAACGCCTGCAACTGAAGACGGCCAAAGAAAGGCAGCCAGGGAAAAATTACCAAAAGTTCTGAGTCTCGGGGTTAGTGCATTAATTATACCATCAGCAGCGGCCCAGAGCATCCAGGAAAAGCAATGCGAAAGTTGAAAAGATAAGGCAAGCCGAAAACCTAATAAGAGAGCCTCCTGAGAGTTCTCAAGAAATCCCAACCCACCCACACTAGACCCTATTCAGGACGAGCCAGCCTGCCAAAACTTCTACCGGCGGATAATAAGGACCACATAATCAACGCGTTCCTAGAGTTCAAAGCCTCACAAAAGCAACTCTTGAGGTGAACCAAATTACCTGTAGGAACATCTTACAAAGTTTCCAACTCGGAAGTTATGAGTTTCTTGGGGTATCGAGGAGGAAGCCGCAATTTATGACAACAAAACATCTACAGTCATGAGGTAAATGGTCATCACATGGCGGCTTATAGCGGTCAGCGGGCTTGTATCCTTGGATGAGGAGGAGACAGAACGAAAGGGAGAGTAGTATCAAAACCCCTAACGACCCTATCGTTGTCACCGCCCGTTGCATCAGGGTGATACAGAAGACAGGATCCTGAAAACGGCGGAAGCCATCTCGGGAACCTGTGAAATGGGAGATCCTTGGGAAAGCTGGACGGTGCCGACAATAATTGGGTCAATGGAGTCCTGGGAAAACAACTTGGGTTATAAACCAATTCGATGCGGAGAATAATTTGATTGTCACTACAACAACAGAAGCAGCTAAAGACCTCAGGGAAAATTAACCAACCGCATAGGCAATGACGCAAAAACAAAAGCGCACTATGGCCTCAATTTTAGTAAATGGTATGAGAAGCCAAACCAGAAGATGCACCGACTTTAGTCGACGAAGCCTCATGAACCATTTCCGGGGCCATAGTAATGGCAATGCGACTGAGTGGAGCGGAAAAATACTGCTCATCGGTGACATCAATCAACCCATATATCGACAGGGAAAACTCTTCGCGATGCAACATACTGCCCAAGCCTCGTGACCACAATCAGCCAAGAACTCCTGTGTACGCACCGAAATCCTATGGATGTGGCATATGCCCTCAATGAAATCTACAATGGCATATATTCATCCAGATCTCAGGTACTCACTGGAAAGGAAAAGTACACGGAGTCGTTATACCAGGTACCCTACCCAACACTTTATATCTTGTATATACACAGCAGAAAAGGAGTCCTTACCAGCCAGGGATATGGTTCGGGTCCTGGTTTAATTTTAACCGTACATGAGGCCCAAGGCCTCACATACGGGACAGTGGTCATAATGAGGACAACAACAGAGAAGCATAAAATTTATGACAGCGTCCAACACGCAGTAGTGGTAGTGTCCAGGCACACAGTCTCCTGTATATTACACGGACGATTGCGACGATGCGACTGGAAGGCTTGATTAAGAGCGCAATGGCTGCGACAACAAAAAGGATTAGAGAATATAACTTAAAATGGCATTACGAAGCAGAGTCAGCTGTCGGAGGCCCTGACAACGGCAAATCAACACAGCTGAAGACGGAGCGGCTCCACGATAACCAAAAAAAAAATGTATATATTATAAAAATAGTATGATAAGTTAATACAGCATGTTAGGAACTAGATCTAAGTTAAAAGTACACTAGAAATAATAGAAATAATGGCGTATCTGTAATAATAATTATAACAAAAAATATGTAAATAATAATAATAATAAAAAAACAGTAACAATATATATATATATATATAAAAACAAAATATAATAAAAGATAAAAAAAAAAGATAAAAAAATATAAAAAAAAAAATGATAAGGTATAGAGAAAAAACGAAATAAGAGGAAAAAAAAAAAACATAATAATAATAATAAATACATAAAAAATGTAACTCACTGTTTAGGCTAAGTAATTTACTAATACTAGTAGTGAGGAGTACAATGTAAAATGCAAAAGTTAATAAAGAAAAATAAAGCGAAAAGGTACGGACCTCGAGTCTGTAGCAAAATTATTTATAATAAAAAAAAAAAAAACCTAACCTAACCTAACCTAACCTAACCTAACCTAACCTAACCTAACCTAACCTAACCTAACCTAACCTAACCTAACCTAACCTAACCTAACCTAACCTAACCTAACCTAACCTAACCTAACCTAACCTAACCTAACCTAACCTAACCTAACCAACCACAAATTTGCTTATAACTTTCCTGAAAATTGGTCTTTTTCGTTCAAATTTTCTCTAAATAGTGTAATCAATTGGCCCCCATATATCCCTGTAGTTTTCTTTAGTCCGTCCTGTGTGTAGAAACTGCCATCTGCACCATAATCTGCTAAATGAAACACACGGAATTAGAAAAATCGCCCTCCCACCCTCCCTTTTATTATTTAAGTAAACTTATATATTATAAATGTCAAATCTGCACACATTCTTCCTGAGGCTCTACCAGCCTCGATTTGTGTCAACAGTCGACTCCAGCTGAGGATCCAACAAACATAACAAACGAAGAATTCGAAGAGGCACGATCCGACTCTGCTCCAACTTTTAACGACGAGTTTTTGTTAAAAGTTAGTGAACACACAAATTTGATTCTCCAAAATTTAGACAGCAATAGGAGCGTTACTCGCACTAACAAAGATAACATTAAAAAATCTCTCGACGAAATCAAACGAAGTACACAACAGTTGTACGATCAAGTAAAAACGATATTACGTCATTCACTTTCATCAGCCGAAAATAAAACAGTTTCATTAATCAAGAGCACCATTAGGGAAGAGCTCTCTAAGCTAGCGGTACAACCACAAAAAATTACCACCCAGCCACTGCAACATCTTGTAAACTCTTCTATCACTCCATCGCCACTACCATCCTACGCCAAAGTTGTCAAGTCCATTAAAACTGCTGAGAAACAAACCATCCCGGTTACAAAGCCGGCTATCATAGTTAGTTTAAACAGCCAGTCTCTTCTTCAAAAGAAATAAGTGCGTGGCGGAAAAGCATTAATTTAAAAATACACCTTTAACCCTTCGAAGTTAAGACGGTTTCCAAACAAAATTAGGGTAGAGTTTGATAACCAAGAGCAGCGTGACGAGATCCTTAACGCCATAAACCATCCTGACAGCCTCGTTAACGCTGACGTAGCCAGAAGCCTTTGTAATTCTAAAAGGCATCTACAAAGACACGCCTGTGAGTGAGCTTAAAGAAATAATTGTAAATCAAAATCCTAATATCAAAAGTCTCATTAAGTCACCCGACGATATCACCTTCCGATTTATGCGAAACAATAAAAACGAAAATTTGTATAACGCTGTTTTTATGGTTACTCCCACAATCTGGAGATCAATTGTAGAACTTCAAAAAATAAACGTCGATCATCAACGAGTACACACTGAAGACTACCCAGCTTACCTTCAGTGCTATGTGGTGCAGTTCGGTCACACGAAGAAATACTGCACTGAGGAAACAACAATCTGCTCTCACTGCTCATCATCAGAACACTTGTTTAAAGATTGCCCTGTCAAAAGATTTCACCAAAGTTGACTGCTATAACTGTTCCTCACATTGTAAAAAATATAACTTAAATATTAACACTAAACACAGTGCTACATCTCTACGTTGTCCACGCCTACAAAAACAAATAGAAATTTGCAAAACCAGAACCGATTATGGGTACTAATAATAAAAATAAAACAAGTTCAAAAAATCATCGCCCATTAAAATGCTTACAAATTAACACTGATAAAGGTTACGCAGCGATGCATGAAATGATTAAATATATAAATGACAACAAATGTGATATAGTATTTAACAGTGAACCCTACGTAGGAAAGGATATAGCAATGAAGTCTATCCCTAATTATAATATATATCAATACCCCACAGCGCACCGAGTAAAAGCATGCTTACTTGTAAGGCAGAATATAGGTTGTACGCTAGGCATTTCGGAATATTCTACTCCCAACCTCTGTATTGTCCAAATAGTTATTGACGGTAAAAAATTATTCTTAATTAGCGTCTATATAGAACCCAAGAAAGATGAAATTAATACACTCAACAGTTTAGAAATATTCCTGCAGGAAAACTCAAATCACACTCACATCATTTGTGGCGATTTTAACGGATGGCACCCCATGTGGGGCTCGATTAGATCAAACCGGCGCGGAAATATGGTTGTAGACCTTATAACTACTAATAATCTTATTGTATGTAATTCAGACAACGTTCCTACTTATGAAACGGTAACACATAAAATCCATCGTGAATCTATAATTGATCTCACACTCACATCCAATTCATCACCAAACAAAATCTCCAACTGGAAAGTTGTGCTAGACGCTGCCCCGTCATCCAGTCATAATGGCATCACTTTCGACTTATCTGTAAATAACAGCTCGTTAAGCAAGCCCAAAAAACTTTCAACATTTAAATACAACACTCAGAATATAAAATGGGATGAGATTACTGAACAGTTTAAAAGCGAGATAACTAAAAATTTAGACCTTAATATTAATATAGAAAATTTAAGCACCTCACAGTTAGATAATTACATTACAAAATTAATAGCATCAGTACAAAAGGTTAGTGATAAACTGTTTCTGAGGAAATCTAAAGTAACAAATCGAGCACCTTGGTGGAACGATAAACTAGAAAAACTAAAACAAAAAGTTATAAAAAATCACCACAAAATTCAACAAATGAAACGCAATAAAAAATCCATAACCGATTTGTTGTTAGAAAAAGAAAACTTTAGAACTGAATATTCACAAGCCATTAGAATTGCTTCATCTGAGCATTTTAGGGAGTTCTGCAATAAACAGGGAAAGGAGGACGTATGGAGTGTAACCAATCGGTTACTTAAGACCACACCTATAGCGCAGCCACCCACAACTCAAAACTAAAGCGGGTAAATACACAAAACTACGTACGAAACTGTTGAAACGTTTTAAATGAATATTTTCCTGACGATGAGCCTGACACATGCTTAAGGCACATGCAACTCCGAAATTCTTTTAACAAAATACCCGACACGCCACCAGATACTCCATTTACTGTAGAAGAAGTACTTGAGTCATTGAAATCCATGAACCCCAAAAAATCACCTGGTTTAGACCATCTCACATCGGATATATGTCTAAAATTTGCTGAAACTTTCCCCATTTTAATCACCCAAATAATGAACAGGTGCCTGCAACTCGGCCACTTTCCAAAAGACTGGAAAGTTGCATACATAAAAATTATCCCAAAACACAATAAAACCGAACTTAACACCGCTTCACATAGACCAATAGGACTCATTAATGTATTGGGAAAGGCATTAGAAAATTAATTAAAAAGACTAACATATTTCTTACATTACTGACGCAATGAATGATTTACAATTCGGTTTTAAAGAGCAAACATCAACAACGGCCGCTATCCAAAAAGCACTTGATACTATACAAAATGCAAGATTGCAAAATCATCAAGTATTGGCAATCTCGCTTGACATACAGGCGGCTTTTGACAATGCTTGGTGGCCAGCACTATTTCATAGGCTTCACACTATTAAATGTCCTAGCAACTTATATAAATTACTCAAAAATTACTTCCAACATCGGGTAGTCAAACTTGATTTTGCGGATAGTTCGGCTACCAAATATATGTCTCGGGGATGCGTTCAGGGTTCAGTATGCGGTCCAATGCTATGGAACTTGATACTCGATGAGCTCCTAACATCTAAGCTACCCAATGGATGTCATCTCCAAGCCTTTGCAGATGACCTTCTATTGATAGTATCTTCAAAAGATATTCATAATCTTGAAACCACAACAAACAAAATTCTTTCCGAAATTGTAGGTTGGGGAAACTCAGTCAAACTCAAATTTAATCCTAGCAAAACTCAAATGATATCATTTACCAATAAAGCTCGCAAATGTCAAATCATTATGAATAGTCAGCCATTGCAATTTTTCCGCCAAATAAAGTATTTAGGGGTCATTATAGACCAAAAATTGAATTTCATTAAACATGCAGAATATACAATACAAAAATCGTACAATCTATTTCAAAAATTAGTTAAATATATAAAACCCACTTGGGAGTAAATTCAGAAAATGCATACCATATATCCTGTAATAGAACCTATCGTTTGCTATGCAGCAAGTATTTGAGTTCTGCTCTTAAATATAAGTATATTGAAAAACGTTTACTCTTCAACGCAATTTCCTGCCATAAAAATCATTAGAGGATTTAGAACAAACAGCACGGCAACTGCAATCTCTTTAGCAAAACTTCATCCTTTACAGGCTAAAGTAAAAATGTGTGCAAATTTAGAAACAACGAAACGATGCAAAACCTCCATATATCTTCCTAAAGACATTGAACTCGAAACACCAGTGACACCTGCAGAACTTCCACATCCTTGCCAAAGAAAAGCGATTAAATTTCAGGAAGCATCAAATCAACAGGATATAAATCAGTACTCCGATACAGCAACATCCAGTATATTTACAGATGGAAGCAAGACTGACAAAGGTGTGGGAGCTGCTTTTGTTGTTCTTCACTCGGAGAGTCAAAACGTTATTAAAAAATATAAACTGCACGACACTTGCTCAGTATACCAAGCAGAACTTTTCGCAATTTTTAAAGCAAGTGAATGGATCCTGAACAGTAAACTTACAAAATTTACAATATTTTCCGATAGCAAGTCAAGCCTCTTAGAGTTAAATAACCCAAACACAACGAACCCATTAGCAGCAAAAATACACCGCAATGTTACTAATGCTGAAACAAGAAATAAAACAGTTAGATTCATCTGGACAAAAGCCCATAATGGTGTAATCGGAAATGAATTAGCAGACTCGGCAGCGAAGGCAGCAACGAATTTAAACAAAGCCCCGGATTATTCAAAATTCCCTATCAGCTACATAAAACAAATCCATCGTAAGACTTTACAAATTGCGGGAGAAGATTACAACAACATAGCTAACTGCACATATACCAAAACATGGTGTCCATCATATGAGACACTCCATATCGTCTTAGAAAAAATCAAACCTGACTTTCATTTTACGCAAATCCTAAGTAATCACGGATTCCACAAAAGCTACCTACATAGGTTTAAAATAAGCGCAAATGATTATTGCCCATGTGATGGAAGCACATCTCAAACTATCATACACCTAATAAAAGATTGCCCAAAATTTAATAACACTAGAATAGACCATGAAATTATCTGCAATAACTTAAAAATAAATCCATATGAATTAACAGACATAGTTAAAAAATGCACAACTATAGAAACGTTTACAAAACACATAAAAAATATTGTCAATTCATTAAAAAAATTCAATAATTAATAAAAGTAAAAAATAATTATAAAAATAAAGTAAAAATAGACAACAAGATTATTTCAAAACTAAATAACTACAGAGATCCAATCTTTATAATGCAACTTGTATCCCGATAGCATATTGCATTATATAAGAGAACTTAACAACTTCTTATATATTTAAAAAAAAAAAAAAAAAAAAAAAAAAAAAACCTAACCTAACCTAACCTAACTAACAACCTAACTTTTCTTCTTCCCTAACCTTTTTTTTTCAGAAAATCCTCATGGACTACCTCCGCCTGGGGAAGGCGGAGGGCGTGCCAGACTCTTACCGGCTAAAAACCACAGTGTCTCTCGCACATGCGCGCGGGGCCGAGAATCAAATTCTTCCCAGCCCCACACTAGTGCTGGCCCGGTCTGTCCGGGCCTCGTCTCCCTGCACGGGGGTAGTGGTGTTCGACTACCGTGCATCGCCTCAAGGCGCGCGCCGACACCGCTCGCGCCTCCGCCTCGGAATCCATCGAAGAGGGGCGGGGACTTCATCCTCGCCCTGGACATTCATGGGGGCCGGAATGACGCCCAGTAGCGCCACTTTCGCGGCCCCAGCGGATCTGGTCTCTGGCTCCGCCGCCAGCAAGTTGCGGCCGCGGAGGTGGAGGCGGTACCGACACTCCTCTTCCCCGCGGCCCCACCACCACCGCATCAACGGTGCGGCCCCGTCTGAGTCGCGGAGGGCAGTGGCGCATCGCCATCAACACTCCTCTTCCTCCGCGACTCCCTTCCTTTGCAGCGGTAAGGGGAGCAGACCAACCCCTCCGCAGCAGCCCACCGACATCAAAGTGGGCTCGCGAGCCACAGATCAACCACCTCAGCCGGCCCCACCTCGGGCCAGCCAGGGGTTCCTCTTTGTTCACCGCGGTGACCAAGCCACGGCTACTAAGCCCCCGCCACGACAAGGCGGGGCCCGTTCGGGGAACTAACCTAACCCTAACTAACCTAACCTAACCTAACCTAACCTAACTTCTTCTTCTTCTTCTTCAACTAACCTAACACAACTTCTTCAACCAACCTAACCAACTTCTTCTTAACTAACTAACCTAACCTAACTAACTAACCCCTAATTCTTCCTAACCTAACCTAACCTAACCAACCGTCCGGTGTCAACAACCGTCCCGAACGCCACGTTTTTGAGTTGCTCCGCATAAAATTCGGAAAAATAAGTTTTGCGTCCGATTTTGGTATTGCGATATACCACGACGCGTCTCGACTCGGGTTCAATAAAGTAAAGTATTGAAAATCGGAATTGTGGTTCAGGAGTTATTGGAAAAAAGTGATTTTCTAAAAAGTGAAATCTTTAGGCAAACGCTGTGCAATCTAACGCTTTTACCCTAACTTTTTAAAGTGTGGTTTAGAAGGTATGTCAACTTCTATACATGTACGAAATTTGAGATTTTCTGTGTGATTTCGAGAAAAACGCAAAAACAAGTGCAGGCGTGTTTTGTGAACGCAGTGTCGTGCAGCTACTTTTTGAAGTCGTATTCTAGTGCAAATTACGGGGCAGACAATTTTCGGAACTTTTCATAATTCATTAAGGACAGAGTTATTGGTGTTTAAAATTTTGCAAAATTTGACATTAATCAGTAAACTAAATCAGACCCTAGTTTTTTATAGTTCGGCTTTAAAACTATTAAGTGGTCCTACAAATGTGAAATTTGAGACTTGTATGTATGCTGGAGAAAATTGCAAAACAAGTACCACGTGGGCGTGTTCTGTGACAAGAATCGTGCAGCTGTCTGAAATCCATTCCGTCAGTAAACGCGGAGAGGCGCCAGGAGAAATTTTTGGAATTACAATAAGTTAAATGGCTAAAGAAATATTGAACTTTTAAGTTTCAAAAATATTTGTTAATTAATTTCTCAAAGGTAAATTGTAGTTTTATAACAAAATAATGTTAAGGACTGTATTTAATGTATATATAAAAATTTAGATTTTTTCTGATAAGTAGTTTTTTAGTTGGTTTAAATTATTTAGTTTACATATTACCTTTTTATTAAGTGTTAAAAATTAAAAATATAAGATACATAACTATATAATTCAACATCTGAATTTTTGTAGATTTTAAAAAGCAAAATTTGGCCGAAAAAATCAAAATTTTTAAAAAATTATACTATTTTTGTTAAAAATTTATTTAAAAGAGGCTTTAAACGCCAAATAATTTATTCAGTTATATTCTTGACACCGAGACCTTTCAAATGAGCCCAAAGACAGGTGAAATCGGTTAAAGACGCCCAAATAACCTTTGTGTTCTGGATGGCGGCCATTTAAAAAGTTTAAAACCGAAATAACTCGTGTTCTGGTCGTAGCGAGTTGTGGTTTTGGGCTTTATTATTGCCACATTATCTCTCTTATAAATACGAAAATACGCTCTCAAAAATTTGCTAAGTGAAGCCTCCTACAAGACCAAAATATAAGGTCAGAAGTGCTTTCTGTAGCAGCAAAACCATGAAACTCTGCGACAAACCCCCCAAGACAACACCATCGACGTCTCCCAGTATCCGGATCTCACCACGGAGAACATAGCTGTCGCCAAGTTGAGAACTGGAGCCTGGGAGATAGGGGTGTGTCGATCTACCTGGTGTGACAAACCCATCGAGCCATACCTGGCCATAATTAAAGCTCTTGAAGGTTTGCAGAACGAGCAGCGTGATACTGGGCAGACGTAAATTCCTGGAATACGTGGTGGGAAATCGAGAATCTGATGGCAGAGGATCGAAATGGCGACACATGATGATTGGAGCTGCATATTTTAAACCGAGGTCTGGGCCCACCTTCGACACCATGAGGTGGAAAGGTTCTCAAGCTGCGTCGATAACGACTTGCTCGACGGACCTTCAGAAAAATCGAAAACTGGAGACTTTCTGGAAACGTTACTGGTTCGGATCACAGGGCAATTCTGTTTGAGCTCAGACTCGGCAAGGCTGTCGGCACAGACATCAAAGAACAACTAGAACATTTAACACCAGGAAGGCAAACTGGAGCGAGTTTCATACGAAACTGGCTCAGCTTTAACAAAATAAAATTTGAACGCTACATTAATTAAAATAGACAGCAAACAGATACTGGAAAGCCACATAAAAACACACGAAATCAATAGTTGATGTGACAGCATGCCGAGATTGAGCAGTAAGAAGAATAGAGCTGCCCTGGTGGACCGAGGAGCTCAGTGAGCTCAAAAGAAGTCGCCAGAAAACGCCGTATATCATATGCGGCGCTGGTTCGAAGAGATTCGTCGAGCAATATATAACATGTAAAAATATCAGCTGGAGATGAAAAGGGCCCAGACCTCCAGTTGGAAAAACTTCTGCAGCAAGCAGGAAAAGGAGTCCATGTGGGATGGGATATACAGAGTGATTGGTAGAACAGAAGTTAGGCAGGAGGAGACTCCCTTAATCTGCGACAGTGTGGCGTGGGGAGCAAAGAATCTGGGATCTAGCGGATAGTTTCTATCCGGAGGATGAAACACAGAACGACAATGCGGACCATAGAAAAATTAGAGAGCTAGCTAGTAGAGTAAATGTAGGGTCGCAAGGTGAACTATGCGACCCGCCTTTCACTAGTGAAGAATTGATATGGTCCGCATCAAGTTTCAACCCCAAGAAGGCTCCTGGAATAGATGGTCTAACAGCAGATATTTGCAACGCTGCCATCACTCTGGACACCGATTTATTCCTGGCTTTGGCGAACAAGTGCCTCGAATTGGCATGCTTCCCAAAGATTTGGAAGGAAGCCGTGGTGGTCGCTACCAAAGCCGGAAGGAGAACTACACATCCCAAGTCTTATAGACCAATTGGCCTACTGCCAGTCTAGGCAGATACTTGAGAAAATGCTGATCAGAAGGATCAAATGGTACAACGACCATCAGCCACAAGCAGTACGGTTTCTACCCCAACGCAGTACCGAACTCCTTTATGACATGATGCAGTACATTAGAATGAGTTAAAGCGCAAAAACTGATCGTGCTGGTATCATTGGACATAGAGGAAGCCTTCGACAATGCTTGGTGGCCGGCGATACGCTGCAGACTGGCGGAGACCGGGTGCCCAGCAAATCTGAGGCGACTGATAGACCACTATCTTGAGGATAGAACAGTACGCGTCAGGTTTGCTGGAGCGGAATGGTTGAAAAATACGACAAAGGGGTGCGTGCAGGGCTCCATCGGTGGTCCCACCCTATGGAATATACTATTAGATCCGTTGTTGAAAGAAGTGGGGTTGAAAGGGGAGCACTGTCAGGCGTTCGCGGATGATGTGGTCCTCATTGTCTCCGGAGACACGGCGCTGGAGGTAGAGAGACGAACTAATGCCGTCCTCGGGCATGTTTGGAGCTGGAGTCAAAACAAACTACGTTTCGCGCCACATAAACCAAGGCCATATTGTTTACAAACAAACTCAAGTACGACTCACCAGCTCTAACCATGGGCGGGGAGGCAATAGTATACTCCCGTGAAATAAAAATACTTGGTCTGA
Source organism: Parnassius orleans (assembly GCA_029286625.1). Lineage (NCBI taxonomy): Eukaryota > Metazoa > Arthropoda > Insecta > Lepidoptera > Papilionidae > Parnassius > Parnassius orleans. The sequence goes on along the minus strand of JAGSMP010001824.1, from coordinate 3,747 downwards.
CAATTGACAATAAATTAACATTCAATGCGCATATAAAAAATATATGTAGGAAGGCCCAGAAAATGTATGGCCAACTTTCGAGGGCCGCGAAAATCAACTGGGGTCTAAATTCGGAGATAGTGAGGACCATATACTTGGCGGTGATAGAGCCGGTGATTCTTTACGCAGCGAGCGTTTGGGCACCGGCGACCAAAAAGGTGCAAACAAGAAAACTATTAAACTCGGTGCAACGCGGCTTCGTGCAGAAGATAGTTAGGGCTTACAAAACTGTTTCATTGAACTCGGCCCTCCTCCTGGCTGGGCTGCTCCTGGATTTAGGATTCAGGAGGCAGCATTATATAAATAAAAAGGACATTCCAGGGAGGTGGTAGGTGACCGGGGTGGAGGAATGGAAGCCCATACAAAACCGCATCCAGCGGATCAAGGTGGGGCCGAAGTTCTTATGTCTGGGAGACGGTGCACGTGGTCCAAACAAATAACACCGAGCTCACCATCTTTACTGATGGTAGCAAAATTGAGGGAAAGTGGGTGCGGCGTTGTCCATCTGGAACAGCGCCGCCGAAACGTTCAAAAAATTTTTGGATTACTTTTGCACCGTTTAAGAGGCGGAGCTGTTGGCCCTGCTTGAGGCCACCAAATTTGCACTTGAATCCTCTGCACGAAGTTGCAATATATATAGTGACTCCAGATCAGCCCTGGAGACAATCACCCGGAGCGATTCCCTTCACCCCTTGGCGGTGAGGGCAAGGCAAAATATAACCAAGTATAAAGATCTTGGAAAAACACTTTCTCTGAACTGGGTCAAAGCTCATGCGGGGTTGGAGGGAAATGAAAGGGCTGACATTTTGGCAAAAGAAGCTGCACTGAGGTCTAAAACAAAACCGTTCTATGATAGATGTCCTGTTTCATTCGTAAAGCGACAAATCCGGATGGACTCGCTTTGCGAGTGGAACAGGAGATATAAAGAAGAAACTACGGCCGGCACTACAAAGATCTTCTTCCCGACGCTGTCAGTGCTTACCTATACTTAGGAAGATTGAACTGGACCATTGTTGACGCAGGTGCTAACAGGACATGGCGGGTTCTCAGGTATCTGTACCGCTTCAAATGCAAGGAGAGCCCTCATGTACCTGTGATAGAGAACAGTTAGAAACGGTAATACACACCTTATGCAGGTGCCCTATAAATTATAGAGCGAGAAAAGAAATAGAATTAAAACTTAAAATAAAATAAATAGAGAAGAAATACACGTAATAATGAAGACAAAGAAAATAGAGCTAATTTCATAGAATATTGTAAGCGTATCAAAATAGCTATAGATAGAAATAAGTAGATATAAAAGGTAACTTGAATATGTATGTAGATATATAACACAAGTCCCAAAATAAATAGAAATTAGTAAATAAAACAATTGTAATTAGTAAATAATATAATAGTAATAAGTAAAGAAATTGAAAATATATATTACATATAGATCAATTTCAAATTAACATGTAATAAGTAATAAAGTAAACAAAATAATGTGTTAGATATAAGTTAGCGATACGATAAATAAATAAGTAAAATAATTATATAGAGTACAGAAGATAAGTAGAATGTAAGAAAATAAGATAATATAAGACACTGTAATAAGATAGCTAAAAGGAAGGCACTGTAATATGGTAGAAGATAAAGATGTAAGAAATAAAATAGTAATGAGAAATAGAGATAAGTGATAAAATACTGTAAATAAACAAACAAAATTATATTAAAAGTCAAAAAACATTGACAAATATACGAAAAAGAGCGCAAGGTCCCTGATCTCCCATGTCAGGAAATAGTATCAAAAAAAAAAAAAAAAAAAAACCTAGCCTAACTTCTTCTTCCTAACCTAACCTTTTTTTTTTTTTTTTTTTAATCCTCATGGACTACCTCCGCCTGGGGAAAGGCGGAGGGCGTGCCAGACTCTTACCGGCTAAAACCCGGTGTCTCCTCGCACGTGCGCGCGGACGCAGGAATCAAATTCTTCCGCAGCCCCACACTAGTGCTGGCCCGGTCTGTCCGGCCTCGTCTCCCACAGGGGTAGTGAGGTGTTGACCCCGTGCATCGCCTCAGAGCGCGCGCCGACACCCGCTCGCGCCTCCTCGGGTCCATCGAAGAGGGGCGGGGACTTCCCAAGTCCCTCGCCCTGGACCCATTCATGGGGGCCGGAAGAGCGCTTAGTAGCGCCCGCTTCCCGGCCCCAGCGGCGAATCTGGTCTTTGGCCCGCCGCCAACCAAGTTTCGCCGCGGAGGGTAGGGAGAGCGGCGCCCTCATCACCGACACCTCTCCCCGCGGCCCCCCACCACCGCATCAACGGTGGGCCCCGTCTGAGTCGCGGAGGATAGGGCGAGTGGCGCATCGCCATACCAACACCTCTTCCTCCGCGATTCCACTCGGCTGCAGCGGTGCGGGGAGCGGACCAACCTCCTGCAGCAGCCCACCGACACATCCGAAGTGGGCTCGGAGCCCACACGGAGTGGAACACCGGGCCGGCCTCACACCTCGCCAGCTAGGTTCCTCTTGTTCACCGCGGGTGACCAAGCCATGGTTAAGCCCCCGCCACGACAAAGTGGGAACCCGTCTCAGGGAACCTAACCTCAACCTAACCTAACCAATTGTTCCTCATATTCTCCTATAGTTTTCTTATTAAATTTTACTGTTATATAATAAATTTTCACATTTTTCATTCTTTTATAGTCGTAAATTAATAAATAAAACATAAAATCATCTCTAACTTTGCTTAAAATTAGTCTTTCTGTTTATATTTTCTTTTATATAGTGTAATTAATTGCCCCTATAATTCCTGTTGTTTTTCACAAAATTTTTACAGTTAAATTACTGATTTTCATATAATTCGTTTTCTTAGAATCGTATTTTCATAAAATTTTTAAAATTTTCAAATCTTCTTTTATTTCGCCTCATTTTGCTTCTGTTAGGTCCGTCCCGTGTAGAAACTGCCAACTGCACTCAAACTAAAATAAAACACACGGAATTAGAGAAAATCGCTACTTACCTAAACTGAGGTATAGTGGTCAATCGATACAAATATTTAAATTCAACTATAACTTTGTTGATAACTTCCTGAAAATTCGTCTTTTCGTTCAAATTTTTTCTAAATAGTACAACTAATTGTTCCTCATATTCTCCTATAGTTTTTTCTTATAAATTTTACTGTTATATAATAAATTTTCACATTTTTTCATTCTTTTATAGTCGTAAATTAATAAATAAAACATAAAATCATCTCTAACTTTGCTTAAATTGGTCTTTTCTGTTTATATTTTCTTTTATATAGTGTAATTAATTGCCCCTATAATTCCCTGTTGTTTTTCATAAAATTTTCACAGTTAAATTACTGATTTTCATATAATTCGTTTTCTTAGAATCGTATTGTTGCGCGCCACTATTAATGTCTTTACATGGCAACACTAGCCACGCGCCCTAGTATCGAGTAGCAGAACTAGGAGAGTCAAGATCTTTCTAGAAATTTCGACCGATATGTACTCGAACATTCTAGATGTTTCCACAGTAGGGTTCTGGAAAGTGTCGGAGGCGCTATATAAGGCCGGTATAGACCACGACCGAGGCAGTATTGAATGCGATAAGCGAGGACTTCGAAGCGATACAACTACGAACTTAAGCGATCTGTAGTAAAATTGTATTTTGTTATTAGTGTGGTTTAAAGTTGTAATTAGTGTTGTATAATTAAAGTGTCAATTTTGGTA